>CM055907.1:39099311-39324811 GCA_029582155.1 Panopea generosa
TTAATTATTGGTATTTCATGTAGTGTTTTTATTCAAAAGTTCTGCAGAAATGAAGAGGATGAACGGATAAGTGAACGAACGCCATTGTTTTATGACTCGATTCTGCCTCCGAACTACAGCAGTGCGATACTTGCGCCGCCCAACTACAACAGTGCGATGCAAACGCCGCCTAAATATGAAGACGTTATGGGAATATCAGATCCGCCATCTTATGTTGATGCCATTCATGCTTTATCACGAAATGTGAGAACTGATAGTGGGCACAGAACATGTTCCGAAAGTTCAGACATTCCAAGAGTTTGCTCAGTAAATAATGATGTTTATCCTGATACAAATTTTTCAAGTGAAAACAATACACGTGATGTAGAATGGTTAATAGCATCTAATCAAGACAATAGACAAGTAGATGGCATTCACGAAGAACCATGTGATAGCTCGCTTAATAGCGCACAAGCACATGACACTGATGGCAATAGTCGATACGAATCGAATGCTCATCAGCAAACTGATATTAATTCAATGTATAATGAAGACGTGCCATCTACAGATGTACCAACGAGAGAAACAAACACACATGCTTGTACAGGGGATAGACACCACGTGACTGTGGATATGTCAGTGGAGTCTATGACTGGCGTGACTGAACATGACTCGACACCACTGATAAGGAATGACTTATACCATGCATCTTCTGGTTCAGCACATGACACTGTTATCGGCATTAATTTTTCATCTTAATCAATGTTATCGGCATTCATTCTTCAGCTTAAACAATGTTATCGGCATACATTCGTCAGTTTAAACAATGTTATCGGTATTCATTTGTCAGTTTAAACACTGTTATCGGCATTCACTATACATTTTAAACGCTGTTATCAGCATTCATTCTTCAGTTTAAACACTTTTATCGGCATTCAGTATTCTGTTTAAACACTGTTACCAGCATTAATTCTTCAGCTTAAACACTGTTATCGGCATTCATTCGTCAGTTTAAACACTGTTATCGGCATTCAGTGTTCAGTTTAAACACTGTTACCAGCTTTCATTCTTCAGCTTAAACACTGTTATCGGCATTCATTCGTCAGTTTAAACACTGTTATCGGCATTCAGTGTTCAGTTTAAACACTGTTACCAGCTTTCATTCTTCAGCTTAAACACTGTTATCGGCATTCATTTGTCAGTTCAAACACTGTTGTCAGCATTCATTCTTCAACTTAAACGTTTGCAAAAAAGTATAATATAACACAAACTCTGTACTTTAACAAATTAAAATTGTCAAATAACAGTACGTATGCGAGTGAGCAGTTAGACATTTTAAATGTGTAAACTCTTCAATATTGGAGGCTACGAAGGTTAATTTCTTGTAGATTGTCGAAAGACGAACCACGAAACAAGTAACAGTACAGTAATTCGGTGAAATACCACAATGAAACTGTCAGATGGTGATTATTGTTTCATTTAACCGTTATTATCAATTTTCTTCAGCGCATCAAACTTCTTTATTTAAATACAATCATAGTTATGTGTCATTGAAACATTATCATAGTTCACTTTTTTATTATGTGCAATACATATTTACTGTTATGTTATTAAATTTAATATAAAGTTTTTGATTGTTATATTTTCTCGGTCACGTTTCTAAAATTGGCGGTTTTGACTTATAGACTGTTAGAGGTTAATATTATTGTATGGTGTTTAGCGTTGCTTTCAACAGTTTTTTATCCATATTGCGATGGTGTCTTCTTAAGATAGTATTCTAAGTGCTGCCACACTGGAGTAGCATCCCATAGATACATGGTATATTACCCAACCCAGTTTTACTATACTGACACCGGGCCGACCAGACCTAGAACTATCCTCTAAATATTCTGAGCGCGAAGTGAGGAAGCTTCTAGTACCTTTTTCAAGTATTTGACCCGGTCGGAGATCGAACCCACAACCTTCCACATGCGAAGCGGACACTCTACCACTAAACCATCGCTTCGGTTGGGATTATTCCATGGATGGCAGTTTTAAATGATATTTAGCTTCATGTTAAACACATTACAAGTTATACATGACATCTAGTGTCATTTGTAGAGGAAGACATCACAATGATTACAAAGAAAACTTCTGTCCACCCGCAAGTAACTAACAAACTTCTAAGGTAAGTGCTTTGGCCGACCTTGGTTCGAACCGCAGTTGTGTTGGTAAGTGCTCTTGATACTGTGCCGTTGACTACTTTGTCAGTGATCTGGAGACTGTGCCGTTGACTTCTTGGTCAGTGATCTAGATGCTGCGCTGTTGAAATATGTGCCTTGGACGTTCAGGATTGCCACAATAATGACTAATACACATCCTTAAAAACGCGACTTCCTATTTCCCCGTCAGGGCAAATAAAATAATACTTGTTACTGTTTTAATGGTCGATAGCGTGATGATGCAAGCCGGATGCTTTAAAAACGTTAAACGATTATAACTTGTTTTATTTAGTGTAAGCTGGTTCTACTAGCGCCTTTAATATGACCAAAATAGAAAAAAAACATGTCTCTTTCGAGTTACCTTACCAAACCTGTTTTTTACATATCCTGAGAAAGTGTATCCACATTTTAATAAACAGAGTAAAAACTACGATATATTTTCTACGTTATCATAAATGTGATTAGAAAAAAATATTTTATGAGTTGTATATTTTCTCTTATACATGTAATTCGTTTTAGAATGGCATGTTATTTTATTTAAATGTGCTATGGTTTTGTAAATAAATAATATTAATAAACAATAATACAAAATGCCTGCCTGCCTAACCCAATATTTAAGAGAACCCAACCAGAAACACACTCCGGCATAGACTTTATTTGGTCTAACAAAAATACTGTTTCTGCAACTATTGTTCAATGATAGCATGGCCATGTCATTATATCAAATCAGGTTATCTTTCCCATTGAATGATAATGCTGCATCGAATAGATACGAGTAAACGGGTGTATCCAAGTACATTTTGTAAATTAATGTTTAAGCATGGCAAACTTGAAACTAGAATAGGTTTTGCCTTTACTCAAACAAATGGTAAAAATTAAGTAAGTATTAAAAATTCAATGGCACAGAAAACAAAGTGGATAATACACGTTTATTTTACATTGTAAACTGATCTTTTAATTATATATCTCAATCTGAAAGATTTTATCAAAAGAGTAAATCATTTTGGTTTAAACATATTTTATTCACGTGGTGACATCTGGAGTAGGGGATTGGCTATACACTTTCAGGTATAGAATAGTTACGCATATTGACGCTTCACACTGATCATTCGCTGCAAGTTTTGTTAAACATGGTTGTTGGTTGTATAGGAGAAGCACGAATGTGATTTTTCTTGAGAAAATTAAAAGGGCTACCATTTTGCAAAAACTACCAACAACAAAACAATACACAGGAATGCAAAAGGGATATGCAAATTAATCCTTCCCAGCAAGCAATGGAATCGAACCGGTCGTTCAAAAGAGAGGAAATAAGGACAAGGTTCTTAATACCAACATTGAAAACGACCGTACCACGGCCGAAAATAACTGAACCGGATATTGAAAACGACCGTACCACGGCCGAAAATAAATGAACCGGAAACTGAAAACGACTGTATCAAGACCGAAAATAACTTAACCGAAAATTGAAAACGACCTTACCACAGGTTAAAATAACTGAACCGGAAATTGAAAACGACCGTACCACAGCTGAACATAACTGAACCGGAAATTGAAAACGACCGTACCACAGGTGAAAATCGCTAAACCTAAAATTTAAAACGACCATACCACGGGTGAAAATCACTGAACCGGAAATTTAAAACGACCGTACCACGGGCGAAAATCACTGAACCGGAAATTGAAAACGACCGCACCACGGCCGGTTGGTTCACGAGCAGAAGCACAGACAAAAACATAATTTGAAGATGCAAAGGATCTTAACTAAGTCATAAAGCACCGAACAGGAAAGCAAAAGCGATAAGTGCAACAACTAGAACTCACAATGATATTTCCAGAAAGCTTCGGCTAAATCCGACCACAGATTTTGGAGGAGTTCTGCGACCATACATTTGTGACATACAAACAGACGGACAGACGGAAAACACAAAAACAATACGTCTCCCGTCTGAGGGCGAAACAACGTTATATAATAAATCAATGAACAGGTGTTTGTTTAAATATTTAAGACAAAATAAATTTAAAAATACAAGTTAATAGAATATAAAACGTATTGCACTCATTCACACGTCACTCAGGATGAGACATTATAAACCATTCAAAATATGTTCGCTAAATATTTAAGATAAGATAATAATAGAGAAGTGTTTGATTGCACATGTATCGTGCACATAGAATGGTACACTTATTGACAGTGTAAACTTCCTCGTCACCGCGTACCATTTGTACCTTAATAAAATATTTAACTTAAGCACACAAAAGAACAACTACACCAAATAAAGAGTATCATTCTGTTAAATTTAAACCATAAAACACTCCTTTGATTAGATTTTATCAGATTACATTCAACGAATGAAGATCACGCGTTTCAACATTTGTGATATATGATCTTAAAGTAATTAGTAATGTGTTTATTTCAATTTTGCTCGTTGCGTTCATATCTCACGAATATTCATCACTTGAAGTTCATTCCTTTAATCTATATAACTAAATTAATGCACCTGAATGTATACCACTCGCAAATGATCAAGCATCTTAAACCAGCAAACTAATTGTTGCATTCGCATGTCGGTCAATGGAGCAGCATAAACATGCCTTTTCTGGGCTGCAGTTTCGGTTATAGACTGATTTGCTATCGAAGAAGCGGGAACCAGATTCATAATCATTTAAAACCTATCGCAATAGTTCAGCAATACCATTTTCCCGTTGAAATATATCCGAAGATAAAAATGACCGTTTACGGATGTGCGTTTTTTTTTAACTTTGCACAACGAAATTTTTTTTTCTTTAAATAAAGTCAATATTAGTTTTGGTATTATAACATATATATATATATATATATATATATATATCAGTCAGAAAATATCCGTATGCTAGTTATGCTTTTTATGTGTTGGGTAAATAATTTGTTAATAATTATTAGATTGAAGTAAATATCTCGAAAGAAAAACAACATTTCAGAAACATTTTTTTTTTATTGATTTCAGTACCGACTGCGGTTTGAACATTCTTCCTGGGTGATAATCAAGCGCTTTACATAATCTTGAACACTTTAGACCCCTGGACTACAACGCTATCAATTTATTTTCATTGAATTTAACACCTTTTAAAGTATGTTATTCTTTTAAGGGACGTGTTTCTTATTGACTGTCCAGAACGTAAAAATATAGTCGTTTGAAAATGCAAATGCTTGTTACCAACTAAAAATATTTTCGAAATAAATCTCGAAATTTGTGAAATGTATTACGTTTAGACTGACAGTTTGCTTGTATGGCAAATAATCTGATTTTGAAATTCCCACACCCTTGAGTGTGATTGTTATCTGGTCAATGTTTAGTCGCTGGTCGTGGTGAATTGAACACCTTTCTTTACCCTGGCTGACTTTCATGAATACTGTCGTGGAGAATGAAACGCGCTTCCTATTATATTTCTTCTCTACATTGCATATAACTGGTAAAGTGCATTTCATAATCTGCATACCGGTCTTGCAAACTTTATAACTTCTCATCTCTCGTAGTCTGTAGAACCCAGCTCTCCCGATTTGGTCCGTTCATTAGCAATTGTTACGAGCACGCTGATTGGTCAGTTGCTTCAGGAAAAGTTTGAATGACGTCATAATTTAGTTAACGTTCAATTGCTATGAATTGTGGGACCGGCATAGAATTCCCTGCTTTTTCCGTTGGCGGTTAAAAGACCTGATTCGGGAGAAGTCAGGTTCTTGGAGAGACAAGTTCCTGTTTTTGATGTGTTCAATCTTCTCACGGTCGCTCAAAACTTTTCTATATAAATGTTCTTCTCCATTTCCGCCTAAAACTCCTATAACAGCTTTCTGCATTTTGACCATATTATAGTCTTTGTTCCATAACATTATATCATAGATGATAAATAGTGGCTATGTATACATAATGAAAACGAACAAGGGCGCAGGATATTTATATTACAGATAACTGCATACATCGGAGTGATAAAAAAAGAACACAACACATTTATTATATACTTGCAAACATTGAATAAACAATGTAATTATAAAGGTAAGACATTGTATTCGTCTATTGAAAACTTCTCAACAACTAAAAAATTTAAGCTTGTGTATCTATTCTTGTTTGTAGTTTTCAAGATACTGGTTTATACGGTGTCCCGTTGAGGCCATCGCGGCATATTTATTAAATTAAGTAAAGTCGAAACAACGAAACAACGAAACTACGATGGTGAAAAGTCGAAACAACATAACAACAATGGTGAAAAGTCGCAACTACGATGATGAAAAGTCGAAACTACGATGGTGAAAAGTCGAAACAACGAAACTACAATGATGAAAAGTCGCAACTACGATGGTGAAAAGTCGAAACAACGAAACTACGATGGTGAAAAGTCGAAACAACGATACTACGATGGTGAAAAGCCGAAACAACGATGGCATGGATGGTGAAAAGTCGAAACAACGATGGTGACAACGCGAAATTACGATGGTGAAAAGTCGAAACTACGATGGTGAAATCAATAGATAAATTATTGATTCGTCCATGCTTTTAATTTCGACTGCGCGTGAGTATCAGGAAGGCGAAACTACGATGGTGAAAAGTCGAAACAACGATGGTGAAAAGTCGAAACTACGATGGTGAAAAGTCGAAACAACGATGGTGAAAACGCGAAATTACGACGGTGAAAAGTCGAAACTACGATGGTGAAAAGTCGAAACTACGATGGTGAAAGCGCAAAACTACAATGGTGAAAAGTCGACACTACGATAGTGAAAACGCAAACCTACGATGGTGAAAAGTCGACACTACGATGGCGAAAACGCAAATCTACGATGGTAAAAGGTCGAAACAACGAAACTACGATGGTGAAAAGTCGAAACTACGATGGTTAAAAGTCGAAACTACGATGGCGATTGTGAAAAGTCGAAACTACGATGGTGAAAACGCGAAACTACGATGGTGAAAAGTCGAAATTAAAAGCATGGACGAATCAATAATTTATCTATTGATTTATTGATTCGTTGATCGATTGATTGATGACTGAATTACTGATTTGCTTGTTTGCTCATTAATTCATTTGCTCACTTACTTTGTTACTGACTGACTGAATGTCTTACTTTGTACCTAAATTGAGCCTTCAGAACAAGTAGCTATATAAGATATGATTCGCACCCATATAGATCAGTTATAGTAAATTAAGAGTAATTAATCATGTAAATTTTCAGTTATTAACTTGTTATCAATATAACAAAATACAATAAATAACGAACAGTACTTAATACTCCTTCCTTCCTCCCTTTCTCTCCCCTTCCCTCCAAAGACAAGGTGGTATGAGATGAACACCGGGACGCGTGCACATTCTAAACACATACTGGGTCATCAGGGATACCTACATGTACCTGTCGTGTACAAAGGTATCCATTGTGTAATTAATGGTTTATTAAGAGAAAAGCAGTAATCAATATATATAAAATACGCAAACCAAATTTATTTGTTTACATAAAGGTGTAATTATATAACGGTATTGATAAAAAATATCAACTAAACTTTGCTTATATGAAATAATTTCGACTTTTCACAGTCGTTGTTTCGTTGTTTCGACTTTACACCATCGTAGTTTCGACTTTTCATCATCGTGGTTACGACTTTTCACCATCGTTGTTTCGACTTTGCACAATAGTAGTAATAAATATACTGCGATGGCTCAAATGGGACACCGCAGGTTTACTAACCCAAAAGTTGATAATTGTGTTGTCATTCCGAGTATGGTTACATAGTAGTAGTCTTGATCATCTTCAACGCTTACTTTTCTAAAATAAAAACACATTGCTCAGTAATATTTCATTGGTCAAGACAAACAGCCGGGTACGGTTAGCTCAGTCGGTATGGCGTCTGACTATCAATCCAGGGATGGTGTGTTCGAATCCCCGCACGGCCACAGTCTCCTTAATAATTGATATACGACATTATGTCTAGATGTCATTTGTCTCTCATCGCGGTTTCAAGTGGAAAAATTATCCGTTACTTGCGGAGATGGGTGTACCTGAGTACTGGTTTACATTCTAGGAAAGAGTGGTTAGTTAAACAGATCGTCTGTTAATCCTCAATGGCATAAAATGACGCAACATATTCTAACAAGACATAACTCATAACGGTCCTGTTTTAATAAGATGATCAAAACTATATCAGAATATCGTTACATGAGCCCCGAAATTAAAAGCGAATAGAAATGTTTAAACATGTAGCGTAACAGCGCAAGAGCGATTTTTACATCGAAATTCATAAGAATACTTTCTGTTCCAAACCATATAATTTTTTATACTTCTCAAAGTTTGCTAAACACCAAGACTAACCAAGTACATGTTTTACGTTATAGTTGCAATATTGATATGAAAATTGTTTGTACTTTTCATTTAATATTATCTTTTAAGATTAAGACAACACATTTAGAGTTTGTTTGTGTTTTACGTTTGTTTTAAGTTTTGGGTCGGATAACCATTGAAAACAGATTTTTGATAAAATAGGAATTTTCTAAATTTGCCAAAAAACTGACGGAGCTAACTGGTATGGGATTAGTATCTAGTATGTGACCCGTTGCTGTTAATTACAACTTGGCAACGCCTCCTCATGCTCCCTAAAAGGTTCCTGATGGTCCTTTGTGGGATGCTGTTCCATTCTTGAACCAGCATGGCACCAAGCTCCTGGATACTTCTTGGCTGGACGGGCTGAAATTCCAAGCTGCAACTTATTCCACACACGCTCGATGGGATTGAGGTCGGGGGATCGGGCTGGCCAGTCCCTTCGCTCTGAAGATACTGACAGCATGAGCAGCATGAGAACGGGCATTATCGTCCATTAGATTGAACCCATCACCCACTGCACCAGCATAAATCTTATCTGGGTTTCCAGAATCTCATCTCTATACCGCTGGGCATTCAGTGTACCCCAGTCAAGAACAATGAGGTCTGTACATCTGCCCCAGCTGATCTCGCCCCACACCATCGCGAAGACGCCGAGATAGCGGTCATGCTCAGCAATGTTGGCCTCGTGGAATGTCTCCCCTGGCCTTCTTCATACCCTAGCACGCCTATCTGTATAATCTAGGCAATACCTGAACTCATCTGTAAAAAGGACAGGTCACCAGTCCTCTCTGGTCAATGCCGTGTGAAATATTTGGTGCTAAGCAAACTTTGAGTAGTATATTATGTATATATCTGTATATATTCGTACTGACATATATGTCGATATTCAATAAATTTTAAAATTCAAACTGTTCCTTGTGAATATATTCAAGGGCGCGCGCATTTTGAACTTAACAAATCCTACACTAAAGCATGGACAAAATAGAAAGCAAACGTAGACATCGAGTGTGTACATGTATAATGTTTACCCGTTACAATTACCGACTCACATTCTTCATCATCCAATTTTAATCCATGGATAACGCTCATTTCTAGATATAAATCTGGATACATTTTTGGCTAATTGCAAAATTACATATCGATATTGAAAACTGTTACATGTACGTAGCAACAGTGCTAGAACATATGAATATAATAGCTACCCAGAGCAATCCAATGACGTCAAGTATTTGCATATTGCTTACCCGGTCTAATCTACATGTAATTCAGTTTCAAACTTATTGCATAATCGTACAGTTCAAGGAAGAGTGATATAAAGATTTGTATTATAAATAGGTGACAATTGTAAGAAGTGCCCTCAAGAGTCCACAATGAACATTGACAAGATCTGATTTTGCCGATTAAATGTCATGCAAACATTTAACGTAGTTTACAAATAGAACTTCAAATAGAACGCAGTTGCCACATAACCGTATTCAATATAGATACGAAAGTTTAGAAATTGCATAGAGGAAATATTACTTTTTACGGCAATATAACTTTTATTCATGTGCTATATATTAAATGTTGAAACTGTTGCAAAATCTACATATTTTTTAACCCACCTCGTTTATGAATACCATGTATACCATTTTCAGCGATTATTTGGACAATGTTATAACAAGCCAGCATAAAAATATGTGCTTATGAAAGTAGTCCTGTTGTTTAAACAAATCCCATACGTACTCAATATTTGCTTAGGGTCAATGAGGTCGAGATGTATGACCTTAATCGCTGTAAGTGGTGGACAGACAAGATACTGATACAATTGTATAGTTTGACTTATTGACCAGGCCAGTCGTCTGAATAATACTTAGATAAAACGTGAATGTTCATGAAATGCGTGCCAAGTTCAAATTCTGGTCACATAAGCCTACTTACGCCAGAGTTATTTCCCTTGATTGAGCAAGCAGCTATATTTGACAGCGTATGCAGATATCAAAATAGCTGAGCTCTTGATGTCAAGTGAGCGATTAAGGGGACACCATGACCCTTACAGATAATTTGATGCTTTCCTAGGGGTTTGACAATTATTTATCACACATAAATGGCACCAATATATCATAAATTTTTGAAATTTACTTTTGGCATCAATCCACTTAGTAGAGCAAAAGGGTATATTTCACATGTAAAACATGCAATAATTGATTTTTGAGACGAAAACTTCACATGTATATTGGCTAAATTATCAAGTTATACAGAACACAACACACTGAGACAGAATACGACAAAGGAGAATAAAATAATGGCGAATCAAGGCACTAACTGATAAAATCGATGGCAGGACAAGGCACTGGTTACTAAAATTGGTAATAGAAGTCACTTATTGACAGAATTTGCGACAGGAGGATAAGGCGCTGACAAATTGTTGGCAGGACAAGGCACTAACATATAAAATTGTTGGCAGGCCCGAACATATAAAATTGGCGATAGGACACAATTGGTGACAGGACAAGGCACTAACTACAATTTGTGGCAGGACAAAGCCATAACTGACAGAACTGGTGGCAGGACAAGGCATTATTTGACAAAATTGGCAACAGGACACTAGCTAACGCATTTGGTGACAGGATAAGGCCCTAACTGACAAAATTGGGGACAAGACAAGGTACTAAATGACAGAATTGGTAACTGGACAAGGCACAAGCTAAGAAATTGGTGAAAGCATAACTTACTCACTGACAAAATTGGTCGGAGGGCAATGTACTTACTAACATAATTGGTGACAGGAGAGGGCACTAACACATTTGGTTACAGAACAAAGCCCCCCCCCCCCCTCCTAACTGACAAAACTGGCGGCATGATAAGGCACTTTCTACCACAAATTGGTGGCAGTGAAGGGCACTAATTGACAATATTTGTGGCATGACAAGGCACTTACTGGCAGAACTGGTGACAGGACAGGGCACTTACATAATTGGTGACAGAGCAAGATCCTAGCTGACAAAATTGGCGACAGGACAAGACACTAACTGATAGAATTTGTGGCAAGACAAGGCACTTACTGACAGAATTGGCGGCAGGTTAAGGCATTGTTTGACAGTATTTGCGACAGGACAAGATACTAACTGACATAATTTGCGATAGGACAAGGCACTAGCTCTCACAATTGGCGGCAGAACAAGGCACTAATTGACAGTACTGGCGGCAGGACAAGGCACAAAATGAGACAATTGGTGAAAACACAACGTACTAACTGACAAGGCACTGACTAATACGGCAGGACAAGGCACTAACACAATTGGTGGAAGGACAGGGCACTGATACAATTGGTGGTAGGACAGGGCAATAACAAATACTATTGGCACTTACTCACCTTTTCAGCCAGATAGTCATCTACTTGTGTCGCTGTAACTTACTCAAGAGAGTGAGTTTTTTGTCAACATAATAAATGAAATGTCGGCCAAATACGTTCCTGTTTTCGACGCTATGAATAGATATGTGAATTTAGGCGGAAGAACTTTTTCAACATATACAATTATGTATATATTTTTTTCAATTTGTTATGCATTATTGTTATATCTGAACAAAAGAGCCAGATGTATTTATCAAACGTGAAAGTTTAAATACCGTCACCCAATCTGAGTGGTTAACAATTCATTTTGATGGAATAGCACGTGTGACGTATTATTTGCTTGTCTATGGGGATTTAACATCAGTATTTTGCGTGAGATATAACTATTATTTAATAACTTACTAGAAAACATTGAATATCGGTACTTGTAAAACACATATACAATACCACATACATATCTGGTCTATAAATCATATAATATAATTGCCCTGGTAAATTGCTGATTTCACAAGCTTAATGTTTACAATTTTAAAAATGAAATAAAAATAAAGATGATACAGTAACTGATTTCAGTTAAATTGATGACAAACTTGACGTCATAGTGCATGGAAATATTGTTTGGACTTAGAAGGTTGTAGTTAACCTATATATGAAACATGTAACATCTCCATGGCCACAAGCACCGGTCTTAGCGACATCTGTTATCAAGCAACACTGATTGAGTTCCAAGAAATCAGAGAGGAAAACAACTCAGGAAAAAATAAATTCCCAACGATCTTAAATCTTGCAACGGCCAATCAAAACATACATATCATTTGTTTTTGATGCACTGGCTGTGTAATGGTTGTCCATTTTTTTTATTATTTCCAGACTGGTTATATGTCATTTGAGGACATAACTATAACTTAACTTTGTACCAACTAAACAATGTAACTTATCACATAGACAAAATGTAACCTTGTATATATTGTAATCTAGATCACACGTGTTCGTAATCAGATCGCGACAACAATACTTGTAAAATGCCTTTGGCAATGGATTATAATTGAGATATTTATAGCTTTTTCAATAAAAACAAGCCCATATAATATTATTATGTCCCTTTTTCTTTAAGTAAACAAATGGGTATAATGATAAAACTATAAAAGCAGAAATATAACAAAAAGATAAAATATTTATTAAATTGATATACTGACATGATACTACAATACTTTTTATCACTTTGTAGGCATGTTATGCAAATGTTTGTAACATGATAAACAGTCTTGTTGTCTTTTTTTCTTTCATACTTATTTTAATCTTGTTGTCTTTGTTTCTTTCATACTTACTTTAGTCTTGTTTTCTTTGTTTCTTTCATATATTGTTGTCTTTGTTTCTTTCATACTTACTTCAATCTTGTTTACTTTGTTTCTTTCATACTTACTTCAGTCTTGTTTTCTTTCATACTAAATTTAATCTTGTTTTCTTTGTTTCTTTCATATCTTGTTGTCTTTGTTTCTTTCATACTTACTTCAATCTTGTTGTCTTTGTTTCTTTCATACTTACTTCAATCTTGTTTTCTTTGTTTCTTTCATACTTACTTCAATCTTGTTGTCTTTGTTTCTTTCATACTTACTTCAGTCTTGTTTTCTTTCATACTAAATTTAATCTTGTTTTCTTTGTTTCTTTCATATCTTGTTTTCTTTGTTTCTTTCATACTTACTTCAATCTTGTTGTCTTTGTTTCTTTCATACTTACTTCAATCTTGTTGTCTTTGATTCTTTCATACTTATTTCAAACTTGTTGTCTTTGTTTCTTTCATACTTACTTCAATCTTATTTTCTTTCATACTAAATTCAATCTTGTTTTCTTTGTTATTTTCATATCTTGTTGTGTTGTTTCTTTCATACTTACTTCAATCTTATTTTCTTTTATACTAAATTCAATCTTGTTTTCTTTGTTATTTTCATATCTTGTTGTCTTTGTTTCTTTCATACTTACTTCAATCTTGTTGTCTTTGATTCTTTCATACTTACTTCAATCTTGTTGTCTTTGTTTCTTTCATATTTACTTCAATCTTGTTTTCTTCGTTTCGTTCATACTAACTTCAATCTTGTTGTCTTTGTTTCTTTCATACTAACTTCAATCTTGTTTTCTTTGTTTCTTTCATATTTACTTCAATCTTGTTTTCTTACCTTTCTTTCATACTTACTTCAATCTTGTTGTCTTTGTTTCTTTCATACTTACTTCAGTCTTGTTTTCTTTGTTTCTTTCATACTTACTTCAATCTTGTTGTCTTTGTTTCTCTCATATTTATTTCAAACTTGTTGTCTTTGTTTCTTTCATACTTACTTCAATCTTGTTTTCTTTTATACTAAATTCAATCTTGTTTTCTTTGTTTTTTTATATCTTGTTGTCTTTATTTCTTTCATACTTACTTTTATCTTGTTGTTTTTGTTTCTTTCATACTTACTTCAATCTTGTTGTTTTTGTTTCTTTCATACTTACTTCAATCTTGTTTTCTTTGTTTCTTTCATATCTTGTTGTCTTTTTTTCTTTCATACTTATTTCAATCCTGTTGTCTTTGTTTCTTTCATACTAACTTCAGTCTTGTTGTATTTGTTTCTTTCATACTTACTTCAATCTTGTTTTCTTTGTTTCTTTCATATCTTGTTTTCTTTGTTTCTTTCATATCTTGTTGTCTTTGTTTCTTTCATACTTACTTCAATCTTGTTTTCTTTGTTTCTTTCATATCTTGTTGTGTTTGTTTCTTTCATACTTACTTCAATCTTGTTTTCTTTCCATACTGACGTCATACTTGTACTCTACTTTCTTTCCATGATTACTTGGTTCTTGTTAATTTTGTGTTTTTCTATTCATACTTTAACTTGTAAACTTTATTTCATGATTACTTCACTCTTCTACTCTTTTTCATATTCCCTGCGTCATTCATGTTATATTTGTTTTTCAAACTTAAATCATTTTTATTTTCTTATCGTTAAAAAGCCTTTCATTTATCAAATCTTCTCTCCAATCCGGTATGTAAATAAAAATCACCTTATTTCAATCCTGTTGTCTTTGTTTCTTTCATACTTACTTCAGTCTTGATGTATTTGTTTCTTTCATACTAACTTCAATCTTGTTTTTTTTCATACTAAATTCAATCTTGTTTTCTTTGTTTCTTTCATATCTTGTTGTCTTTTTTTCTTTCATACTTATTTCAATCTTGTTGTTTTTGTTTCTTTCATACTTACTTCAGTCTTGTTTTCTTTGTTTCTTTCATATATTGTTGTCTTTGTTTCTTTCATACTTACTTCAATCTTGTTTTCTTTGTTTCTTTCATACTTACTTTAGACTTGTTTTCTTTGTTTCTTTCATATCTTGTTGTCTTTGCTTCATTCATATCTTGTTGTCTTTGTTTCTTTCATACTTACTTCAATCTTGTTGTCTTTGTTTCTTTCATACTTACTTCAATCCTGTTGTCTTTGTTTCTTTCATACTTACTTCAATCTTGTTGTATTTGTTTCTTTCATACTTACTTCAATCTTGTTGTCTTTATTTCTTTCATATTTACTTCAGTCTTGTTTTCTTTCATACTAAATTCAATCTTGTTTTCTTTGCTTCTTTCATATCTTGTTGTTTTTGTTTCTTTCACACTAACTTCAATCTTGTTGTTTTTGTTTCTTTCATACTTACTTCAATCTTGTTTTCTTTGTTTCTTTCATATGTATTTCAAACTCGTTGTCTTTGTTTCTTTCATACATACTTCAATCTTGTTGTTTTCTTTTATACTAAATTCAATCTTGTTTTCTTTGTTTTTTTATATCTTGTTGTCTTTGTTTCTTTCATACTTACTTTAATCTTGTTGTCTTTGTTTCTTTCATACTTACTTCAATCTTGTTTTCTTTGTTTTGTTCATACTTATATTGTTGTCTTTTTTTCTTTCATACTTACTTCAGTCTTGTTGTATTTGTTTCTTTCATACTTACTTCAATCTTGTTTTCTTTGTTTCTTTCAAATCTTGTTGTCTTTGTTTCTTTCATACTTACTTCAATCTTGTTGTCTTTGTTTCTTTAATACTTACTTCAATCTTGTTTTCTTTCCATACTGACGTCATACTTGTACTCTACTTTATTTCCATGATTACTTGGTTCTTGTTAATTTTGTGTTTTTCTATTCATACTTTAACTTATTAACTTTATTTCATGATTACTTCACTCTTCTACTCTTTTTCATATTCCCTGCGTCATTCATGTTATATTTGCTTTTCAAATTTAAATCATTTTTATTTTCTTACCGTTAAAAGCCTTTCATTTATCAAATCTTCTCTCTACAATTCATTGTATATGATATATATATATATATATTTACTATGTAAATAAAAATCACCTGTAGACTAGAATAAATTTTCTCTAAGGCTGTGTAGTTAAAAAATGTATTAACTTGGATTGTGCACAGCATGTGCCAGCACACGTTTATAATTTTTATTATGTTCTATCATCGAGTGTTTGTGCATTGCCCGGGCCGATGCTCTAAGCGGTCGCTGCGATCAAGATGAATGATGGTGCAATGAGGAAGCACGAAGGTACGATGGCGTTGTGCGAGTGTGCAATGGCGATGTGCAAGGGTGCAATAGTGATGCGCGATGGTACGACGGCGTTGTGCGAGTGTAAAATGGCGATATGCAAGGGTGCAGCAGTGATGCGCAAAGGTGCGATGGCGTTGTGTGAGTGTGCAATGGCGATGTGCAAGCGTGCAGTACTGATGCGTGAAGGTGCGATGACGTTGTGCGAGTGTGCAATGGCCATGTGCAAGGGTGCAGCAGTGATGCGCTAAGGTGCGATGGCGTTGTGCGAGTGTGCAATGGCGATGTGCAAGGGTGCAGCAATGATGCGCTAAGGTGCGATGGCGTTGTGCGAGTGTGCAATGGCGATGTGCAAGTGTGCAGCAGTGATGTGCGAAGTTGCGATGGCGTTGTGCGAGTGTGCAATGGCGATGTGCAAGGGTGCAGCAGTGATGCTCGATGGTGCGATGGCGTTGTGCGAGTGTGCAATGGCGATGTGCAAGGGCGCAGCAGTGATGCACGATGGTGGGATGGCGTTGTGCGTGTGTGCAATGGCGATGTGCAATGGTGCAGCAGTGATGCATGAAAGTGCGATGGCGTTGTGCGAATGTACAATGGCGATGTGCAAGAGTGCAGCAGTGATGCGTGAAGTTGCGATGGCGTTGTGCGAGTGTGAAATGGTGATGTGCAAGGGTGCAAAACTGATAAGCGAAGGTGCAATGCCGTTGTGCAAGTGTGTTATGGCGATGTGCAAGGGTGCAGTACTGATGCGCGAAGGTGCGATGACGTTGTGCGAGTGTGCAATGGCGATGTGCAAGGGTGCAGCAGTGATGCGCGAAGGTGCGATGGCGTTGTGCGAGTGTGCAATGGCAATGTGCAAGGGTGCAGTACTGATGCGTGAAAGTGCGATGGCGTTGTGCGAGTGTGCTATGGCGATGTGCAAGGGTGCAGCAGTGATGCGCGAAGGTGCAATGGCGTTGTGTGAGTGTGCAATGGCGATGTGCAAGCGTGCAGTACTGATGCATGAAGGTGCGATGACGTTGTGCGAGTGTGCTTTGGCGATGTGCAAGGGTGCAGTACTGATGCGTGAAGGTGCGATGACGTTGTGCGAGTGTGCAATGGCGATGTGCAAGGGTGCAGCAGTGATGCGTGAAGGTGCGATGGCATTGTGCGAGTGTGCAATGGCGATGTGCAAGGGTGCAGCAGTGATGCGTGAAGGTGCGATGGCGTTGTGAAAATGTGCAATGGCGATGTGCAAGGGTGCAGCAGTGATGCGTGAAGGTGCGATGGCGTTGTGCGAGTGTGCAATTGCGACGTGCAAGGGTGCAGCAGTGATGCGTGAAGGTGCGATGGCGTTGTGAAAATGTGCAATGGCGATGTGCAAGGGTGCAGCAGTGATGCGTGAAGGTGCGATGGCGTTGTGCGAGTGTGCAATGGCGATGTGCAAGGGTGCAGCAGTGATGCGTGAAGGTGCGATGGCGTTGTGAAAATGTGCAATGGCGATGTGCAAGGGTGCAGCAGTGATGCGTGAAGGTGCGATGGCGTTGTGTGAGTGTGCAATTGCGATGTGCAATGGTGCAGCAATGATGCGTGAAGGTGCGATGGCGATGTGAAAATGTGCAATGGCGATGTGCAAGGGTGCAGCAGTGATGCGTGAAGGTGCGATGGCGTTGTGAAAATGTGCAATGGCGATGTGCAAGGGTGCAGCAGTGATGCGTGAAGGTGCGATGGCGTTGTGAAAATGTGCAATGGCGATGTGCAAGGGTGCAGCAATGATGCGTGAAGGTGCGATGGCGTTGTGAAAATGTGCAATGGCGATGTGCAAGGGTGCAGCAGTGATGCGTGAAGGTGCGATGACGTTGTGTGAGTGTGCAATTGCGATGTGCAAGGGTGCAGCAATGATGCGTGAAGGTGCGATGGCGTTGTGAAAATGTGCATTGGCGATGTGCAAGGGAGCAGCAATGATGCGTGAAGGTGCGATGGCGTTGTGAAAATGTGCAATGGCGATGTGCAAGGGTGCAGCAGTGATGCGTGAAGGTGCGATGGCGTTGTGAAAATGTGCAATGGCGATGTGCAAGGGTGCAGCAGTGATGCGTGAAGGTGCGATGGCGTTGTATGAGTGTGCAATTGCGATGTGCAAGGGTGCAGCAGTGATGCGTGAAGGTGCGATGGCGTTGTGAAAATGTGCAATGGCGATGTGCAAGGGTGCAGCAGTGATGCGTGAAGGTGCGATGGCGTTGTGCGAGTGTGCAATGGCGATGTGCAAGGGTGCAGCAGTGATGCGTGAAGGTGCGATGGCGTTGTGAAAATGTGCAATGGCGATGTGCAAGGGTGCAGCAGTGATGCGTGAAGGTGTGATGGCGTTGTGTGAGTGTGCAATGGCGATGTGCAAGGGTGCAGCAATGATGCGTGAAGGTGCGATGGCGTTGTGTGAGTGTGCAATAGCGATGTGCAAGGGTGCAGCAGTGATGCGTGAAGGTGCGATGGCGTTGTGAAAATGTGCAATGGCGATGTGCAAGGGTGCAGCAGTGATGCGTGAAGGTGCGATGGCGTTGTGCGAGTTTGCAATGGCGATGTGAAAGGGTGCAGCAGTGATGCGTGAAGGTGCGATGGCGTTGTGAAAATGTGCAATGGCGATGTGCAAGGGTGCAGCAGTGATGCGTGAAGGTGCGATGGCGTTGTGTGAGTGTGCAATTGCGATGTGCAAGGGTGCAGCAGTGATGCGTGAAGGTGCGATGGCGTTGTGTGAGTGTGCAATGGCGATGTGCAAGGGTGCAGCAATGATGCGTGAAGGTGCGATGGCGTTGTGAAAATGTGCAATGGCGATGTGCAAGGGTGCAGCAGTGATGCGTGAAGGTGCGATGGCGTTGTGAAAATGTGCAATGGCGATGTGCAAGGGTGCAGCAGTGATGCGTGAAGGTGCGATGGCGTTGTGTGAGTGTGCAATTGCGATGTGCAAGGGTGCAGCAGTGATGCGTGAAGGTGCGATGGCGTTGTGTGAGTGTGCAATGGCGATGTGCAAGGGTGCAGCAATGATGCGTGAAGGTGCGATGGCGTTGTGAAAATGTGCAATGGCGATGTGCAAGGGTGCAGCAGTGATGCGTGAAGGTGCAATGGCGTTGTGAAAATGTGCAATGGCGACGTGCAAGGGTGCAGCAGTGATGCGTGAAGGTGCGACGGCGTTGTGTGAGTGTGCAATGGCGATGTGCAAGGGTGCAGCAATGATGCGTGAAGGTGCGATGGTGTTGTGAAAATGTGCAATGGCGATGTGCAAGGGTGTAGCAGTGATGCGTGAAGGTGCGATGGCGTTGTGTGAGTGTGCAATTGCGATGTGCAAGGGTGCAGCAATGATGCGTGAAGGTGCGATGGCGTTGTGAAAATGTGCAATGGCGATGTGCAAGGGTGCAGCAGTGATGCGTGAAGGTGCGATGGCGTTGTGTGAGTCTGCAATGGCGATGTGCAAGGGTGCAGCAGTGATGCGTGAAGGTGCGATGGCGTTGTGTGAGTGTGCAATTGCGATGTGCAAGGGTGCAGCAGTGATGCGTGAAGGTGCGATGGCGTTGTGAAAATGTGCAATGGCGATGTGCAAGGGTGCAGCAGTGATGCGTGAAGGTGCGATGGCGTTGTGAAAATGTGCAATGGCGATGTGCAAGGGTGCAGCAGTGATGCGTGAAGGTGCGATGGCGTTGTGTGAGTGTGCAATTGCGATGTGCAAGGGTGCAGCAATGATGCGTGAAGGTGCGATGGCGTTGTGAAAATGTGCAATGGCGATGTGCAAGGGTGCAGCAGTGATGCGTGAAGGTGCGATGGCGTTGTGAAAATGTGCAATGGCGATGTGCAAGGGTGCAGCAGTGATGCGTGAAGGTGCGATGGCGTTGTGCGAGTGTGCTATGGCGATGTGCAAGGGTGCAGCAGTGATGCGCGAAGGTGCGATGGCATTGTGTGAGTGTGCAATGGCGATGTGCAAGCGTGCAGTACTGATGCATGAAGGTGCGATGACGTTGTGCGAGTGTGCTTTGGCGATGTGCAAGGGTGCAGTACTGATGCGTGAAGGTGCGATGACGTTGTGCGAGTGTGCAATGGCGATGTGCAAGGGTGCAGCAGTGATGCGTGAAGGTGCGATGGCATTGTGCGAGTGTGCAATGGCGATGTGCAAGGGTGCAGCAGTGATGCGTGAAGGTGCGATGGCGTTGTGCGAGTGTGCAGTTGCGACGTGCAAGGGTGCAGCAATGATGCGTGAATGTGCGATGACGTTGTGAAAATGTGCAATGGCGATGTGCAAGGGTGCAGCAGTGATGCGTGAAGGTGCGATGGCGTTGTGTGAGTGTGCAATTGCGATGTGCAAGGGTGCAGCAGTGATGCGTGAAGGTGCGATGGCGTTGTGCGAGTGTGCAATGGCGATGTGCAAGGGTGCAGCAGTGATGCGTGAAGGTGCGATGGCGTTGTGAAAATGTGCAATGGCGATGTGCAAGGGTGCAGCAGTGATGCGTGAAGGTGCGATGGCGTTGTGCGAGTGTGCAATGGCGATGTGCAAGGGTGCAGCAGTGATGCGTGAAGGTGCGATGGCGTTGTGCGAGTGTGCTATGGCGATGTGCAAGGGTGCAGCAGTGATGCGCGAAGGTGCGATGGCATTGTGTGAGTGTGCAATTGCGATGTGCAAGGGTGCAGCAGTGATGTGTGAAGGTGCGATGGCGTTGTGTGAGTGTGCAATGGCGATGTGCAAGGGTGCAGCAATGATGCGTGAAGGTGCGATGGCGTTGTGAAAATGTGCAATGGCGATGTGCAAGGGTGCAGCAGTGATGCGTGAAGGTGCGATGGCGTTGTGTGAGTGTGCTCTGGCGATGTGCAAGGGTGCAGCAGTGATGCGCGAAGGTGCGATGGCGTTGTGTGAGTGTGCAATTGCGATGTGCAAGGGTACAACAGTGATGCGTGAAGGTGCGATGGCGTTGTGTGAGTGTGCTATGGCGATGTGCAAGGGTGCAGCAGTGATGCGTGAAGGTGCGATGGCGTTGTGTGAGTGTGCTATGGCGATGTGCAAGGGTGCAGCAGTGATGCGCGAAGGTGCGATGGCGTTGTGCGAGTGTGGAATTGCGACGTGCAAGGGTGCAGCAGTGATGCGAGAAGGTGCGATGGCGTTGTGAAAATGTGCAATGGCGATGTGCAAGGGTGCAGCAGTGATGCGTGAAGGTGCGATGGCGTTGTGTGAGGATGCAATGGCGATGTGCAAGGGCGCAGCAATGATGCGTGAAGGTGCGATGGCGTTGTGTGAGTGTGCAATTGCGATGTGCAAGGGTGCAGTAGTGATGCGTGAAGGTGCGATGGCGTTGTGAAAATGTGCAATGGCGATGTGCAAGGGTGCAGCAATGATGCGTGAAGGTGCGATGGCGTTGTGAAAATGTGCAATGGCGATGTGCAAGGGTGCAGCAGTGATGCGTGAAGGTGCGATGGCGTTGTGTGAGTGTGCAATTGCGATGTGCAAGGGTGCAGCAATGATGCGTGAAGGTGCGATGGCGTTGTGAAAATGTGCAATGGCGATGTGCAAGGGTGCAGCAGTGATGCGTGAAGGTGCGATGGCGTTGTGCGAGTGTGCTATGGCGATGTGCAAGGGTGCAGCAGTGATGCGCGAAGGTGCGATGGCGTTGTGTGAGTGTGCAATGGCGATGTGCAAGCGTGCAGTACTGATGCATGAAGGTGCGATGACGTTGTGCGAGTGTGCTTTGGCGATGTGCAAGGGTGCAGTACTGATGCGTGAAAGTGCGATGACGTTGTGCGAGTGTGCAATGGCGATGTGCAAGGGTGCAGCAGTGATGCGTGAAGGTGCGATGGCATTGTGCGAGTGTGCAATGGCGATGTGCAAGGGTGCAGCAGTGATGCGTGAAGGTGCGATGGCGTTGTGCGAGTGTGCAGTTGCGACGTGCAAGGGTGCAGCAGTGATGCGTGAAGGTGCGATGGCGTTGTGAAAATGTGCAATGGCGATGTGCAAGGGTGCAGCAATGATGCGTGAAGGTGCGATGGCGTTGTGAAAATGTGCAATGGCGATGTGCAAGGGTGCAGCAGTGATGCTTGAAGGTGCGATGGCGTTGTGTGAGGATGCAATGGCGATGTGCAAGGGTGCAGCAGTGATGCGTGAACGTGCGATGGCGTTGGGCGAGTGTGCAATGGCGATGTGCAAGGGTGCAGCAGTGATGCGTGAAAGTGCGATGGCGTTGTGTGAGGATGCAATGGCGATGTGCAAGGGTGCAGCAGTGATGCGTGAAGGTGCGATGGCGTTGGGCGAGTGTGCAATGGCGATGTGCAAGGGTGCAGCAGTGATGCGTGAAAGTGCGATGACGTTGTGTGAGGATGCAATGGCGATGTGCAAGGGTGCAGCAATGATGCGTGAAAGTGCGATGGCGTTGTGTGAGGATGCAATGGCGATGTGCAAGGGTGCAGCAGTGATGCGTGAAGGTGCGATGGCGTTGGGCGAGTGTGCAATGGCGATGTGCAAGGGTGCAGCAGTGATGCGTGAAGGTGCGATGGCGTTGGGCGAGTGTGCAATGGCGATGTGCAAGGGTGCAGCAGTGATGCGTGAAGGTGCGATGGCGTTGTGTGAGTGTGCAATGGCGATGTGCAAGGGTGCAGCAGTGATGCGTGAAGGTGCGATGGCGTTGTGTGAGTGTGCAATGACGATGTGCAAGGGTGCAGCAGTGATGCGTGAAGGTGCGATGGCGTTGTGTGAGTGTGCTATGGCGATGTGCAAGGGTGCAGCAGTGATGCTTGAAGGTGCGATGGCGTTGTGCGAGTGTGCTTTGGCGATGTGCAAGGGTGCAGCAGTGATGCGTGAAGGTGCGATGGCGTTGTGCGAGTGTGCAGTTGCGACGTGCAAGGGTGCAGCAGTGATGCGTGAAGGTGCGATGGCGTTGTGAAAATGTGCAATGGCGATGTGCAAGGGTGCAGCAATGATGCGTGAAGGTGCGATGGCGTTGTGAAAATGTGCAATGGCGATGTGCAAGGGTGCAGCAGTGATGCGTGAAGGTGCGATGGCGTTGTGTGAGGATGCAATGGCGATGTGCAAGGGTGCAGCAGTGATGCGTGAAAGTGCGATGGCGTTGTGTGAGGATGCAATGGCGATGTGCAAGGGTGCAGCAATGATGCGTGAAAGTGCGATGGCGTTGTGTGAGGATGCAATGGCGATGTGCAAGGGTGCAGCAGTGATGCGTGAAGGTGCGATGGCGTTGGGCGAGTGTGCAATGGCGATGTGCAAGGGTGCAGCAGTGATGCGTGAAAGTGCGATGGCGTTGTGTGAGGATGCAATGGCGATGTGCAAGGGTGCAGCAATGATGCGTGAAAGTGCGATGGCGTTGTGTGAGGATGCAATGGCGATGTGCAAGGGTGCAGCAGTGATGCGTGAAGGTGCGATGGCGTTGTGTGAGGGTGCAATGGCGATGTGCAAGGGTGCAGCAGTGATGCGTGAAGGTGCGATGGCGTTGTGTGAGTGTGCAATGGCGATGTGTAAGGGTGCAGCAGTGATGCGTGAAGGTGCGATGGCGTTGTGTGAGGGTGCAATGGCCATGTGCAAGTGTGCAGCAGTGATGCGTGAAGGTGCGATGGCGTTGTGTGAGTGTGCAATGGCGATGTGCAAGGGTACAACAGTGATGCACGAAGGTGCGATGGCGTTGTGCGAGTGTGCAATGGCGACGTGCAAGGGTGCAGCAGTGATACGCAAATGCTTGATGACGTGGCAAGGAAATGTAATGATGATGGGTCACTATTGCGATGTAAAAGCGATTTGTGAAAATGCAATAGCGATAGTGTTGTGCAAAGATGCGACTTCGTTGTGAGAAAGTGCAACGGCGATACATGAAGCGGCAAATAATGATACACGAGATTACCTTAGTGATTCGTCGTCGCATCGTTTCGCTTTGTTATCGAAACATCGCGCTTTAATTTTTTTAATGATAACAGACATGACATGCCGCTTTCGGAGGTTTCCCATATGAAGTTTTTTTCTAAATTATGTAATAATCTTATTTTTTTCAGTTATTGTGTATAGGGCAGGAGTTTGGGGTAAACATAATTTTAGTAGCATAAATGCTGTCCAGAATAGAGCGGCTAGATATTTTTTAAATGTGGGTAAATACACACCAAATTCTGCAGTAACTGGAGATATAGGATGGACACCATGTATAGGTAAAGTGTGGAAATGTGTACTATTTAATTGGTGTCGTTTAATATGCAAACTACAAGACCAAATAAAAATTTATTTTTTATGGTAAAATTAAAAAAGTAATAATAGATGCAGGAACTGGAATTTTAAAGTATTAGAAATGTTCAAAAAGTATAATGTAGAAATATATGGTATTGTGAATGTAAATGCAAATAAATTTGTACTTTTAAACAAAATAATACCACTGATTGTGAATGACGTTGTCACAAAGTGGTATAAAAATGTAAACAGAGAAGTTTCACAAAGTGGTTACGGGGGAAATAAACTTAGACTTAAACAGTTCAAACATAAAAATATTGTGGAACCATACTGTAAATAATTATACAATAGACGCCATAGAGGTGCTTTAGCAAAATTGAGAAGTGGCACTGCTCCAATAGCCATAGAAACTGGAATATATTGACAGCTGAGTGTAAATGACCAAGTGTGCTTTCATTGTAAAGATGAAGATGAAAACGATATGCATGTGTTACTTAATTGCCATTTGTATGATACCATTCGATCAGATTTATTGACAGAAATTGTAAGTGTTTTTAAGGAGTTTAATTCGTGTAGCGATAATGTTAAACTATGCTATATACTATCGAACCAAAGTGTTGTGGAACTAAGTGCCAAAACCCGTTTTATGATTTTAGAGAGAAGAAGAAAATTTTTTATATAATTGTATAGAAATAATGTAATAGTTGATTTAGATATATGAAGCATTTTAACATTGTAGTGAGAAGTCGGTGCGAATCAGTTCATTCTAGATCTGATCTAGAATGATATTCGATTTTTTAAAATATTTTTTAAGCTTTTTAGTAGCAGATGCGTTAGCATTTCTTTTCCACCTCACATAGTAATCTTATAAAATTTTAATAACAGTTTAGACAATATGCCAAGATTAGCACCGGTCTCTATTTTTTTAAGGTGTATATAGATGTTAAAACGTGTTTTGTTATATGTGCTATTCTGCAAGCATGTTTGCTATTCTGTAAGGGTATCAGTAAACATGCAAATATATAAACAGCAAGTATTATTAATTGTTATAAATTGGTTTAAAATATGTATTGATGTGTTTTACATGTAATATAGTAACTTATAATTCTTTATAGAATGGCATGGCTAATTGATAAATATAATGTTTTATTTAATGTATATACTGTTTATTAACCATGATGAGACTTAAATAAAGAATTATCTATCTACCTATTGCTAGGTATTGATAAAAATAAGTGTCTATCATTTGGTTAAGCAAATAAAAAAGTTATAATATCTTAGCGTTTGATACAAATTAAAATAAACTACAGTTAAAATTAAAAATGAAAAGAAACACAAGTTCACTCAATAACTTGAATTATATATTTAAAACAGTACAATCCCCAAGTTTATTTTCCCAATATGTAGCTGTACATTGAAATATATGTATATGTAGGTTGTACAGGCGGATTATATTCTTACATGTACCCTACAATTGGACAATTATTATCAATATCAGCATGCACGTGTTTCATGATAACTCAAAATTGCTGATAAATACGTGTTTGGGTAAGGTAGACAACCTCGACAGTTTAAACAGTTAAACAAAGACGAGTAATGGAAATTTTTCTTCAGCTGTACAACAGACAGATGGTGACCATTAACGATGCTTTAGTTGGACATTTATAAATTTAGTGAAGTAGTTTTTTAAAGTGATTTAGAAATAAATGTGTAAATTAACTATTACTTTACGCATCCATAAAAACCAGAATGAAAATATATTAGTCCTTATAGTTCATCTTGGAGATACAAATGCATTTTTAAGTTTCAAATAAAATATATGAATAAAAACTGCATAGTAAGCGCGCAGGAATACGTAATTATAAAGGTGTCACCCCATCATTGATTTTTGTATTTTATTCTATATAGTAAATAAAAATGTAGGCTTGTCATTTATAAAGAGACCACAATGAAAGAAATTAAAACTTACATTTTATTGTTTGTCAACCTCTGCGCTACTAAAATATGATGAGAAAAGTAGGGGGCCATGTGTCATTTAAGATATTTCTTCTACACTGTTGACAAAGAGAAAGTCATCTATTAAAAAGTCATACCCAAATTTCCAAGCATTCAAAATGTTTATCAATTATGCCACTCAAATAAAAAATGAGCATTAAAAATAAGGAAAATGCTTTTTTAAAGAAGAAGAAACAAGGATTATTGATATCCGCAATTATGCGACTCCCCAACGGAAGCATTTCCGGTTTACAATGGTGGTACTATGCCAAAACTCAAAAAAGTAGTTCGGCTCAAGGAATTTTATCGAAAAATAAAAGTTTTTTTTAACAAATTGGCGTTATCAAATGAAAATTCTTTAAAAACATAAAAGTGAGTTTGGAATTATTGATGGAAAACCAACTCCTCACAGGTACATGAATTCATGAATCTAAGTATTTATAATAAAAATATAGATAGTAAGACGGACACGTGCCCAACCCGTCACTTAAAATACACGAAACTCAAAACTAAAGGAACAGGTTTATCATTGGCACGCTTGAAGAAACAGAACAATATACATGGTATAAAACAATAAATGCATTGTGTTTTTATAAACTATTTTCGAAAACGGTTCCCATTGTAATACAATGATGCGTATATAAAATTAATGTTATTGAACACAAAACAACGTTTATTCGAAAGCAGTAATGCTAAGTAATTTATTGTTACAGGCAATCATTTTAAAAATGAAAAAAAAAATATAAATTTCTTTTCAGTATATTGCTAACGAATATTGCCGTAAAATTCTATATATAGTAAGCTTCGCAATGGTGGTTTTGTTAATTTCATTTAAAAAACGATATATCGCAGTCTCTTTTGTGATTGGTTAGGCCATTATAAGTTAATTGCTAGATCTAGATTATCATTCAAATTTTCCTTAAAAATGGTGAGGGCGGGAGGATTTTATTTTTTATTTTCATTTTTCAAATGTTTAATGGTGTGTTTTTTTATGAAAATCAACCGGGTCGGGGCGGCATGAAAATATGGGGGGGGGGGGGGGGGGGGGCGGGGATGATAATCTAGATAATTTATTTATAATGGACTTATGCACTTTGATTGTTCTACAGTTAGCTCTGAAGTAGTCAGTGACTTGCAGAGACAAGGTGTGTCTAGTACTGGTTGATCTCAGGAACGATGATTAGTTGCGCTGACTGTCGATATATTATACTAAATTTATTTACTTTTTTTATCACCACCATGAACTGTACAATATAAAAATTATTGGATCCAATACATTTCTACATATTGTACGGTCACGTGGTAACATCCGGAGTAGGTGATTGGGTATACACTTACAGGTATAGATTAAAACTGAAATAATGTTGATAATTGCGGGGCGGTACTGTAGCGGGTATAGTGTTGGCCGCTCGCGCAAGATGTTGCGGGTTTTATACCCAGCTCGATCCGATAGGTCTCGAAAACAAAAAACAACAACATTAACAAACAACAGCAACAAACAACAACAACACTCAGTACTGGTTGTACTCAGGAAGTAGACTCGAGAACGGTTCGTGTAGGTTTTGAGTTTTGTGGACGTTATGAATTCAAGGAGCATGAACTGTATATAATGTATTAATAACGAAATAATATTTTAGAATTCTCTTTCCTGTTAAACATAACCGTTTTAGGAAATGAGGTTTTGCCGCCATTTTCAACATATGTCGGCTTATATATGGTTTATCCAGTTATATTGGTAGACGAAGATTACCTCCAGCAAGTAGCTGGCATGGTTTGTTTTCATATGATATTTCTGAGCCGTGCTGGGCTCGAAACCACGACATCAGCGATGAGATGCTTGTGACCATTAGACGACCACACCCGTGACTACTCATCTCCTAAGAACCCAACATTACATAACATTATAATCGAATTTCTTTCGTCGTGTCTTTGCTTTTTCAGCACCTTATATATGGAACTCGATTCGATTGAAAATGAGAATGCATTTTAATATAAACAATGCTGTAGAAGCTTTTCAGTGTTTTGTTAAAAAAGATCGTTGAACTAACTCTGGTCATTGTATTTACTTGATCATCTTTTCTGTATGTTACTTCTTCTGTGAATGTAGATAGATATGACGAAAATGTACTTAATTAATTTCGTAATTTGAATATTTTTATATACTCATTTAAACATTTACTTTCTATCAAACTTTGCTTTATATAATAAATCATGATCACGTAACGTTTTATGAGGCCGCACCTATATCGCCGATATATTTTCGATATTAACAGTAAAACTGAACAATTATATAAAACATCTTATACTGTGGATATTCTGTTCAATAACTTATATTGTATATTGTCTCTGTAGTGTAACATTCTTTAATTTTGTTGATCAAATACTAAAGTCACTCATTGGCCAGTATCGGGTTATGTTAAAACATTGACGAATAAAAAGGAAAATGCCGGCATGTATTCTAACGAATTTCTAAAACAAATAGATAAACCACAAGCACGGAATCAAATATTATATTCGAACGGGACCTTCCTTTTTGTGATTTAATAAATTCAAAAAGTCAAAACTCGTCATGAATATAAATTATATGAGCAATCAATACCGCGTGCGTGTCTCCCACATGTAATGTTCACGAGTAGGCGTCAGCAATTTCAACATGAGTCCATTAGATCACCATGACGGCAGTGTTTATTGGTATATTGGATGCTACCCGACCATGTACTAAAACTAGAAATAAGGCTCGTCTTTCCTTAGTGCGTTTAAACATTTAAACATCTCTGGAAAAACATTGCGTGCCACCGTCTGGATATTGAATAGGCATAAGCACCAAAAGGTTACGTATATCTGGGAATGGAGCAGATGTTTTGTAGGCGAACTATTGCATTGGACGAGACCGAGAAAAATATGTAAATATCTCTTGGGAAGGCAACTCATTATTTTGTGAATATAACTGGTTAACTATGGCAGAAAAATTGTGTTAATATAAGTTTTCAAAATAATATGTAATGGAAGAAGACATCCGAATATTTCACTATTAAAGTCTTACAAGAATCTTAATTTGGTCATGCAAATATATAGCTATCTATTGTTTGGGCGCATGGTTGAACTAAAGTGCTTTTATGAATACCATTTCAGTTGCATTATACATATATAAGATAGATATCAGAAAATGAATAATTTTAAGTGGTTTATAAAAATGGTTTGCTTTTGAAATTTTTTTTACAGTAACTTCAAAACAATATGTAAATGAGAAAAATCAATTAATATTTAGCGTTGCCAAAAGCAACAAACATTTGGATATTATGCAATAACCTTTTTAACTATTTTCCATATAGTTTTTAATAAGCTTCTAATTAGTGTTAATATTGTGATAAAGCTTTCAGTTTTTTAATATAGGCATTCGGCATGTATAATTTCGCTCTCGATTATATCCCTCTTGTATGAACGTAATTTACAAATTTTGAGAAAAAGTAGAGACAAAATATAATAAATGTATATCAAACAAAATAGAAGTATTGTTTACATAATTAGATTATGAAAATTATCTGTTTACCAATATAATTACTCGGTAAAATTTAAAAGTACCGTTATAGGGTTCCAGTCGACCATAAAAACCGATATGCCCCTATGGCGAATTCAAACTAAATCACATGGTGACTTTTTGAACAATTTTGAGGGACCTTCATCAAGTTCGTGTAAGTATGCTTCACACCAAACCAAAATCGTACGGTTACAAAGACGTTTGAACAGTTAACGGACGACGAAGTGCTGATTTTGTTGGTTTTACAGTAGATCATGACAAAGGGATGTGACTAATACAAGAAACGATAACTCTGGTGGAAATTAATCCGTTTATCTATTTTATGGATTGTCTACACAATAAGTATTATTAATTAAAAAACAACAACAATGCGTTTTCCCTCAGTTTCGTTTAATAACATCATTCAAATATGGCTTGAGACATTGCAAAATGATATATAACGTCAAAAGCAAGTGACTAGTGTTCTTTAAAAGATGTTTATTGCCATCTACAAAACATTACAGGTGATATATGATATCCAATGTTATTGGCAGAAACTGACCACGGTCAATATCTTAGTTAAACCACCGTCCTTCCACAAATAGCTGCATCTATTACACATTACAGGCGATATATGATATCCAAAGTTATTTGCGGAGGCTGATCTCGGTCTATATCTTAGTAAAACCCCCGTTCATTCACAAGTAGCTGCAACTATAACACATAACAGGTGAAATATGACATCCAATGTTATTGGCGGAGACTGACCACGGTCTATATCTTAGCTAAACCACCGTCCTTCCACAAGTAGCTGCATCTATTACACATTACAGGTGATATATGATATTCAGTGTTACTGGCGGAGGCTGACCTCGGTCTATATGTTAGTTAAACCACCGTCCTTCCACAAGTAGTTGAATCTACAAAACATTACAGGTGATATATGACATCCAATGTTATGGGCGGAGGCTGACCTCGGTCTCTATCTTAGTTAAACCACCGTCCTTCCACAAATAAGTGAATCTATAACACATTACAGGTGATATATGATATCCAATGTTGTTGTCGGTGGCTGACCACTTTCTATATCTTAGTTAAACCACCGTCCTGCCACAAGTAGCTGCATCTGTAACACATTACAGTAGGCCGTGAGCTAAGACCCAAAATTTAACAAATTGGTACCAATCAGACTGGCAAATTGCTATACTATTTTTTGAATAGATACATGTCTGTGGTATATGAAAAAGTCAGGGGGCCACCTCTGAGGCACAGCTTAGTGTCTGATTTTAGTGAGTTTCTATGGTAACTGTAATTTCATTAAAATCATTACAAATAATTTCTTATTTTTTGGTATACAAAACAGTTGCATTAGTGCAGTGAATAATTGTTATATGTGTTATCCAATGGTGTTTAAACAAGAGCAGAAGTGTTCTTCTGATATAAAATACCACATTAAGCAATTATTTTGTAATCATTTTGTATTTTTACGTTACAATTACATTTGACGTTACTTTTTAGAAATAATATTGATTTCCGATATTTCTATTGAAATCTCTTCTTAGATTTGTTTTACAAAGTATTAAATTAACATAAACAAAAATACATAATAAAACACAAGTGTATCAGATAAGTAATGTTATATGTAATTTATTATTATTAATTATTTCTTCTAAACAATATTTGCGTTACAATCATCTGATAAAAACAGTTATATAATCGTTCCAAAAATCATCTTAAAATATCAGATCAAATTCCTGCAGGCTTTGATTCATATTAACACCAATATGGTTTCTTCTCGTCCTAATGCTTTTGTATAATGTTCTGTGGAGACATGTTAGTACAATACAAACACATTTTTATGACTTTATATAACATAAAATACGTTACAAAAATGTGAAATGTAACGTTTACAAGTAGTATTTATTCACTTCTCTAAAATTTAATTATCAAGTTTAAATTGGATCATATCAAATTCCTGCAGGCTTTGATTAATATTAACACCAATATGGTTTCATCTCGTCCTAATGTTTTTATATAATGTTGTGTTGACACATGTTAGTACAATACAAACACAATTTTATAACTGTATATAACATAAAATACGTTACAAAAATGTGAAATGTAACATTTACAAGTAGTATTTATTCATTTTTTTTTAAATATAATTATCAAGTTTAAATTGGATCAGATCAAATGCCTGCAGGCTTTGATTCATATTAACACCCAAATGGTATCGTCTCGCTCTGATGCTTTTATAAATGTTCTGTGGACACATGTTAGTACAATACAAACAATTTTTTATAACTTTATATAACATAAAATATGTTACAAAAAACGTACCATTTACAAGTAGTATTTATTCATTTTTTAAAATATAATTATCAAGTTTAAATCATATGATCATATGAACTGTAATTTAAATCATACAAGCCTGCTAATGACTTCCATATAACATAATAAGAATGACGATACATATAGGTACACTCGCAAAATATGGAATGTGTTTTTAGGAAAATTTTACACAACATAAACTTCTGTTTCAAGCAATTTTGAATTCTAAAGTAACATAATCTTATACTGTAATTAAACAATATGTGTTTTTAATCCATTCTGTACATTTCCGTTGTTACAAGAAGTAGTATTATAGTGTACATGTCATCATTACTGCCATTCTCACCATTATCTCTATGTTCCGTATCAAAACTCTTACTCGACTTAATGAGACAGATGAGCATTTTAGTGCATTTAACAGACAATGACATGTTGGTAATTTACATTATCTGGCGTACTTGCAGGAGACATGAATTCTATAACAACCTGTGTAGCAGAATATTACTTCATCCATTTAGCTTCCAACTAACCATCTTCCATGAACCATCCGTGATCTTTTGGACTTGAATTTCAGTAAAATTTATTAGGCTTCTACGCAAGATGTCTGATAATTTGCTCGCAATGAGTGGAGATATAATGTGCCTTCACAGGGTGGAAGTTTTCCTGATTCAACACCAAAATATTAAACCCGAAACATCTTGTTGCACAAGCTATTCACTTTAGTATCAGTAGCTTTTGCAGCATATATCCTACATTTGATGCAATCAGCTCGCAAAGTAGTACAATCCATTCTTCACCTAACTTTAACATAGCTGATTGGAATACACTGGACTTCATAACAAATCTAATTGCAGACACCTTTCCATGACCATTGAAAGCACACACTGGGTCACATCTGGTAAATACTTGAAAAACTTCCATTATCACTAAGAGAGTTTCCATATATCTCTGTATCGCTGTCTATTCTTGGTCCTACATCTGATAAATATATGCTCGATCTCCCTGTAAAGTGCCAGACATAGCATAAACACATCTTCTGATTCAATGGCAATAGAGTTAAAGTGTTGACTGGCATGTAGCAGCATTTAGCAGCGTGCGAGTCTCAGTTTTTCGTGTGAAGATGTTTGCTCTTCCACATGACAAACAGTATCATGCGTTAGTTTATATCATTTGTTTTCTGATGTTGCAAACATCTCTTTGTCACCTGGAACGGCAAGGTAGTACGGGACCTTCCAAGTATCAACAAGAAAATTGATTAATGCTGTCTCGCCTTCTGGAAAACCTTAGAGGCATCTCTATTGCTGATTTGGTTGCCCTCTATTGATATTACAGATCCACAATCGACTACCCGAGCTTCTATTATTCATCTCTGCATTATAGTTTACATCAAATACCACAATAATTCTAAAGCTATTCTTGCATTCCAGTATCAAATGTGTTTTTGTACAGATCTCCAAACGTTAGGTTCTCAACACTTACTTTGTTGACAATCATCATAGCATCACTAACACATACTGGTCTATTGGACATGTTCCTTGCAAGTGCAGATTTATTTGTTTTCTTGAGGATACCATGACAGTTAGCCAATGTCAAGGTTAATGGTCCTGGTGGATTTTGAAGTACTTCCTTCATAACCAAATGTCAGCTAGATGCTACCAAAACCATGTATCCAAATAACTGGTTATCAACCTCGAGAATGCATTCTTTACAAAATATTTTAATTTGTTTTCTGAACGTTACCGAATATATTTGGGTGTTTCCTTCGCAATATGTCGTAAAACAAATCATATGGATTTTCATTCAAAAGATTGTATTCTTGATAATTATGTAAAAGCATATATAAACCATTCTCTTCCTTTTCCTTATCACTTAAAAAATCATTACAATGGCAGTAGATATTGCTGTAGCTGTTAATAAAAGAGCACAACCATTTATTCTCAAGTATATTTCTTGGTCTAAATTGTCATCCTTTTGAATGAGCTGTGCTTCAAGATCAACATGGATAAGTCTTAAATTAGCTAGTAGGATCTCTTTTCATCCATACATCTGCCTGTCTGTCCGATTTGTCCGTATGGGTATTAAAATGCTTATGGTTTAGGTAGGATAAGTTTTTTTTGACAGTTGAAAAACAGATGAAAAAAATATGCAACTGTTTCTAATTACTTAAAAGATGCTTTTATATGGCTAGTGATCACTTAAATACCTATTAGCTTGAATGTCTATCAACAATTTCTATAAATGACTCCTCCGATACTGCTCGATAGGTTTTCACCAAATTTTAAGTGAAGCATTCTTACGCGAAGTTTGTTCAAATCAAGACCCTGGTGCCATGACTGGTCCCGTCCAAGAGACTTATCAGTTGTTTTCTTATTCAAAATTTCAACAATATTCTTCTTGGAAAGTGCAATACCTGGCTTTGATTTTTGCAATACGTATCTCTCAGGTTTATTTATGCTATGATCATAGACCCTGGCCACGAGAAATCTTAATTTAAGTCTCAATAACCGACCAGTCAAATTCGTTTTTATTCAGTATAGATATCCCTATGAAAAGGGGTTTCAAGTTTGTTCAAATGAAAGGGTTAGGACTTATTGGGGCCCCAGAAATAGGGAATTATTTTGATCATGTTAAGAGCTGAATCATTGTTTAATCATAACAATTGGGGCGACTGTGTCCTTTAACCCTTATTCTGCTATGGACGTTTGGTTTTATTAGAATATACACACTGAAGTGAAGGGATTGAGTGCATATATCTTCACCCTGCTATAAAAGGTGTATTTCTTTAAATAGCATAATCAATTAAATACAGACCAGGGATTGGCTTGCATTCAGCAAAATATAACCAACGAAAGTGTTGATATTTTGACATGTTAGTTAGATACCCATGGAGCTGAATATTTTTCTGATCTATTTTTGGAATTATATCTTATCCATCTTGAGAACTCTATTGTTTAGTAATAACAGTTGGAATTGGGTTCTTTAACTGTGATCTTATGATCTCCATAAAGTTTCAGCAGGGGTCTAAAAACAGATGGAATTGTGGATTTTCAAAAGTATCATCTACAGATCTTGAGCATTAATAAGTGGTAAAGACTCGGTCCTTTAAAGAGGAATAAATATCAATAAGGGACCAGCAGGGGTAGAAGAGAAGAGGATTAATGTTGTATGGTGTTAAGTGTCCCTTTCAAAATTGTTTCAGTCATATCAAGATGGTGTCTACTTGAATCAGACAATATTCTAAGCATTGTCACACTGAAATATGTCACAGACATATGGCATGATACCCACTCAGTCACATGATACTGACAACAGGTCGACCAGACTTATTCTAAGTGATGAGCACCAAGTGAGGAAGATTCTAGTACCATTTTAAATCTTTTGTGTGACCCGACTGGGGATCGATCCCATGACCTACCACATGCGAGGCAGAAGCTCTATCACTAGACTACCACTTTGATTAGAAAAATTGAAAATGTGAATCTTCAAAAAGCTTCAACTCAAAAATGTTTTCCTATTTCCTATAGAATATCACTATGATAGAGTTTTCTTTATTCTAATAAATGGACTGGGGTTTACCGAGGCCTTGTATTAAAAACACTTCTATAATATATGAGAATGCTATAGGTAAATATAGCTTTTTTAAATCTTCTGCAAGTGATATGTTGTATATCAATTGGTTTATAGTCCTTTATCAAAATTGTTCAAATTGGGTTGCTGGGGTGAAATTAAGGGCTTCCAGAGGTTAAACTTTTACAAAGTGTTAATAAACACAATGTATGGAGTTTGAATATTTTACATCTAGTATTGTCTGGTAGCCCTGTATAAAACTTGATCAGTCTGGACTCCTTTTGTCAAATTTAGGGCCTCCACAGGGGTCAATTCTTTACTCAGGTGATTGACTTACATGGGCTTCTTGTTTAAAACAAATGTATAAATATTTCAAGTTTGTATTTTCATCAATTTTTAGTGTTCATGAATTAATTTCATTAGAAATAAATGTTCAACATGATTAACCAATATATGTATATAAATTATGACTAATTGTCAAATTGTGTAAATGTTGTGCTATTTACCCCACCCACTTTGATTTTGCTGTAATTCGCAAAAAAAGAGAGAGTTTAACACCTTATTTTGATAAAATCTATTGTTCTGTTTAACTTAATATCATATTTGATTAAAATATTAGGACATATACCATCTAACATATAAAAAACATAAAATTTATACAATTTTAATGCAAAAATGTGTTCTTGGTGTTGATGTTTTTAGTTTTTATTAACAAAAATCCATTTATTTTTCAACAGAGTGTGTTTTAATGAAGAACATTACAATTTTCATACATTAATGTGATAAGTAACTTAAAACACATACATTTATGCAGTTAAAATTTGAAAATCGGGTGTATATTATAGATAATGACATTTTTTAAGAAATTGGCGGCCATTTTGGAAGCCATTTTGGAATTGCTCATTTTCAGACATTAAGCTGTGCCCGAGATATGGCCCCCCAGATTTTTTTTGTTGTAGAGATATATATCTTTCAAAAAATCATAGGGGGAATTTGCCAGAAAAATGGTACCAATTTTTTGTTTAGCTCACGGCCTACAGGTGATATATGATATCCAATGTCATTGGCAGAGGCTGACTACGTTCTATATCTTAGTAAAACCACCGTCCTTCCACATGTAACAGCATCTATAACACATCACAGGTGATATATGATATCCAATGTTATTGGCCGAAACTGACCACGGTCTATATCGTAGTTAAACCACCGTCATTCCACAAGTATCTGCATCTATAACACATTGCAGGTGATATATGACATTCAATAGTATATGTGGTGGCTGACCACGTTCTATATCTTAGCTAAACCACCGTCCTTCCACAAGTAGCTACATCTACAACACATTACAGGTAATATATGATATCCAATGTTATTGGCGGAGGCTGACCACGGTCTATATCTTAGTTAAACCACCGTCCTTCCACAAGTAGCTGCCATTACATTACATTACAGGTAATATATGATATCCAATGTTATTGGCCGAGACTGACCACGGTCTATATCTTAATTAACCACTGTCCTTCCACAAGTAGCTGCATCTATAACACATTGCAGGTGATATATAACATTCAATAGTATTGGCGGTGGCTGATCACGTTCTATATCTTAGCTAAACCACCGTCATTCCACAAGTAGCTGCATCTACAACACATTACAGGTGATATATGATATCCAATGTTATTGGCGGAGGCTGATCACGGTCTATATCTTAGTTAAACCACCATCCTTCCACAAGTAGCTGCATCTATAACATATTACAGGTGATATATATGATATTCAGTGTTACTGGCGGAGGCTGACCTCGGTCTATATGTTAGTTAAACCACCGTCCTTCCACAAGTAGTTGAATCTACAAAACATTACAGGTGATATATGACATCCAATGTTATGGGCGGAGGCTGACCTCGGTCTCTATCTTAGTTAAACCACCGTCCTTCCACAAATAAGTGAATCTATAACACATTACAGGTGATATATGATATCCAATGTTATTGTCGGTGGCTGACCACGTTCTATATCTTAGTTAAACCACCGTCCTTCCACAAGTAGCTGTAACTATAACTCATTACAGGAGATACATGATATCCAATGTTATTTGCGGAGGCTGACCACTTTCTATATCTTAGTTAAACCACCGTCCTGCCACAAGTAGCTGCATCTGTAACACATTACAGGTGATATATGATATCCAATGTCATTGGCGGAGGCTGACTACGGTCTATATCTTAGTAAAACCACCGTCCTTCCACATGTAACAGCATCTATAACACATCACAGGTGATATATGATATCCAATGTTATTGGCCGAGATTGACCACGGTCTATATCGTAGTTAAACCACCGTCCTTCCACAAGTAACTGCATCTATAACACATTGCAGGTGATATATGACATTCATAGTATATGTGGTGGCTGACCACGTTCTATATCTTAGCTAAACTACCGTCCTTCCACAAGTAGCTACATCTACAACACATTACAGGTAATATATGATATCCAATGTTATAAGCGGCGGCTGACCACGGTCTATATCTTAGTTAAACCACCGTCCTTCCACAAGTAGCTGCCATTACATTACATTACAGGTAATATATGATATCCAATGTTATTGGCCGAGACTGACCACGGTCTATATCTTAATTAAACCACCGTCCTTCCACAAGTAGCTGCATCTATAACACATTGCAGGTGATATATGACATTCAATAGTATTGGCGGTGGCTGACCACGTTCTATATCTTAGCTAAACCACCGTCCTTCCAGAAGTAGCTGCATCTACAACACATTACAGGTGATATATGATATCCAATGTTATTGGCGGAGGCTGACCACGGTCTATATCTTAGTTAAACCACCGTCCTTCAACAAATAGCTGCATCGATAATACATTACAGGTGATATATGACATTCAATGTTATTGGCGAAGGCTGACCACGGTCTTTATCTTAGTAAAACCACCGTTCTTTCAAAAAGCTGCATCTACAACACATTACAGGAGATACATGATATTATATGTTATTGGCAGAGGCTGACCACGATCTATTTCTTAGTTAAACCACCGTCCTTCCACAAGTAGCTGCATCTATAACACAATACAGGTGATATATGATATCCAATGTTATTGGCGGTGGCTGAGAACGGTCTATATCTTAGTAAAACACTGGTCTTCCACAAGTAGCTGCATCTATAACACATAACAGATGATATATGGTAACAAATGTTAGTGGCCGAGACTGACCACAGTCTATATCTTAGCAAAACCACCGTCCTTCCGCAAGAAGCTGCATCTATAACACATTACAGGTGATATATGATATTCAATGTTATTGCTGGAGACTGACCACGGTCTATATCTTAGTATAACCACCGTCCTTCCACACGTAGCTGCATCTATAACTCATTACAGGCGATATATGATATCCACTGTTATTTGGGGAGGTTGACCACGGTCTATATCTTAGTATAACCACCGTCCTTCCACAAGTAGCTGCATCTATAACTCATTACAGGCGATATATGATATCCACTGTTATTTGGGGAGGTTGACCACGGTCTATATCTTAGTTAAACCACCGTCCTTCCACAAGTAGCTGCCATTACATTACATAACAGGTGATATGATATGCAATGTTATTGGCCGAGACTGACCACGGTCTATATCTTAATTAAACCACCGTTCTTCCACAAGTAGCTGCATCTATAACACATTGCAGGTGATATATGACATTCAATGGTATTGGCGGTGGCTGACCACGTTCTATATCTTAGCTAAACCACCGTCCTTCCACAAGTAGCTGCATCTACAACACATTACAGGTGATATATGATATCCAATGTCATTGGCGAAGACTGACCACGGTCTATATCTTAGTTAAACCACCGTCCTACCACAGGTAGCTGCATCTATAACACATCACAGGTGATATATGATATCCAATGTTATTGGCGGAGACTGACCACGGTCAATATCTTAATTAAACCACCGTCCTACCACAGGTAGCTGCATCTACAACACATTACAGGTGATATATGACTTTCAATGTTATTGGCGAAGGCTGAGCACGGTCTTTATCTTAGTAAAACCACCGTTCTTCCACAAGTAGCTGCATCTATAACACATAACAGATGATATATGATATCCAATGTTATTGGCGAAGACTGATCACGGTCTATATCTTAGTAAAACCACCGTCCTACCACAGGTAGCTGCATCTATAACACATCACAGGTGATATATGATATCCAATGTTTTTGGCGGAGACTGACCACGGTCAATATCTTAATTAAACCACCGTCCTACCACAGGTAGCTGCATCTACAACACATTACAGGTGATATATGATATCCAATGTTATTGGCAGAGGTTGACCTCGGTCTATATCTTAGTTAAACCACCGTCCTTCCACAAGTAGCTGCCATTACATTACATTACAGGTAATATATGATATTCAATGTTATTGGCCGAGACTGACAACGGTCTATATCTTAATTAAACCACCGTCCTACCACAGGTAGCTGCATCTACAACACATTACAGGTGATATATGATATCCAATGTTATTGGCGGTGGTTGACCTCGGTCTATATATTAGTTAAACCACAATCCTTCCACAAGTATCTGCATTTACAACACATAACAGATGATATATGGTATCCAATGTTATTGGCCGAGACTGACCACGGTCTTTATCTTAGTTAAACCACCGCCCTTCAGCAAGTAGCTGCATCTATAACACATCACAGGTGATATATGATATCCAATGTTATTGGCAGAGACTGACCACGGTCTATATGTTAGTTAAACCACCGTCCTTCCGCAAGTAGCTGCATCTATAACACATCACTGGTGATATATGATATCCAATGTTATTGGCGGAGACTGACCACGATCTATTTCTTAGTTAAACCACCGTCCTTCCGCAAGTAGCTGCATCTATAACACATCACAGGTGATATATGATAGCCAATGTTATTGGCGGAGGCTGACCACGGTCTATATTTTAGTTAAACCATCGTCCTTCCGCAAGTAGCTGCATCTATAACACATCAATATGATGGACACTCTTAGAATATGATCTGCCATTGCTCCGCGTACCAGTCCTAAATTGTTTAAATAATGGTTAGTTCGAACAATTTATTTTAGAGTATCTCATCCCTTTGTCAATTAATTAAGCAACAAAGAGCAACATTGATTGATTTCTGATCAAACATACTCCACAGAGATGCCCCTGAAGAATTAATCAATAGTCTTATACTGTTGATGTGATAAAATGTCTTTAAGTTTACTTATTTTATATGTATGCACTTGTAATGCCAACTTAAATTAGTATACACTTTTTGTTTCAAACACAGTTCATGGCAACATTACAAAACGTTGACTGATTTTCAATTTTAAAAACTATAACCTTGTTTGTAGAAAACGCTCTCTGTTTCAAACTAATTTCATAGCTATATTGCAAAACATCGACTGATTTTCTACTTTTAACAGCTATATCCTTGCATGTTTCAATCGATACAAAAAACGCTATCTGTCAATTTAGAACCATAGTTATGCAAATGCAGCACATCCGCTTTGTCAAAGTTATTTCGATATATGTTTTACGTTCGAATTTGTTACCAACAACAACTTTAAATATCCTGATTAATCAATTTAAATGATGTATTGCTTATTTTCTACAATTCGCGTGTTTGCAGGTGACAAACGCACTCTGGGGAAACAATATTAATGATTATTCGTGGTAAACAAGTCCATTACCCGACGTCATGTTGAACACATCACAACGGCTCCTATTTTATTTTCAACTTGAACACGCTAATGTTACATGAGAATAACACTTTAATTGCAAAATAAGTACGAACTCAGTTAATTATTTAGAATCAAATAAATGATTGTACAAACAAAAGCCAAAGCTAAGGTTAATAACCCCAATTAGGTTGTATACATAACTCATAATATTAAGTATCTTGTAAAATTTAGAAATATTTGTACTCAAAATGCAATGCAGTATTTTATCTCACATACAAAGAATATTAAAATAATTAACAATATTCATGAAGGAAAACTGAACTATAACGCTGCTGATACTCTATTTTCAGGGTTCATGTTACAAAATATTTTTATTCAAAAATCTTCCTCAGGGAAGTAATCATATTACACAAATTAAATTAGAGTGAACTAAATTGAACTTGTATTACAAAATATATAGTTATCGGTATCAGCAAGCACAAGGTTATACAAATCGTATAGTATATGTAGTACAAGATTATCAGGGCTGTGTTGACGTAGCGCTAAGCAGATAGGAATAGAGCATTATAATGATATTTTATAATATTCATTTCTGGTATATATACATGTATACTAAATCGTTTTGACGTTTATTTCGTAAATTCCGTTAAGTATAATTGATTCTAGGTAATTTAAACGAGTTTAAATGTGTAACAATAACTATTTTCTTGAGTAGCCTGAAAGGTAAATTATCATCATATTTTGGGAATGTCTTGTTAGGAACTTTTCACGTTTAGTATGTCTGGCAAATAGTTGGCTTTACATCCCAATGTAATGATATTCTGTGTCAATTTTGCAATATAACACAATGTGAAGGAGAAGTTACGACAAGTTACAGTCAGAGTTTGAACTGTACGAATGCATGCGGTAGACGAGTAAGTACTAATTATAATGTCATGTTATCAGCGATATACGAGCACTCTGATTGGTCGATACTTCAGGGAAAGTTTAACACATCACAGTTTGGTAAAGATAAACGCATTTTAGTGCTATGAATTGCGAGACAGGCAATAGAATATGGTCTATACTCGGGAAATGTCAGATACAGAGATATAATTGTAGATCCAACCAAGCTCTTTACTAGAACCGACTTCGAAGTATTCTGTTTACGACTAATTATCTCTATGCGTCTAAAGGACCAGAGACTATAGCAAAACTGAATATAATTTTTATGTTTTTACACATGTTTTATAGAGTCATACATATTTACAACAAATATTTATAATCCACTGGTTTATCAACTTTATTCAAGATATATGTCCGAGTGAACAATTGAAATGAAATAGAACTTAAACTGTAATTACAAGATCGTTTGCTGATAACGGAGATGCTATGATCAAAGATCGTTTTGTCTTTAGGTTGAAACATGTGGGAGTCATTAATTGAAAAAGGAAAAACTATATGTTGATGGCTATCACCACGACAATCTTACAGTGTTGCGTGGTAGCCTATTAAAAGGTTCCCTAGGGGGCTTATTTAGTGTTGTTAGAAATAGAATCCCGATAAAACTGGTGCTAGAGGGCATGTGGAGTGTTGCATATTTCATTACATCTCATGCAATGCAATCGAGCCTGCTATTTTTACGTTTAATTAAAAGCGTTCTGCATTCAAGGCTTCATCAGACGCAGTTATCTGTCAAACATATACATATATGTATATAAAAGGCACATTATTATGCTACATAAAAATCCACTTCATCTTTCATCAAAGCACTTGTTAGAGCGAACAACTGAACAAATATTAATATAAATTTATAATAAGTCACGTTATTGCTCACGATCAACACATCTACATCTATGTAATACGTCACTGCAATCACATTTGATTATGATGTGACAGTGCGCTAACTTAAGAAATCGAAAGCAAATAGATAGGGCTGTGGAAAGAAGAACACGTGTGCACCTACTGCAATGTCCGTTCTTGATCACAGTCCTTGATACAGATACTGTTCCAAAAATGATTCGTCAAGCAAGCTCTAAGAGCTGCAAACATTTTGAATGATGTTAAAAAACAACAACAACAACAACAACAACAACATTACTTTAATCTTAATCAGTCACACCATCATTCAAAGTTAAATACATATACTGAATAAAAGTACAAATTATCATCAAATCAAGAAAACCTTATAAAATGAACAATAAAAAGGTAGAATTTTACAACAAACACTAGAGCTATAATTCCACATACTCGACAGATGCTTCGTAATATTTAGTAAAGATACGTGTAAGTAAAGAACTAATAATTATCACATTACAATTATCTGTGTCAGATATATACTGTTTGGTTTAGTATCGAGAACTGCCAGAGTGCACTAAGTATTACCACATTACAATTCTCTGTGTCAGATATACACTGTTTGGTTTAGCATCGAGAACTGCCAGAGTGCACTAAGTATTACCACATTACCATTCTCTGTGTCAGATATACACTGTTTGGTTTAGCATCGAAAACTATCAGAGTGCGCTAAGTATTACCACATTACCATTCTCTGTGTCAGATATATACTGTTTGGTTTAGTATCGAGAACTGCTAGAATGCACTTAGTATTATCATATTACCATTCTCTGTGTCAGATATATACTGTTTGGTTTAGTATCGAGAACTGCCAGAGTGGACTTAGTATTATCACATTACCATTCTCTGTGTCAGATATATACTGTTTGGTTTAGTATCGAGAACTGCCAGAGTGGACTTAGTATTATCACATTACAATTCTCTGTGTCAGATATACACTGTTTGGTTTAGCATCGAGAACTGCCAGAGTGCACTAAGTATTACCACATTACCATTCTCTGTGTCAGATATATACTGTTTGGTTAAGTATCGAGAACTGCTAGAGTGGACTTAGTATTACCACATTACCATTCTCTGTGTCAGATATATACTGTTTGGTTTAGTATCGAGAACTGCCAGAGTGGACTTAGTATTATCACATTACCATTCTCTGTGTCAGATATATACTGTTTGGTTTAGTATCGAGAACTGCCAGAGTGGACTAAGTATTACCACATTACCATTTTCTGTGTCAGATATATACTGTTTGGTTTAGTATCGAGAACTGCCAGAGTGGACTTAGTATTATCACATTACCATTCTCTGTGTCAGATATATACTGTTTGGTTTAGTATCGAGAACTGCCAGAGTGGATTTAGTATTATCACATTACCATTCTCTGCGTCAGATATATACTGTTTGGTTTAGTATCGAGAACTGCCAGAGTGGACTTAGTATTATCACATTACCATTCTCTGTGTCAGATATATACTGTTTGGTTTAGTATCGAGAACTGCCAGAGTGGACTTAGTATTATCACATTACAATTCTCTGTGTCAGATATACACTGTTTGGTTTAGCATCGAGAACTGCCAGAGTGCACTAAGTATTACCACATTACCATTCTCTGTGTCAGATATATACTGTTTGGTTTAGTATCGAGAGCTGCTAGAATGCACTTAGTATTATCACATTACCATTCTCTGTGTCAGATATATACTGTTTGGTTTAGTATCGAGAACTGCCAGAGTGGACTTAGTATTATCACATTACCATTCTCTGTGTCAGATATGTACTGTTTGGTTTAGTATCGAAAACTATCAGAGTGCGCTAAGTAATTTCACATTACAATTCTCTGTGTCAGATATACACTGTTTGGTTTAGCATCGAGAACTGCCAGAGTGGACTAAGTATTACCACATTACCATTCTCTGTGTCAGATATATACTGTTTGGTTTAGTATCGAGAACTGCCAGAGTGGACTTAGTATTATCACATTACCATTCTCTGTGTCAGATATATACTGTTTGGTTTAGTATCGAGAACTGCCAGAGTGCACTAAGTATTACCACATTACCATTTTCTGTGTCAGATATATACTGTTTGGTTTAGTATCGAGAACTACTAGAGTGGACTTAGTATTACCACAATACCATCCTCTGTGTCAGATATATACTGCTTGGTTTAGTATCGAGAACTGCTAGAATGCACTAAGTATTATAACATTACCATTCTCTGTGTCAGATATATACTGATTGGTTTAGTATCGAGAACTGCCAGAGTGGACTTAGTATTATCACATTACCATTCTCTGTGTCAGATATATACTGTTTGGTTTAGTATCGAGAACTGCCAGAGTGGACTTAGTATTATCACATTACAATTCTCTGTGTCAGATATACACTGTTTGGTTTAGTATCGAGAACTACTAGAGTGTGGTAAGTATTACCACATTACCATTCTCTGTGTCAGATATATACTGTTTAGTTTAGTATCGAGAACTGCTAGAATGCACTTAGTATTATCACATTACCATTCTCTGTGTCAGATATATACTGTTTGGTTTAGTATCGAGAACTGCCAGAGTGGACTTAGTATTATCACATTACCATTCTCTGTGTCAGATATATACTGTTTGGTTTAGTATCGAGAACTGCCAGAGTGGACTTAGTATTATCACATTACAATTCTCTGTGTCAGATATACACTGTTTGGTTTAGCATCGAGAACTGCCAGAGTGCACCAAGTATTACCACATTACCATTCTCTGTGTCAGATATATACTGTTTGGTTTAGCATCGAAAACTATCAGAGTGCGCTAAGTATTACCACATTACCATTCTCTGTGTCAGATATATACTGTTTGGTTAAGTATCGAGAACTGCTAGAGTGGACTTAGTATTACCACATTACCATTCTCTGTGTCAGATATATACTGTTTGGTTTAGTATCGAGAACTGCCAGAGTGGACTTAGTATTATCACATTACCATTCTCTGTGTCAGATATATACTGTTTGGTTTAGTATCGAGAACTGCCAGAGTGGACTAAGTATTACCACATTACCATTTTCTGTGTCAGATATATACTGTTTGGTTTAGTATCGAGAACTACTAGAGTGGACTTAGTATTACCACAATACCATCCTCTGTGTCAGATATATACTGCTTGGTTTAGTATCGAGAACTGCCAATGTGCATTAAGTATTACCACATTACCATTCTCTGTGTCAGATATATACTGTTTGGTTTAGTATCGAGAACTGCCAAAGTGCATTAAGTATTACCACATTACCATTCTCTGTGTCAGATATATACTGTTTGGTTTAGTATCGAGAACTGCTAGAATGCACAACACTATTAGTATCGAGAACTGCCAGAGTGCACGAAGTATTATCACGTTACCATTCTCTGTGTCAGATATACACTGTTTGGTTTAGTATTGAGAACTGCCAGAGTGGACTAAGTATTACCACATTACCATCCTCTGTGTCAGATATATACTGTTTGGTTTAGTATCGAGAACTGCCAAAGTGCATTAAGTATTACCACATTACCATTCTCTGTGTCAGATATATATTGTTTGGTTTAGTATCGAGAACTGCTAGAATGCACTTAGTATTACCACATTACCATTCTCTGTGTCAGATATATACTGCTTGGTTTAGTATCGAGAACTGCCAAAGTGCATTAAGTATTACCACATTACCATTCTCTGTGTCAGATATATACTGTTTGGTTTAGTATCAAGAACTGCTAGAATGCACTTAGTATTACCACATTACCATTCTCTGTGTCAGCTATATACTGTTTGGTTTAGTATCGAGAACTGCCAGAGTGGACAAAGTATTACCACATTACCATTCTCTGTGTCAGATATATACTGTTTGGTTTAGTATCGAGAACTGCCAGAGTGCACTAAGTATTACCACATTACCATTCTCTGTGTCAGATATATGCTGTTTGGTTAAGTATCGAGAACTACTAGAGTGGACTTAGTATTACCACATTACCATCCTCTGTGTCAGATATATACTGCTTGGTTTAGTATCGAGAACTGCCAAAGTGCACTAAGTATTACCACATTACCATTCTCTGTGTCAGATATATACTGGTTGGTTTAGTATCGAAGACTGCCAAAGTGTACTAAGTATTACCACATTACCATTCTCTGTGTCAGATATATACTGTTTGGTTTAGTATCGAGAACTTCCAAAGTGGACTTAGTATTACCACATTACAATTCTCTGTGTCAGATATATACTGTTTGGTCTAGTATCGAGAACTGCCAAAGTGCACTAAGTAATACCACATTACCATTCTATGTGTCAGATATATACTGTTTGCTTTAGTATCGAGAACTGCCAGAGTGCACTAAGTATTACCACATTACCATTCTCTGTGTCATATATATACTGTTTGGTTTAGTATCGAGAACTGCCAGAGTGGACTAAGTATTACCACGTTACCATTCTCTGTGTCAGATATATACTGTTTGGTTTAGTATAGAAAACTGCTAGAGTGCACAACACTATTAGTATCGAGAACTGCCAGAGTGCACTAAGTATTATCACGTTACCATTCTCTGTGTCAGATATACATTGTTTGGTTTAGTATTGAGAACTGCCAGAGTGGACTTAGTATTACCACATTACCATTCTCTGTGTCAGATATGTACTGTTTGGTTAAGTATCGAGAACTACCAGAGTGCACTAAGTATTATCACGTTACCATTTTCTGTGTCAGATATACACTGTTTGGTTTAGTATTGAGAACTGCCAGAGTGGACTAAGTATTACCACATTACCATTCTCTGTGTCAGATATATACTGTTTGGTTTAGTATAGAAAACTGCTAGAGTGCACAACACTATAAGTATCGAGAACTGCCAGAGTGCACTAAGTATTGTCACGTTACAATTCTCTGTGTCAGATATACACTGTTTGGTTTAGTATTGAGAACTGCCAGAGAGGACTAAGTATTACCACATTACCATTCTCTGTGTCAGATATATACTGTTTGGTTTAGTATAGAAAACTGCTAGAGTGCACAACACTATAAGTATCGAGAACTGCCAGAGTGCACTAAGTATTATCACGTTACCATTCTCTGTGTCAGATATACACTGTTTGGTTTAGTATCGAGAACTGCCAGAGTGCACTAATTATTACCACATTACCATTCTCTGTGTCAGATATGTTCTGTTTGGTTTAGTATCGAGAACTGTTAGAATGCGCTAAGCCACATTACCGTTCTCTGTGTCAGATATATACTGTTTGGTTTAGTATCGAGAATTACCAGAGTGTACTTAGTATTACCACATTAAAATTCTCTGTGCCAGATTTACACTGTTTGGTTTAGCATTGAGAACTGCCAGAGTGCGTTAAGTATTACCACATTACCATTCTCTGTGTCAGATTTACACTGTTTGGTTTAGTATCGAGAACTGCCAGAGTGCGATAAGTATTACCACATTACAATTCTCTGTGTCAGATATACACTGTTAGGTTTAGCATCGAGAACTGCCAGAGTGTACTTAGTATTACCACGTTACCATTCTCTGTGTCAGATATATACTGTTTGGTTTAGCATCGAGAACTATCAAAGTGCACTAAGTATTACCATATCACCATTCTCTGTGTCAGATATTTACTGTTAGGTTTAGCATCGAGAACTGCCAGAGTGTACTTAGTATTACCACATTACCATTCTCTGTGTCAGATATATACTGTTTGGTTTAGTATCGAGAATTGCCAAAGTGCACTTAGTATTACCACAGTACCATTCTCTGTGTCAGATATATACTGTTTGGTTTAGCATCGAGAACTGCCAGAGTGTACTACGTATTACCACATAACCATTCTCTGTGTCATATATATACTGTTTGGTTTAGTATCGAGAACTGCCAGAGTGGACTAAGTATTACCACATTACCATTCTCTGTGTCAGATATTTACTGTTAGGTTTAGCATCGAGAACTGCCAGAGTGTACTTAGTATTACCACATTACCATTCTCTGTGTCAGATATATACTGTTTGGTTTAGTATCGAGAATTGCCAAAGTGCACTAAGTATTACCACATTACCATTCTCTGTGTTAGATATATACTGTTTGGTTTAGTATAGAAAATTGCTATAGTGCACAACACTATTAGTATCGAGAACTGCCAGAGTGCACTAAGTATTATCACGTTACCATTCTCTGTGTCAGATATACACTGTTTGGTTTAGTATTGAGAACTGCCAGAGAAGACTATGTATTACCACATTACCATTCTCTGTGTCAGATATATATTGTTTGGATTAGTATCGAGAACTGCCAGAGTGGACTTAGTATTACCACATTACCATTCTCTGTGTCAGATATATACTGTTTGGTTTAGTATCGAGAATTGCCAAAGTGCACTAAGTATTACCACATTACCATTCTCTGTGTCAGATATATACTGTTTGGTTTAGCATCGAGAACTGCCAGAGTGTACTAAGTATTACCACATTACCATTTTCTGTGTCAGATATATACTGTTTGGTTTAGTATCGAGAACTGCCAGAGTGGACTAAGTATTACCACATTACCATTCTCTGTGTCAGATATTTACTGTTAGGTTTAGCATCGAGAACTGCCAGAGTGTACTTAGTATTACCACATTACCATTCTCTGTGTCAGATATATACTGTTTGGTTTAGTATCGAGAATTGCCAAAGTGCACTAAGTTTTACCACGTTACCATTCTCTGTGTCAGATATATACTGTTTGGTTTAGTATAGAAAATTGCTAGAGTGCAGAACACTATTAGTATCGAGAACTGCCATAGTGCACTAAGTATTATCAGGTTACCATTCTCTGTGTCAGATATACACTGTTTGGTTTAGTATTCAGAACTGCCAGAGAAGACTATGTATTACCACATTACCATTCTCTGTGTCAGATATATACTGTTTGGTTTAGTATCGAGAACTGCCAGAGTGCACTAAGTATTATCACGTTACCATTTTCTGTGTCAGATATACATTGTTTGGTTTAGTATTGAGAACTGCCAGAGTGTACTAAGTATTACCACATTACCATTCTCTGTGTCAGATATATACTGTTTGGTTTAGTATAGAAAACTGCTAGAGTGCACAACACTATTAATATCGAGAACTGCCAGAGTGCACGAAGTATTGTCACGTTACCATTCTCTGTGTCAGATATACACTGTTTGGTTTAGTATTGAGAACTGCTAGAGTGCACTAAGTATTACCACATTACCATTCTCTGTGTCAGATATACACTGTTTGGTTTAGTATTGAGAACTGCCAGAGTGGACTAAGTATTACCACATTACCATTATCTGTGTCAGATATATACGGTTTGATTTAGTATCGAGAACTACCAGATTGCACTAAGTATTACCACATTACCATTCTCTGTGTCAGATATATACTGTTTGGTTGAGTATCGAGAACTGCCAGAGTGCGCTAAGTATTACCACATTATCATTCTTTGTGTCAGATATAAACTGTTTGGTTTAGTATAGAGAACTGCCAGAGTGGACTAAGTATTACCACATTACCATTCTCTGTGTCAGATATATCCTGTTTGCTTTAGTATCGAGAACTGCCAGAATGGACTAAGTATTACCACATTACCATTCTCGGTGTCAAATATATACTGTTTTGTTTAGTATCGAGAACTGCCAGAGTGGACTAAGTATTACCACATTACCATTCTCGGTGTCAGATATATACTGATTGGTTTAGTATCGAGAACTGCCAGAGAGCACTAAGTATTACTACATTACCATTCTCTGTGTCAGATATATACTTTTTGGTTTAGCATCGAGAACTGCTAGAGTGCACTAAGTATTACCATATTAACATTCTCTTTGTCAGATATAAACTGTTTGGTTTAGTATCGGGAACTGCCAGAGTGGACTAAGTATTACCACATTACGATGATCAGTGTCAGATATATACTGTTTGGTTTAGTATCGAGAACTGCCAGAGTGGACTAAGTATTACCACATTACCATTCTCTGTGTCAGATATATACTGTTTGGTTTAGTATCGAGAACTGACAGAGTGGACTAAGTATTACCACATTACCATTCTCTGTGTCAGATATATATACTGTTTGGTTTAGTATCGAGAACTGCCAGAGTGCACTAAGTATTACCACATTACCATTCTCTGTGTCAGATATATACTTTTTGGTTTAGCATCGAGAACTGCTAGAGTGCACTAAGTATTGCCATATTACCATTCTCTTTGTCAGATATAAACTGTTTGGTTTAGTATCGGGAACTGTCAGAGTGGACTAAGTATTACCACATTACGATGATCAGTGTCAGATATATACTGTTTGGTTTAGTATCGAGAACTGACAGAGTGGACTAAGTATTACCACATTACCATTCTCTGTGTCAGATATATGCTGTTTGGTTTAGTATCGAGAACTACTAAAGTGGACTTAGTATTACCACATTACCATCCTCTGTGTCAGATATATACTGCTTGGTTTAGTATCGAGAACTGCCAAAGTGCACTAAGTATTACCACATTACCATTCTCTGTGTCAGATATATACTGCTTGCTTTAGTATCGAGAACTGCCAGAGTGCACTAAGTATTACCACATTACCATTCTTTGTGTCAGATATATACTGTTTGGTTTAGTATCGAGAACTGCCAGAGTGGACTAAGTATTACCACATTACTATCCTTTGTGTCAGATATATACTGTTTGGTTTAGTATCGAAAAATGCCAGAGTGCACTTAGCCACATAACCATTCTCTGTGTCAGATATATAGTTTTTGGTTTAGCCTCGAGAACTGCTAGAGTGCACTAAGTATTACCACATTAACATTCTCTGTGTCAGATATAAACTGTTCGGTTTAGTATCGAGAACTGCCAGAGTGGACTAAGTATTACCACATTACCATTCTCTGTGTCAGATATATACTGTTTGGTTTAATATCGAGAACTGCCAGAGTGCACTCAGTATTACCACATTACCATTCTCTGTGTCAGCTATATACTGGTTGGCTTAGTATCGAGAACTGCCAAATTGCACTTAGTATTACAACATTACTATTCTCTGTGTCAGAAATATACTGTTTGGTTTAGTATCGAGAACTGCCAGAGTGCACTAAGTATTACCACATTACCATTCTCTGTGTCAGATATAAACTGTTTGGTTTAGTATCGAGAACTGCCAGAGTGGACTGAGTATTACCACATTACCATTCTCTGTGTCAGATATGTACTGTTTGGTTTAGTATCGAGAACTGCCAGAGTGCAGTAAGTATTACCACATTACCATTCTCTGTGTCAGATATATACTGTTTTGTTTAGTATCGAGAACTGCCAGAGTGGACTAAGTATTACCACATTACCATTCTCTGTGTCAGATATTTACTGTTAGGTTTAGCACCGAGAACTGCCAGAGTGTACTTAGTATTACCACATTACCATTCTCTGTGTCAGATATATACTGTTTGGTTTAGTATCGAGAATTGCCAAAGTGCACTAAGTATTACCACATTACCATTCTCTGTGTCAGATATATACTGTTTGGTTTAGTATAGAAAATTGCTAGAGTGCACAACACTATTAGTATCGAGAACTGCCAGAGTGCACTAAGTATTATCACGTTACCATTCTCTGTGTCAGATATACACTGTTTGGTTTAGTATTGAGAACTGCCAGAGAAGACATTGTATTACCACATTACCATCCTCTGTGTCAGATATATACTGCTTGGTTTAGTATCGAGAACTGCCAAAGTGCACTAAGTATTACCACATTACCATTCTCTGTGTCAGATATATACTGCTTGCTTTAGTATCGAGAACTGCCAGAGTGCACTAAGTATTACCACATTACCATTCTTTGTGTCAGATATATACTGTTTGGTTTAGTATCGAGAACTGCCAGAGTGGACTAAGTATTACCACATTACTATCCTTTGTGTCAGATATATACTGTTTGGTTTAGTATCGAGAACTGCCAGAGTGCACTTAGCCACATAACCATTCTCTGTGTCAGATATATAGTTTTTGGTTTAGCCTCGAGAACTGCTAGAGTGCACTAAGTATTACCACATTAACATTCTCTGTGTCAGATATAAACTGTTCGGTTTAGTATCGAGAACTGTCAGAGTGGACTAAGTATTACCACATTACCATTCTCTGTGTCAGATATATACTGTTTGGTTTAATATCGAGAACTGCCAGAGTGCACTCAGTATTACCACATTACCATTCTCTGTGTCAGCTATATACTGGTTGGCTTAGTATCGAGAACTGCCAAATTGCACTTAGTATTACAACATTACTATTCTCTGTGTCAGAAATATACTGTTTGGTATAGTATCGAGAACTGCCAGAGTGCACTAAGTATTACCACATTACCATTCTCTGTGTCAGATATAAACTGTTTGGTTTAGTATCGAGAACTGCCATAGTGGACTGAGTTTTACCACATTACCATTCTCTGTGTCAGATATGTACTGTTTGGTTTAGTATCGAGAACTGCCAGAGTGCAGAAAGTATTACCACATTACCATTCTCTGGGTCAGATATATACTGTTTTGTTTAGTATCGAGAACTGCCAGAGTGGACTAAGTATTACCACATTACCATTCTCTGTGTCAGATATTTACTGTTAGATTTAGCATCGAGAACTGCCAGAGTGTACTTAGTATTACCACATTACCATTCTCTGTGTCAGATATATACTGTTTGGTTTAGTATCGAGAATTGCCAAAGTGCACTAAGTATTACCACATTACCATTCTCTGTGTCAGATATATACTGTTTGGTTTAGTATAGAAAATTGCTAGAGTGCACAACACTATTAGTATCGAGAACTGCCATAGTGCACTAAGTATTATCACGTTACCATTCTCTGTGTCAGATATACACTGTTTGGTTTAGTATTGAGAACTGCCGGAGTGGACTAAGTATCACCACATTACCATTATCTGTGTCAGATATATACGGTTTGATTTAGTATCGAGAACTACCAGATTGCACTAAGTATTACCACATTACAATTCTCTGTGTCAGATATATACTGTTTGGTTGAGTATCGAGAACTGCCAGAGTGCGCTAAGTATTACCACATTACCATTCTTTGTGTCAGATATAAACTGTTTGGTTTAGTATAGAGAACTGCCAGAGTGGACTAAGTATTACCACATTACCATTCTCTGTGTCAGATATATCCTGTTTGCTTTAGTATCGAGAACTGCCAGATTGGACTTAGTATTACCACATTACCATTCTCGGTGTCAGATATATACTGTTTGGTTTAGTATCGAGAACTGCCAGAGTGTACTAAGTATTACCACATTACCATTCTCGGTGTCAGATATATACTGTTTGGTTTAGTATCGAGAACTGCCAGAGAGCACTAAGTATTACCACATTACCATTCTCTGTGTCAGATATATACTTTTTGGTTTAGCATCGAGAACTGCTAGAGTGCACTAAGTATTACCATATTAACATATTCTTTGTCAGATATAAACCGTTTGGTTTAGTATCGGGAACTGCCAGAGTGCACTAAGTATTACCACATTACCATTCTCTGTGTCAGATATATACTGTTTGGTTTAGTATCGAGAACTGCCAGAGTGGACTAAGTATTACCACATTACCATTCTCTGTGTCAGATATATACTGTTTGGTTTAGTATCGAGAACTGCCAGAGTGCACTAAGTATTACCACATTACCATTCTCGGTGTCAGATATATACTGTTTGGTTTAGTATCGAGAACTGCCAGAGTGCACTAAGTATTACCTCATTACCATTCTCTGTGTCAGACATATACTTTTTGGTTTAGCATCGAGAACTGCTAGAGTGCACTAAGTATTACCATATTAACATTCTCTTTGTCAGATATAAACTGTTTGGTTTAGTATCGGGAACTGCCAGAGTGGACTAAGTATTACCACATTACAATGATCAGTGTCAGATATATACTGTTTGGTTAAGTATCGAGAACTGACAGAGTGGACTAAGTATTACCACATTACCATTCTCTGTGTCAGATATATGCTGTTTGGTTTAGTATCGAGAACTACTAGAGAGGACTTAGTATTACCACATTACCATCCTCTGTGTCATATATATAATGCTTGGTTTAGTATCGAGAACTGCCAAAGTGCACTAAGTATTACCACATTACCATTCTCTGTGTCAGATATATACTGCTTGCTTTAGTATCGAGAACTGCCGGAGTGCACTAAGTATTACCACATTACCATTCTTTGTGTCAGATATATACTGTTTGGTTTAGTATCGAGAACTGCAAGAGTGGACTAAGTATTACCACATTACTATCCTTTGTGTCAGATATATACTGTTTGGTTTAGTATCGAGAACTGCCAGAGTGCACTTAGCCACATAACCATTCTCTGTGTCAGATATATAGTTTTTGGTTTAGCCTCGAGAACTGCTAGAGTGCACTAAGTATTACCACATTAACATTCTCTGTGTCAGATATAAACTGTTCGGTTTAGTATCGAGAACTGCCAGAGTGGACTAAGTATTACCACATTACCATTCTCTGTGTCAGATATATACTGTTTGGTTTAATATCGAGAACTGCCAGAGTGCACTAAGTATTACCACATTACCATTCTCTGTGTCAGCTATATACTGATTGGCTTATTATCGAGAACTGCCAAATTGCACTTAGTATTACAACATTACTATTCTCTGTGTCAGAAATATACTGTTTGGTTTAGTATCGAGAACTGCTAGAGTGCACTAAGTATTACCACATTACCATTCTCTGTGTCAGATATAAACTGTTTGGTTTAGTATCGAGAACTGCCAGAGTGGACTGAGTATTACCACATTACCATTCTCTGTGTCAGATATGTACTGTTTGGTTTAGTATCAAGAACTGCCAGAGTGCAGTAAGTATTACCACATTACCATTCTCTGTGTCAGATATATACTGTTTTGTTTAGTATCGAGAACTGCCAGAGTGGACTAAGTATTACCACATTACCATTCTCTGTGTCAGATATATACTGTTTTGTTTAGTATCGAGAACTGACAGAGTGGACTAAGTATTACCACATTACCATTCTCTGTGTCAGATATATACTGTTTGGTTTAGTATCGAGAACTGCCAGAGTGCAGTAAGTATTACCACATTACCATTCTCTGTGTCAGATATATATTGTTTGGTTTAGTATCGAGAACTGCCAGAGTGGACTAAGTATTACCACATTACCATTCTCTGTGTCAGAAATATACTGTTTGGTTTAGTACCGAGATCTGCTAGAGTGTACTTAGTATTACCACATTACCATTCTCTGTGTCAGATATATACTGTTTGGTTTAGTATCGTGAACTGACAGAGTGCACTAAGCCACATTACCATTTTCTGTGTCAGATATTTACTGTTTGGTTTAGTATCGAGAACTGCCAGAGTGCACTAAGCCACATTACCGTTCTCTGTGTCAGATATATACTGTTTGGTTCAGTATCGAGAACTGCAAGAGTGCACTAAGCCACATTACCATTCTCTGTGTCAGATATACAATTTTGCTTTAGTATCGAAAACTGCCAGAGTGCACTCAGTATTACCACATTACTATTCTCTGTGTCAGATATATACTTTTTGGTTTAGCATCGAAAACTGCTAGAGTGCACTAAATATTACCACATTAAAATTCTCTGTGTCAGATATAAACTGTTTGGTTTAGTATCGAGAACTGCCAGAGTGCACTAAGTATTACCACATTACTATCTTTAGGGTCAGATATATACTGTTTGGTTTAGTATCGAAGACTGCCAGAGTGCGCTAAGTATAACCATATTACCATCCTTTGTGTAAGATATATACTGTTTGGTTTAGTATTGAGAACTGCCAGAGTGCACTAAGTATTACTACATTACCATTCTCTGTGACAGATATACACTGTTTGGTTGAGTATCGAGAACTGCCAGGGTGGACTTAGTATTACCACATAACCATTCTCTGTGTAAGATATATACTGTTTGGTTTAGTATCGAGAACGTCCAAAGTGCGCTAATTATTACCACATTACCATTCTCTGTGTCAGCTATACACTTTTTGCTTTAGTATCGAGAACTGCCAAATTGCACTTAGTATTACAACATTACCATTCTCTGTGTCAGAAATATACTGTTTGGTTTAGCATCGAAAACTGCTAGAATGTACTAAGTATTACCACATTACCATTCTCTGTGTCAGATATATACTGTTTGGTTTAGTATCGTGAACTGCCAGAGTGCACTAAGCCACATTACCATTCTTTGTATCAGATATTTACTGTTTGGTTTAGTATCGAGAACTGCCAGTGTGCACTTAGCCACATTACCATTCTCTGTGTCAGCTATACACTTTTTGCTTTAGTATCGAGAACTGCCAGAGTGCACTAAGTATTACCACATTACCATTCTCTGTATCAGATATATACTGTTTGTTTTATTATCGAGAACTGCCAGAGTGGTACTAAGTATTACTACATTACCATTTTCAGTGTCAGCTATATACTGTTTGGTTTAGTATCGAGAACTGCCAGAGTGTACTAAGTATTACCACATTACCATTCTCTGAGTCAGATATATACTGTTTGGTTTAATATCGAGAACTGCCAGAGTGCACTAAGTATTACCACATTACCATTCTCTGTGTCAGCTATATACTGTTTGGTTTAGTATCGAGAACTGCCAGAGTGCACTAAGTATTACCACATTACCATTCTCTGTGTCAGATATATACTGTTTGGTTTAATATCGAGAACTGCCAGAGTGCAGTAAGTATTACCACATTACAATTCTCTGTGTCAGATATATATTGTTTGGTTTAGTATCGAGAACTGCCAGAGTGGACTAAGTATTACCACATTACCATTCTCTGTGTCAGAAATATACTGTTTGGTTTAGTATCGAGATCTGCTAGAGTGTACTTAGTATTACCACATTACCATTCTCTGTGTCAGATATATACTGTTTGGTTTAGTATCGTGAAATGACAGAGTGCACTAAGCCACATTACCATTTTCTGTGTCAGATATTTACTGTTTGGTTTAGTATCGAGAACCGCCAGAGTGCACTAAGCCACATTACCGTTCTCTGTGTCAGATATATACTGTTTGGTTCAGTATCGAGAACTGCAAGAGTGCACTAAGCCACATTACCATTCTCTGTGTCAGATATACACTTTTGCTTTAGTATCGAAAACTGCCAGAGTGCACTAAGTATTACCACATTACCATTCTCTGTGTCAGATATATACTTTTTGGTTTAGCATCGAAAACTGCTAGAGTGCACTAAATATTACCACATTAAAATTCTCTGTGTCAGATATAAACTGTTTGGTTTAGTATCGAGAACTGCCAGAGTGGACTAAGTATTACCACATTACTATCCTTTGTGTCAGATATATACTGTTTGGTTTAGTATCGAAGACTGCCAGAGTGCGCTAAGTATAACCATATTACCATCCTTTGTGTAAGATATATACTGTTTGGTTTAGTATTGAGAACTGCCAGAGTGCACTAAGTATTACTACATTACCATTCTCTGTGACAGATATACACTGTTTGGTTTAGTATCGAGAACTGCCAGGGTGGACTTAGTATTACCACATAACCATTCTCTGTGTAAGATATATACTGTTTGGTTTAGTATCGAGAACGTCCAAAGTGCGCTAATTATTACCACATTACCATTCTCTGTGTCAGCTATACACTTTTTGCTTTAGTATCGAGAACTGCCAAATTGCACTTAGTATTACAACATTACCATTCTCTGTGTCAGAAATATACTGTTTGGTTTAGCATCGAAAACTGCTAGAATGTACTAAGTATTACCACATTACCATTCTCTGTGTCAGATATATACTGTTTGGTTTAGTATCGTGAACTGCCAGAGTGTACTAAGCCACATTACCATTCTTTGTATCAGATATTTACTGTTTGGTTTAGTATCGAGAACTGCCAGTGTGCACTTAGCCACATTACCATTCTTTGTGTCAGCTATACACTTTTTGCTTTAGTATCGAGAACTGCCAGAGTGCACTAAGTATTACCACATTACCATTCTCTGTGTCAGCTATATACTGTTTGGTTTAGTATCGAGAACTGCCAGAGTGTACTAAGTATTACCACATTACCATTCTCTGTGTCAGATATATACTGTTTGGTTTAGTATCGAGAACTGCCAGAGTGGACTAAGTATTACCACATTACTATTCTCTGTGTCAGATATATACTGTTTGGTTTAGCATCGAGAACTGCCAGAGTGCACTAAGTATTACCCTATGACCATTCTCTGTGTCAGATATATACTGTTTGGTTTAGTATCGAGAACTGCCAGAGTGTACTAAGTATTATCACATTACCATTCTCTGTGTCAGATATATACTGTTTGGTTTAGCATCGAGAACTGCCAGAGTGCACTAAGTATTACCACATTACCATTCTCTGTGTCAGCTATATACTGTTTGGTTTAGCATCGAGAACTGCCAGAGTGCACTAAGTATTACCACATTACCATTCTCTGTGTCAGATATATACTGTTTGGTTTAGTATCGAGAACTGCCAGAGTGGACTAAGTATTACCACATTACCATTCTCTGTGTCAGATATATACTGTTTGGTTTAGTATCGAGAACTGCCAGAGTGTACTAAGTATTACCACATTACCATTCTCTGTGTCAGATATATACTGTTTGGTTTAACATCGAGAACTGCCAGAGTGCACTAAGTATTACCACATTACCATTCTCTGTGTCAGATATATACTGTTTGGTTTAGCATCGAGAACTGCCAGAGTGCACTAAGTATTACCACATTACCATTCTCTGTGTCGGATATATACTGTTTGGTTTAGCATCGAGAACTGCCAGAGTGTACTAAGTATTACCACATTACCATTCTCTGTGTCGGATATACACTGTTTGGTTTAATATCGAGAACTGCCAGAGTGCACTAAGTATTACCACATTACCAGTCTCTGTGTCAGATATACACTGTTTGGTTTAGTATCGAGAACTGCCAGAGTGCACTAAGTATTACCACATTACCATTCTCTGTGTCAGATATATACTGTTTGGTTTAGTATCGAGAACTGCCAGAGTGTACTAAGTATTACCACATTACCATTCTCTGTGTCAGATATATACTGTTTGGTTTAGTATCGAGAACTGCCAGAGTGTACTAAGTATTACCACATTACCATTCTCTGTGTCAGATATATACTGTTTGGTTTAGTATCGAGAACTGCCAGAGTGTACTAAGTATTACCACATTACCATTCTCTGTGTCAGATATATAATGATTTGTTTAATATCGAGAACTGCCAGAGTGTACTAAGTATTACCACATTACCATTCTATGTGTCAGATATATACTGTTTGGTTAAGTATCGAGAACTACCAGAGTGCACTAAGTATTACCACATTACCATTCTCTGTGTCAGCTATATTCTGTTTGGTTTAGTATCGAGAACTGCCAGAGTGCACTAAGTATTACCACATTACCATTCTCTATGTCAGATATATACTGTTTGATTTAGTATCGAGAACTGCCAGAGTGCGCAATTGACATAATAGAACTTATTTTTATCGTGTTTAACTCTAAAGGTACGCTAGACGTATGACATATTTAATGAAAGTTGAAAAATAAAAAAAGATTACCACACATCACGTTATCATTCTTTAATAAATAATACAGTTCCTCTTGGAATATGTGACTAAATATGACTCTTGTTCACGTTATTCACGGTACAGAAGTGCAATATATATATGACGTTTGTTTGAAATTAACCTAGTGTAATATCACTACTGATTTATCGTTCGGCGTTTTCCGTATAACTCTGCACTCATATAATTAATACGCCATAGCGCGACGAGTATGCCATAACGCGACGATTTTATGAATGGCGTTACGCCATAGCGCAAGAAATTTGTCATAGCAATATTAAATGGCGTTACGTCATAGCGCAAGAATGGGTACAATACGCGCTTGTATTGGGGTTGTAGGATGAAAAATACGTACTCGGTAAAATACGCGGAAATCCATGTCCTGCATGCAAAAAACATTCGTCTGGCATGGCTTCGTTTTACTGACATTTCCATCATTAGTGCTGGCTGCGACCGTAAACCAGTTTAATGTCCCGATTGGCGGTTCTACTAACGACTGTTACCTGACGGCGATGTGACTACTTTTGTCACATAAATCGTATGGTATGTATTAACTGTGTTTGTAGTGTCGGGGTTAATGTGTCTTTGGCTTTGAATGATACGTTTGCATGTAAGGCTTATATTTCATTATATATATGTCATTCAACATAAAAAAATGATACAACTGTCATCTGAATGTATACTATATGTTCACTCAATTTCTAATTACCCGTTCGCTTTTACTTTAGCCAATGGCGCTGGTACGTTTTAAAAAACATGATTTTAGGAGTGACTGACATTATGTTTAATAATCCAACGAAAAGCTTCTACATACCTTATAGTGTCTGAGTATGATTGAAATATGATATCATGTTTAAATAAATACTTTGGGAGCGGGGACAACCATAACAACTTTATCTTGGGTTCTGGCACCTAGGCTCATGATGCGATCTTAAACTAGTATATTGTATCTTAAACTAGAATATTGTATCTTAATCAGGTATATTGTATCTTAAACTAGTATATTGTATCTTAAACTAGAATATTGTATCTTAATCAGGTATATTGTATCTTAAACTAGTATATTGTATCTTATACTAGTATATTGTATTTTAAACTAGAATATTGTATTTAAAGTATACATTGCTTGAGCTTGTGTTTCTGTAAATTATGCACTTATAAGAATGTTATACTGAGAAAAACAACAATGAACTATTCTCAATTCAGAAATACAAGTGATATAGATAAATTGTTTTTTACTTGAACAATTACAGAATAAATGACTAAAATCACCATATTTTGATGACATCATACAAGTACACGTACATGTAAAAGACTAAAACACTGTTATACTAAATGATTTTATAGAACCATTATTTTTCACTTCATCAGTTACAGAAAAAAAAGACAAAACCTAGTACTAAAAGGTCATCATACAAACAAACGTTCATATATAAGACCTTAACATTGTCATACTAAACGACTTGTTTATATTAGAGTATTCTCTAAGGTTAGTAACCGCGTACTATTTGTTTGTTATAAACGTTTCTTAGTTAATTGGCCAAGCCTTGACGTGAACAAGTATAATTCTATCTCTCGGAGATGTACTTAAGCAAGCACAGGAGTGCCCATAATACAATGTATAGATTTCAAATCCAGAACGATTCCCAGAACGTGATTCATATCTTTCATTTACGTAGATCGGTTAAACACACCATGGTCTTTGATTGGCTGTTGTTTTTTTTCTATGAGTAAGGAAGCTCATTTAGTATTGTCCGGAAATAGATAGTGGTGCTAGGTGTTGCGTTTTTAATTGCTACTTGTCAACATAGTATTTTATTACCACTAGTGAACATAGTATTTAAATACCACTAGTGAACATAGTATTTGATAATCACTAGTGAACATAGTATTTAATTACCACTAGTGAACATATTATTTAATTACCACTAGTAAACGTAGTATTTAATTACCACTAGTGAACATAGTATTTAATTATCACTGGTGAATATAGTATTTAATTACAACTAGTGAACATAGTATTTAATTACAACTGGTGAACATAGTAAGTAAGTAAGCAAGTCAATATATTTTATCATAGTGAAATATATATATACAGATACAGAAAAAAACACACCCGGCCAGGAACCTATAAGTAACCTGTACAAATATATACATTGTTGAAATTATATTATTTCACATGAAATCGTGCTTGCAATTAAACATCGTCAAGTATAAATAATATTTACAAGGTAATTACATAACAACATATTAATTACGGCTGTTTGGAAAGTAATTGATTATAACTATATTGTGGTTCTTCTTCTTCTTCTTCTTCTTCTTCTTCTTCTTCTTATGCTTCTTCTTCTTCTTCATTTATATAATCCATAACAATATATTCAGGTACTTACCGGGAACGTTTATAATATATATACCAGTTTATCAACATCACCCATACCATTAGACTGCATATTTGAAAATTGCTCATTGAAATACTTACTTACTTACTTACTTACTTACTAACTTACTTACTTACTTACTTACTTACTTACTTACTTACTTACTTACTCACTCACTCACTCACTCACTCACTCACTCACTTACTTACTTACTTACTTACTTACTTACTTACTTACTTTACTTACTTACTTACTTTACTTACTTACTTACTTACTTACTTACTTACTTACTTACTTACTTACTTACTTACTTACTTACTTACTTACTTACTTACTTACTTACTTACTTACTTACTTACTTACTTACTTACTTACTTACTTACTTACTTACTTACTTACTTACTTACTTACTTACTTACTTACTTACTTACTTACTTACTTACTTACTTACTTACTTACTTACTTACTAACCACAAGTTTACATACTCAGTAAAATCGATTCTCATATTTTCTTTACTTGGCCCCTATTATACTTAGATACTATTGAATTTCATTATAAAACCATTACAAAATGATATAAACTTTTTTCATGTTTTTTTAAGAATCAACGAAATGTTACAAATATAGAAACATTGAAATTAGATTGAATATAAACGCATATTACGCTGAAAAAAAACCGTCTGTATTCACCAATAGTTTATAATAAAATTATACACCAAAGTGCTTGTTTTATTGTAAGGCGAAGCATGTGTCTGTTGCAGATGTTAGCGCCTGTTAAGTATGTCTTTGTATCAAAAATCAACACATGCAGTAAAGATACCCCTACATTACTTGCTGCATAAACTGAAGTTTCTGTTGTCTACCGCCTTCATATCAATATTTTGAGCGTTTTATTTGTTCGCACTTGTCATGCGTGAGAGTGCGCGCCGCCGAACTTGTTAACATAACGTGTAGGCTGAGAGCAATTCGTGTTCCGATATCAAAAGTACATTAATGAAATAACGAAGAAAATCAGTGATTGATTGGTGAATGATCAGTCACAAGACGGATGTCTTGCTTTATCAAGTGTTGATTTATTTATAATTCCGCACGATCGATAGTCATCTTGGTAAGAATACATAAATGAATGCGTATCCGCTAAACTGATTGTTAATACTGGTTTAATAATAATAATGGTGCACGAATATAAGCAAGGTTTGGGTTAATTTTATTATGCTATTTAACTCGAATGCTTTGTAACTGATACATCAATTAGACGTCTTTGTAACATTTGTACGTCCTGGTATACAAAGCATTAAGTGCTTTGTGGTATCGTATATAAGTATGTAATGTTAAGTTATTCGATATGCTCTTATCTCCGTATTAATATACATGTACAGCTATTCTTTATGGGTGTCAGACTTTCTGGAAATAATGGAACAAAACTTATATTGCATATGCCCAAACTGCAATATTTAAAGGGACACAGGGCAAATTTACCATCTCAAAAGTAGCTGATAGATTTTTATTTGTTTTAACGAAAATTATATTTTAGTGCTTATGTACGTTATTATCATTAAACGTATGTGTTTTTTTATCAAAAGCTGTTGGATGACAACGCGTTCAACTTTTGAAAGTTTGTTTCAAAATAATAGCTATCTATTGGCTGAATGAAATACTTTAATCAAATTTCTAAATATAAAAGGGGCACTAATTCTGGCTAATACACAGTTATCTAATGTGCCCGTAATGGTGACAATTCATTGATGTAAGTACATTTTAAAAGTAATTAAAGGCTAATTCCTACCTATGGTAAAACACCAAGCTATCAAACGTGTCCACTTGAGTCCTCTTAACTGGTAGTGAAAACAAAATTATGTAGTTTCCATTGCTGTATGACTAGTAGTGGTGTAGATAGAATCTTATTATTAGATTTGAACCAACTTGGTAAAGAGACCATTATTCTGTCTAAAATACTAAAATCGTGTTATTCCGAGTGTCCCCTTGAGTGCCCTTCTCCCATGGAAATAACACTGGTGCATAGATAACTGTAGTAACTGAGATATGAGGTTGTTAAAAAACTTTACACAATTTTATAAGTGATAAAGTGGCCAAACTTTAGTCTAAAATCAAAATTGAGTTATCTCATTTGTCCTGTTGAGCCCCATTTATGAAAGTGAAGTTTCAATAATGTAATGCGAGTAGTTAAATATATATGAGCCGCGTGTTGAAAAACTGAATTGTCTTAGTAAAAAGTAACTGTATTTATATAAAGCCTAATATTAAAGGGATTATATTGGCAAGTAACACAAACATGCTGTTAATCCAGATTAGTGCAGTATGCACTAAATAATGCTTATGTACTGACGTATAACCTTAATTTACTTGAAAGTCATCAAATAAACATTAATTGAATATTGGCCAAAACTTTAATACGTCCCGCAATAAAGTTTTGCGCAATGTTTATATTGAACTCCGTAAACTTCCCGAACAAAGCCTCGAAACTGAGATCGGGAGCGAGTCTTCACGATGCTATCCGATGATTGATCAGAAACCCGAAAGCGGTTCGTTGAAAATGGCAAATGTAAACAAAAACAAAAACATGATTTCAGAAACCCATTGTTTGTAATTGAGAGGTTATACAATTGACACTTTAGACGCGTATATCTCTAAGTTATAAGTGTATCTTCATGCTGGGCGTGTGTATTTAGGACAGAGAATGGACGGTAATATGCCAATATAATCCCTTTAAAATAAAGTTCCTCTTGTCGTCTTGAGTTCCTTTGATGGCAATGAAGACAAATGCGAAGTTTCATTGATTTCATTGTATGATTTGAAGTTACTAAGTTTGCAAAAAACCTTTAACCAAAATTTTAATGAGTTTATAAGGTCAATATTCAAATTATGTACATCATTTCGTAAATATAAAACACAAACAAAATACTTATTTTTTTTAAAAATAAGCAACCAGACTTAATATGTTGATGTCCGTTTGATCAAACAGTGTACGGAAAGTATCACTTAAGTCTTTCTAAATAAAGAATTCCATCAAAGAGAAATATCGCAATTAAGCCTACTTCTGACTTCTCTCTAGCTGTAAATATTGTTGTTATAAATTGTAGCTAAATTCATTAGCACATGTTACATATGTGTAAGCAAGTGATCCTCATTTACATATGTCGATACCTATATATATATATATATATATATATATATATTCATAATGGAATATGTTTATACCAGATCTCGACATTAATGTAAGAAACGAAAAAACTCTTCAATGCAATCGTATACATATTGACACAGCATTTACAGTCTTGCTCTCATGTTTGCTATACGTGCTTATAAAGCGAGACAGCTGTTTTTTTATGTGCCATGTGGCGAATAATAGCGGTAATGTACATAGTATATTCATTATATTGTTGGTTTAGTGCGACAGCGAGGTAATGATGGTGACAGTACAACACATTGATGACGACAAAGCGAGGTGACGATAAGCGGCGCCATTGTAAGGACACAATGAAGCCAGAATGTGAAAGTACGATACAATGACGGTGATAACAGGAAGGTCACGATGCCACACGAAATGTATTGCGATATTTTTACAATCCTTTATGTCCATCGATGGCGAGATGGTGTGCAACAATATTGACATGACGTAACACCGTTTATGTAACTTCTTGCATAATAGGCATATTTTCTAACAAAGATAACAATGAGTTTGTTATGAAATCAGAAGAAAATGCTGGCAGTAAATCGTTTGTAATAATGTAGTACAGAACAGTGACATATAAGCAAATGCTAATTATTCAAATTATAAATAAATATAAAATAGTGGGTAAAAAATAACGAACTATAATATATGAAACCGGGAATGCAGCATTCGAATAACACGGCAGCTATAACAGCATTAACGCGACCAATCCATTAAATAATCTTGAAAAATCATCCGCATATATGCATGTGCCATTTCTTTTCTTCGTTTGCATCTTAAAAAATAGATGAAATATATAATGAAAAAAAACGGGACAAATTGATGGGAATATTTCAATGAAATCGCTTTACATTTATCAAAGTGACTCGTCTAAACGCCGTTTCCGTGACATTGCAAGAGTTTGTTGTTTTATTTCCACTGCCGTGTTGAATACTATATTAAAACGTTAGTTCTTACCAATCACCCGAGGGAGTGTCTCTAATGTGTTTCGTGAACATCCAATTCGCCACGTTTTAAAAACCAGAAGCTGCGGAACAGACTTCTACAGGATGCTCAATACTTGTATATGGAATCCTTAATAATTCGCCATAACTGCCGAACGACTTTCCGGTAAAACGTGATTTATAGGGACGCCTGGTGTTAACGATATCCAGCGGTATGGTATAGAGGAGAAATTCATGAATCAGAAACGGATAATTGGTCAATGGTCGATAAAGAAGAAATGTTACTAACAAAAGATAATAAACATATGTTACAGTTAATATTCATCTTCATACAACAGCACGTATTAGAAGTGTTACGATATGTGTGGTTGGGTTATATGTTTTCTCGCGATGAAACTTTTACTGTTGATATAGCACAGTATGGTTTGATGACGCAAAATGTACGAGTAAATGCTATAGAATTAACAAAGAGTAATGTAACATATGGTATGTATTTGAAAAATTAATTTCATGAATATTAAAGGATTTTCTTATTAAATTTAATATTAATGACTTCTGGTACTATGCTGTCAAACTCGTTGAAAACGTGTAATGATCAGGAGATAGTGTTCATCCATCACAGCGTTATGCATAAGAAATAGAGGACTGGTAAAACGAAAGCATAAGAATTCGAAATTATAAGAGGCTTACATATATTTGATGCATTTGAAGAAACTATATATAATAACTGACTAATAGTTTTACTGGAAGAAAGAATTCTTTCAAACGCAGAAAATGGAGAAATTATTTGAACTTGTTTTATTGATTCAGCTGGCTCTTTTGATTGCAATTAAAGTCTTGAAACAGTGTTTAGTACAACGTAAAAAATGAAATTGATGCATAACAGGAACATGCAATTTAGTCTTGTTCTAAAGTACAACAGAACAATTTAGTGTACACACAGTGATGTTTAATTGGTTTGTTAGAGGTAAAACGTATATAAATGGTATGCATATACTGTATTAACTCAAACGGAATACGGTGAACGAGAGACGATTATTAACTGAATAAACAGTATGCGTTAGGTGGAGTTTCAATTGGATCCATTTTTATAAGTATGTGTGACTGCTATAAAAAAAAAATACAATGCTGCGAGGAAAAGTGATTACACTTCTAAGTATTTGTTTATTTTCGCTTACTATAGTTAAAAGTAAACAAAAAAAAATTGTATTGTTATATATATATATATATGTGTCGGTCACTCTAATATTAGACGTTATTCACAGCAATATAATATTATATAGACTGATATTTCAATCGGATTGATTTTTGGTTTTGCTCTAAAGCAAAACATTATCGACATAACTTATATTATAATGATAATATATATATATATATATATATATATATATATATATATGATATTATAAACGTTTAGTTCTTATCTGTGTTGTAAGAATAGAGTAAAAAACTTATTGTTTCTACCGTTATTGCTATCTACTGCCTACGTGTCGTCTGATTGGCCAAAGTTCACATCGACCTGTTCGTTTCAATAATAGTCGCTGTGTATATCCAGAGCTCGTGCTAGCATTCCAGCATCGGCTATTAGCGGTCTATTAACAAATTCATTGCAATCTCATGTCAGGATATCTACTAATAAATAGTGTTAGCTAGTTATGGGTTATCAAGAGCAACAGTCGTATTAATATTTAGATATTCAATATAACTGTGGTGAATATCTCACCAGTTTAACGGGACTAATTAAACGTATGTAAAACATGTGTCGTGCTTGATGAAAATACTTACTGATCACAGCACAAGAAAGAAGCTTAATACCTTATAAGTCGTTCGGATACAGTTGGTTATGCGAGTGCTAAGTTTGATTTGAAAAAGTGTTACAAGAAATAGTTATTCGTTTTAAGAAAATCAAATCAGAGTAATTTCAGTTTTGATGTAATAAAAATATTGGAATGAAATAGTGTACCATATTTTGTGTATAAACATTGTAGTGTTTATTATTAGGTCAGGTATTCGCTTTTGGATAAGTCTCAGTGTGACGCGGAGTATCAATTCAACCTCACGTGAATTAGTATGTGTTAAATGAATATTAATTAGTTATTAATTTTAAGAAATTGAAGATATTGAACATTGTTATCTTGGACATGACAACATTTGTTGAGTTTAATGTGATGTTTTTTTTTATACAGAAATTGGTGAATTTTGTTATAAAAACGCAAAACATCATTTAATACTCGACTAGAAACAACAAAACGTGCATTTAGGTTTATTTATGTATTGTAAGTAAAGAATACCCGACTTCTCGTTTTTTATGAGTTCACCTTATGCGGGTTATTGACCGATAAAAAACTGATAATTAGGAGATGTTTCTGAACATTTTACAAGTATATGATAAAGCTATGTGATAAATGATTTCGCTTTTCTCTCTCTTTCTATCTTAACAATCCGGCAACAACGGTGATAGTTTATTAAGTCATGGCTTATATTAATGTTTGATGGTATTTATCACACCCTCAAAACACATTAACGTGCAAAAGTACATAGCATGTAATTCTGATAAAAGCTTTGGAATATGAAAGTGTGATTATACGTGATCATTAAAGGCAGATTATTGACAGAAATTTGGAATTATTCCGTCTGAAGCTATCAGAAAACTTGTCGATTGAATACGTCTTAATGGATTGTTTTGGTGATAGGGATAAGGAAAATAAACCATAAAAACAGTGAAAGATTTCTATATACTATAAAAATTATAAACGTGTGCAAAAAAAGTGTATCGCGCGTGTTTGTTTTTATTCACAAAGGTTCAATTAATTCATAGCAGCTGTATTTACCGCAACATGAATAAGACATATTTTTTAAGAAATTTAAAATAAAAAAAAATGTGTTTAATACATGTGTAAATACATGTGTATTATTTGATTAATTAATGATCAAATTCGCGTGATATATGTACTTTTTTTCTTAACATTTTTTTTAATAAAGTAATAGTTTAATGTATAGATAGAAACGTTAGAGGACGAATGTCAGACGAACGGTATTATTCATGGCAAGTGAATCTTTCGCAAATATTTTTCGAAGGAAATACATCGGTTATAGTCCCGGCACCAATGACAACCGTGTCCAATCACAGTTCCTTGGGTAGTGAGGTAGTGGATGCCTACAATTGGGGTGTTCTGTTTTTAACGCCCATCGTATTATTTGGAATCACTGGAAATATCCTTGTTTGTATGGCTGTTTCTATGGAAAAGCGGCTTCAAACTGTCACTAACTACTTTCTGCTGTCTCTAGCCATTACGGATTTGCTAGTCTGCATAATTGTGATGCCAATCAGCATAATAAATGATTTCTTCGGTAAGTAACACTTGTATTTATATTATCATTTATCAATATATTAGAAGACATGAAATGATATTTTTTATTTAATTATTTATTTCACTCTCATTTATGAACAACGCATTCAACGCAACCATTTAAATACTATATGAATTAAAAGAGACTACCACATAATGCAAAAGACAATTATATTTCATATAATAAGATTGTGTATAATGCTGAAAATCGGTTAATTAAAAGTGTGTTAAGATAAACGAAAATATTAAAACTCTGACAAGGAATAAAGAGCACTATTGCGCAATATAAAAAATCTTAAAGTATCGAGTCTCCCCTATGATCAGATAAAATGCTGGCCAATACAAGAATTTCTTATCATTTTTCATACATTAGTCTTTTAGGGCCTATCATAATTATATCGTATTTTATTTTTTTCTGAATCTCAATGCACGAAGTTTTTGTTATCCTAGTTTTTATAAAAAAATGTTATGATATTACATGTTTATCACCTGACCACGAATTATAAAATCATATCAAGTCCTGAAATATGCAATCACCAGAATGTTTTTATACTTCATAAAACAAAATAAAATAAATGCAACAAAAATAAATAACAACAATAACACCACAAAATATATATCCCAAGAAAGTACACAATTTGACACTTTATTTTATACACTTATATTGTTTTATAAATATAATGCAGATTCTGTTAAGATGACTTCAACACGTCTTTGTATTGTATGCTATAGGAATATGCACATATAAAATCAACTTGTTTAGGAACTGGTAAGTGCATGCACCGGAAGAGACTTTAATAGTGACAACTAGTCTGCAGTATGGACCCAGCTTTCCCGATTGGGAGATATCAGGTTCTGGGATAAACTTAATGAAAACAGAAGGAATAAAACATGTGTATACTAATGTAGTCGATGAGATAAGCATCAAGTACGCAGAACATAAACACTGTCAGTGCAGTACACTTAGTAATTAATTACAGCGCATTTCTGTTGAAATATATGTATAACATAAGTTCATTTTCTGGGTGGATATCAGTTGGCATTCGTGCATGGATCATGTTTTTGAGTGTATTCCTTTCTTAAATATACATTTCAATACATTGTTTTCAGTAGATCAAGTTTGTTGTGAATAACATTTTGTATTGTATTTCTTGCCTTAAATGTAATGTATACCCGTTGTCAGTATTATGATTAAAGAACAAACGATTTCACTGGGGGTTGATATGAATATCACAGGAAACATACTAGTGCCTGAGAACGTTTTAATGGAAATATCACTGTATCTTATGTCAGTATCAGAGTAATACCTGAGAATGTTTAAATGGAAGTAACACTGTATCGTATGTCAGTATCAGAGTAATACCTGAGAACGTTTAAATGGAAGTAACACTGTATCTTATGTCAGTATCACAGTAATACCTGAGAACGTTTAAATGGAAGTAGCACTGTATCTTATGTCAGTATCACAGTAATACCTGAGAATGTTTAAATGGAAGTAGCACTGTATCTTATGTCAGTATCACAGTAATACCTGAGAATGTTTAAATGGAAATATCACTGTATCTTATGTCAGTATCAGAGTAATACCTGAGAACGTTTAAATGGAAGTAGCACTGTATCTTATGTCAGTATCACAGTAATACCTGAGAATGTTTAAATGGAAGTAACACTGTATCTTATGTCAGTATCAGAGTAATACCTGAGAACGTTTAAATGGAAGTAGCACTGTATCTTATGTCAGTATCACAGTAATACCTGAGAACGTTTCAATGGAAGTAGCACTGTATCGTATGTCAGTATCAGAGTAATACCTGAGAATGTTTAAATGGAAGTAACACTGTATCTTATGTCAGTATCACAGTAATACCTGAGAACGTTTAAATGGAAGTAGCACTGTATCTTATGTCAGTATCACAGTAATACCTGAGAATGTTTAAATGGAAGTAACACTGTATCTTATGTCAGTATCACAGTAATACCTGAGAACGTTTAAATGGAAGTAGCACTGTATCTTATGTCAGTATCACAGTAATACCTGAGAATGTTTAAATGGAAGTATCACTGTATCGTATGTCAGTATCAGAGTAATACCTGAGAACGTTTAAATGGAAGTAGCACTGTATCGTATGTCAGTATCAGAGTAATACCTGAGAATGTTTAAATGGAAGTAACACTGTATCTTATGTCAGTATCACAGTAATACCTGAGAACGTTTAAATGGAAGTAGCACTGTATCTTATGTCAGTATCACAGTAATACCTGAGAATGTTTAAATGGAAGTAACACTGTATCTTATGTCAGTATCACAGTAATACCTGAGAACGTTTAAATGGAAGTAGCACTGTATCTTATGTCAGTATCACAGTAATACCTGAGAATGTTTAAATGGAAGTAACACTGTATCTTATGTCAGTATCACAGTAATACCTGAGAACGTTTAAATGGAAGTAGCACTGTATCTTATGTCAGTATCACAGTAATACCTGAGAATGTTTAAATGGAAGTATCACTGTATCGTATGTCAGTATCAGAGTAATACCTGAGAACGTTTAAATGGAAGTAGCACTGTATCTTATGTCAGTATCAGAGTAATACCTGAGAATGTTTAAATGGAAGTATCACTGTATCTTATGTCAGTATCACAGTAATACCTGAGAATGTTTAAATGGAAGTAGCACTGTATCTTATGTCAGTATCACAGTAATACCTGAGAACGTTTCAATGGAAGTAACACTGTATCTTATGTCAGTATCAGAGTAATACCTGAGAACGTTTAAATGGAAGTAGCACTGTATCTTATGTCAGTATCACAGTAATACCTGAGAACGTTTAAATGGAAGTATCACTGTATCTTATGTCAGTATCAGAGTAATACCTGAGAACGTTTAAATGGAAGTATCACTGTATCTTATGTCAGTATCACAGTAATACCTGAGAATGTTTAAATGGGAATCGCACCGCTTCCGTTAGAGACTACAGTAGTCTTGTACAACTAATAAAAATATAACTCTCGAAAGAGTATAAAATAGATAAATATAACATAAACAATTCAAATAAGATATATTATATAACATGAATGATTGAAATATAAATTGGAATTGTGTGTTGCACATTTATCTGGTCACAACTACCGAAAATATATGTTGTATTGCAGCCGTATGTATTGACATCTAGCCAAAATAGAGTTCAATAAAAATGCACCAAGATCTTAATGTGATAAAACTTTAATTTCCATTCGCGTTCAAGTCAACTATAAAAACGGAATGATGTTTTTTTTCTTGGTTGCGTTTTTGTCCTCCAAAGTGATTCTGGAAAAATTAGTTTTGTCCTTTTTTTTCTTCATTTATTTGGCTTTTTAAAATTTATGTCATATTTTATGTCATACATTGTTTTTCTTGGAATATACACAAAATATTTCATCTGTTTAGCAAATACACCCAAGAATGATGTTTCACAGTCTATTACAGCTCTGATGGTTCTGAACGAGTTGTAGACGATAGCGGCAGTTGATACGAATATCTATTTTCAATGAGGTTTTACGGTATTTTCAACACATTTCATGTTATAAATGGCGTATTCAGATTTACTGGTGGTCGAAGACCTCATAACGTATCTGAGTAGAACGACCCTCCTACCACAAGCTACTAGCAAACTTTCAAATATAAAGTTTTTCCGGCCGAGCAGTTTTTTTACCTACGACATCAGTGGTTTTTATAATTATTACTATTATTAGTGTTGTTGTTTTTATTATCATTATTGTTATTATTACTATCATTATTATTATTATTATTTATTGTTATTTTTATACATATGAAATGCCAGCTCAGAATATGTATCACGTTATTATTGAAAATCTCATATATTTGGAAATATTATGATAAAACAAGTTTAATAAAGTTTCACTTTTCATTAAACATAATAAATCAAATAAAAAACAACATAATCTTTATACTCATGTAAATCTAGTAGAAATATTAGATAGTTTAAAACAAACGCCATGCTCACATTTTAACCACACGCCACAACCCAACAAATCAACAAAATACAAACATAAACAAACAATTCTAAAACAGTGAATATTCATAATAGTAAAACCACATTTAATATTAAATCATTTTTAAACATAGCAAAAAGAGTAGGTAGCATCTACTTGAATAAAATAAAACATCTAATCAAGGACGTATATATGCCATTGCTCCAACACTAGTACACGGGATGAAGCATTCAAAGGACATAACCACTACCACAGCATAAACAAAATGATGATGATAATGATAATGATGATATAATGATACTACTATTATTACTACTAATAATAATGATGATAATGATAATAATAATAATAATGATAATAATAATGACAATAGTGATAATGATAATGATAATAATAATGATAATAATAATGACAATAGTGATAATGATAATGATAATAATGATGATAATAGTAATAATGATGATAAAAGTAATAATGATAATAATGATAAACATGATAATAATAATAAAGTGTCGACAGGGGTCTATGCCTTAGAACACAGTCAGTAGGCATATATACACAAAGAGTCTTTGCTTTGGAATACAGTCAGTAAACAAGTGGCAACAATAGTTTATGCCTTAGAACACAGTCAGTAGACAAGTGTCGACAAGGGTCTATGCCTTAGAACACAGTCAGTAGACAAGTGTCGACAAGGGTCTATGCCTTGGAACACAGTCAGTTGACAAGTGTCGACAATGGTATATACCTTGGAACACAGTCAGTGACAAGTGTTGACAAGGGTTTATGCCTTGGAACACAGTCAGTAGACAAGTGTTGACAAGGGTCTATGCCTTAGAACACCGTATTAGACAAGTGTCGACAAGGGTCTATGTCTTGGAACACAATCAATAGACAAGTGTCGACAAGGGTCTATGCCTTGGAACACAGTCAGTAGACAAGTGTCGACAAGGATCTATACCTTGGAACAAAGTCAGTAGACAAGTGTCGACAAGGGTCTACGCATTGGAACACAATCAGTAGACAAGTGTCGACAAGGGTCTATGCCTTAGAACACCGTCAGCAGACAATTGTTGACAAGGGCCTATGCCTTGGAACACAGTCAGTAAGAAAGTGTTGACATGGGTTTTTGCCTTAGTACAACGTCAGTACATGTAGACAAGTGTCGACAAAGGTATATGCCTCTGAACACAGTCAATAGACAAGTGTAGACAGGGACCTATGCCTTAGAACACCGTCAGTAGACAAGTGTCAACAAGGGTCTATGCCTTGGAACACAGTCAGAAGATAAGTGTTGGCAAGGGTCCATGCCTTAGAACACAGTCAGTATACAAGTGTCGGCAAGGGTCCATGCCTTAGAACACCGTCAGTAGACAAGTGTCGGCAAGGGTCTATGCCTTGGAACACAGTCAATAGACAAGTGTTGACAAGGGTCTATGCCTTGGAACACCGCCAGTATACAAGTGTCGGCAAGGGTCTTTGCCTTAGAACAACGTCAGTAGACAATTGTTGACAAGGGTCTATGCCTTTGAACACAGTCAATAGACAAGTGTTGACAAGGGTCTATGCCTTGGAAAACCGCCAGTATACAAGTGTCGACAAGGGTCTTTGCCTTATAACAACGTCAGTAGACAATTGTTGACAAGGGTCTATGCCTTGGAACACAGTCAGTAGAAAAGTGTCGACAAGGGTCTTTGCCTTAGAACATCGTCAGTAGACAAGTGTCGTAAAGGGCCTATGCCTTGGAACACAGTCAGTAGACAAGTGGGTACAAGGGTCTATGCCTTGGAACACAATCAGTAGAAGTAGCCGACAACTGACACTTTAAGTCATATGAACGTTCTTCCATTGTAAACATACAGTTAGATTGTCTGGACATTCAAAAAGCCTATTTTAAAATAAAGCAACTACGTGTATAATATAAATTATATAGTTCGTATTAAAACATCCAGAAGTATCTAGTTGCTACGGACACCATACACATCATTAAAATGTTAAATGTTAAACTTCACAGTTTCGTATAAATTACTCGTAACGGAGAAAAACAGTAAGAGCAGACAAAATAATGTATTGCCATTAAGTTGACAAGTCCATCTTACCACATATTAGCTTATATTTATGCTTATGCCCACACAAGCACATACTATTATCATGCAATCGGAAACCAACTATCAATGGTGGTGTCCGACCATTATGCATAATGAACCATTAAGCTGTATTGTGAAACCAAACACTGAAACAACAAAACATTTTTCCTCGGGTCACCAGCCTAGTTACGACGGCGCAATGGAACGTAAAGGGCTTCTAAATTAACAAAGTGATTCCAAACGATTAAAGATCAAAGGTGGATAACAGCTTGCATTAAGTGGGATGCTATTTCAGTTTGAACATGTCATAGCTGGAAGGATTATGATGAATGAATTCCAGCTTTGATCAGACGTAAGAGGATTACATTTATGCACTTTACCAATTTCGATCATCTACTCGTAGTTGGTGTTGATAGCAACAGCTTCATTCATCTTTTGATTGGTTAAATAAATATATAATTCGGAAATGACGTTCTGTTGACGTATAGTATATTGTTATGTGTCATTAGCCAATATGTCTATGTATACATTATGTATATCGCCCCATTAGTGCAAACAGATACCAAGTGCCTTCTTATTTCATATACACTTGATACCTTATTGCACCAATGGGACGATATATTGTTGCTATATCTGGTGTTTCTTTGAATGTATACGCGACGATTACGATACATTTTCAATGAAAACTACTTCTACTCCCAAAATTGACTGACAGTATACTAGTATGCGTGAAATAGATCATCCGAGGATATCAGACTAAAAAAGCATTTCCGGATTCACTTTTAGAACTTCGCGATTTTAACATTTCGCGAATAAATAAAATGGGACAAATCAAAGAAAAATCGCGAAAAAAAGTTTACGTGAATATAAAGTGTTTTATAGCATGCGTGAAATAGGAAGAGTAATTATGTAAAATGTATTTTGATTTTACCAGTTTTTTGTCGGTATAATAGTAAAGAAATTAGGGAAATATCTATATTTGTTTTTTGTCAAAGATTGCTGTACCCATATTACTAAATATCTAAAACTTCTGTGATATCACTAGGTTTATAAAAAATAACTGTTAATAGTTTCTCAAATATAAATAAACAGAAAGTAATATTTGTAGACATTTCTTCTGCCTGCTTGATTGACATATCATGATTTGGTAGTTGGGGTTTGTGGTGTTGAATTAGAGTATTTTCCCCCCTTTTATGTTCTCCTCTATAGAAAACAGTTAGAAAATAAATATATTTAACTTAGCCCAAAAGCTTAACAATATACTTGATTCTTGATACGATTTTGTAATTGTAGATGTTTTATACTTTTGATTATGTAATATGCGTGTATCTGTTTGTGTTTTGTATTTCATATAATTGTATATCTATACTTATTTTACTCGTTTGTATATATTGCTAAGATATTATTTTTTCCTCTGACAACAAAGGCAATACAAAAAAACATACTTTTCAATATGCATGGTTTAATTTGAGATTATTTATTATGGAGACAAGCATCTTTTACAAATGCAAATGTTTCTTCCTTCCTCCTAATTGATATCATTAAGATTTTAACTCACCAATTAAACTAATGGAATCTTGATGAATCTTGACAAAAATAAGGTTCGACTGCAGTTAAAACTTGTAATCTTAGAAAGAAAAAAACACCACAATGGCAAAATGAATTTGCCATTTTGATTATTGATCAACTGAAAGCTGAAGGCAATGGGTTTAATCATTTTATCAATTTTGCCAATATCGATACATAAATAAGCATTTATGTATAAATTAAGACGACTTGTTTGTTTCTTTACTTTAAAAGTATGAACCGCGTGGTACAGTAGTAAAGCACCGAACCAATAATCGGAGGTTCAATCCTCCGCTAAGGCTATGTGTGATGTCCTTCAGCAAGACACTTTTTCCGCATATGCTTAGCACTGGTTCTGCCCAGTGAGACCTCGAACGTAATTTGTCTAAGTTGTAAGAAATTGTTTTACTATTGAAGTAAAACAAATAAATTTAAACTTCACTTTTAAAATAAGAAATACATTTTAATGTGACAAAGAGTACAACAGTACAAGCAAAAAATGTGCACTAAATAATAAAAATAAGTGAAAATGAAACTTGGGTTAAAAAAATACATCTCAAAAGATTTGCAGCATTCAAAGAAATTAACAGAATAAATAATGAAAAAAATAGTACAATACATATAGATAGGATCACTGTAGACCAAGGCTGTGTTTTACAAAAATACTTACGCCAAAAATCGTAGTAAGTCAATTTAACAATCTCGTTGTATGTTCAAATTTAGATCGAAGTTTTTTAACTTATTATATTTCCAGAAAATATATAGTTTTCTGCATGGTTTGGACCATTTTTTGACACATTTGGATGAGTATTAAAATATTATGAAATATTGTATGGTTACGTTTACGCCGATTTTTGTAGTCACTATTTTTGGGAAAAGCAGTCGTGTTAATTTAACACGTGTATCAAGCCAATGCACGTAACAACTGTTATACAATTCATGATTTCAATTAAGTTTCACATTATATTGCATGCATTTGTTAGTCAGGTCTCGTTATCCTGAGAAGTTAATTCTTGCGATGATGTTAAACAGCTATCTTCAAATTGAGTGAGCAATTTATGCATGAATCCTATAAATCTATCAAATTAAATTTATTGAACAAATTTACGGAGCAGTTATTCCGATAAACATATAATTTTGGTTAATTTGGTTAATTAACAGGCGCTATCGCGACTTAAGCTTGATTTCCTTATCGCAAGTTACGCTAAAATTTCATAACGCCGTCATTTAACTGATAAACTCTTTCAAAGATAAGAAGGGGAAAAAACGAGGTAAAACACATCATATCAATCATCGCCAGAAAATTACTCATATCTGATTTCCTAATCATATTTCCCTATTTAAACCTAACTATAACTTGCGGCTGTAAACAAAGCTTGGTCCAGTGTTAGAGCCTTTGACCCATGATTAGAGGGTCGCCACGGCTATGCGTAGTAACCTTGAGCCAGACACTTTATCAGCAAATGCTTAGTACTGGTTCTGCCAAAGAAGACTCCGAACTTTATTTGTCCCAGTTTTAATAACTTGTTTCACAATCGAGGTAAAATAAAGTTTAAATCAAATAAAAAATTAACACTTCTAAAAAATACAAACTTGAAACTGGTCAGATACGAAACCAAGAAGGGTCGATGGAGCTTGTATAAGGTTATGTTTGGTCTCGGACCTGTAAGTTTAATTTTGCCAAATTATTACACATATACATATTACAAACAGTCAAGGAATATTGAAATAAATAAAGGCTTAATGGTTTGACCACCAATGCTCAACACATTAGGTACGGCCATCCGCATTGTTACGGCCATCTCCTGTTAGTTACCTGAGTCAACGGGTGACTTGTATTTAGTAAATAACATATGTATAATTGTATAAGATGTTTGAAATACATACGATAGATTTTGAACTTATGCGTCATTCACCCCGTTTAATGGGCATAGAAAGGAATCTTTTTTATCACATACGTATGGAGCATTATTACATCTGTCTATGCAACAATGAGACACATCAATTTTCGTTGCTAACTGCAGTTGAATAATTATAATGTAGACATAATCGCAGAATAACGTGCATCAGCATGCTTTAACTCAGTCTTATCACCAGGAGCATTTTTGATAACGTGGTCATTAGTATAATGAATACGAACTGTGGTCTCCCACCCGATAATAACTGCCGCTAGGGGATTGACAGCCGGAGCTGTTACTGTTAGAAAGGAGTCTGCTGTATACGATATGTAATACATCGAAGTCATGGGAAATTAAGACATGCGGTTGATTCTTCAGGAGACTTAGCTTTGACAAGACACATTTAATATAACAGAACATTGTCAATTATAACCAACAACACATGTTAATTTCCTTCCTTTTTGGTTGTGTTCTGTACTGCTAACGAATTATTTTATCTATTAGTTTTATTTCATTAGGTGTTTCAGATATTGTAGATACGCGTATTATAGAATAGGCACAATATGTACAATATGTACAATATGAATGATATGGAGATGTGGAAATTGGTTGGTAGTGTTTGCTGTATAAGATATGTAATTGATAAATCGAAGTCATCGGCAAAGTTAAGACATAGGGATCACCTGGAGGCTTAGCTTTGACAAGACACATTTACTACGACATCACATTATCAACACAAAGTTTTGAAAGAAAGAATTAAATATGTATTTCAGTTTGTTTAATTCTATTACTACAACATAAAATAGAACTTATTTGCCCAGAAGCGTTCACACAGTCAGTTGACAGTAAGAAAAAACTTTTAAATTCAATTATTTTCTATTCTATTTGAGGATTATGTCTCATATTTTTACATCTACATGTATACACGGATTTTCGTAAGTAAATACTAAGAATTCGATCAATGTCAACATTTTAATAACACATATCAATTTCAATATCTATCTTAGTATATTTAATCAAACTACGCTGCTGAACGTAGTTTCAATTTTCATTACGTTCACCATGAAATAGTTCCTATTCTAATATCTGATTGTATCCTCTTTCTTTTATCGACGGTATTCCTTTAATGCTGAGTATGAATAACATCAACGAAGCATTCGCATAATATTAATAGGGTTTAAGAAAGACATGGCTTTAATTAAAGAGCTTTGGACAATGGTTGAGTTAACACGTGTGCATTTTGTTTTGCTTAATAACACACTCATTATGCGACTGTATCGTATATCATTTTAATTTCCGGGCTTAGTCCAAGATTAGCTGTTTTATTACTATTGCATGTTTATTTCAGATCATTTTGAGAAAATGACATCACATTCCTGTCTCTATTATTCTCTTAAAGGTCTTGAAAGCCGTTATTCTGTAAATACTGTCTCTATAACGTCCAATTTACCCATATTTAATAAAACAAATTATATTTGATTTCACTGATACGTATTACAATGACATATGCTGTACACATTTATTTTTTTTTATTTTCTTAAGCAATCTTCGACAAATGCTTTGGAGGCAATATTTAAGAACATATTTCGATGTCCTGGTGGGCGAACTGCGATAGTATCTGTATATCCTAACACGGACACAACCCAAAGAGAAGCATTGTGCTGCCGGCTTTTGTTTTATTTAAGTGAAATTATAAACAGGCAGTATTTCAAAGAGGACTCATTTATAAATGTACGTTTTTTGATATAAATATCATTAAACATATTTTTGATAGTATCGAAAAGATATAAAATCAAACGGTATACTTAAGGTCTCACGACACAGTTGAAATTTGTTCTTTGTTCTATATAAAATAAGGTCTAGGATTTCCATAGTAAAAAAAGAATTTCACATAGAATTATTTTTAAAGTATTTTCTTCATAGCAGGAATGTATACCCACATAAAAATGCACAATAACGAGTAGGTTGACCACGTTGGGTTTTTTTTCAAAAGAGGGTGCAGTGACACCCTGAGCTTTTTTGAAAAAAGAAGTCCTCAAATGCTCATAAATACATGCATATGTTGAAATCCTATACAAAACACTTTTTAACACCAGTGATGTTTTGTTGCAGTATATGCTATACCAACTTTTGCTCTACACATCTGCAGCACGAATTCACAACCACTATGAATCATTTTGAAAATATTTCAAAACAAATTACAGGCCTTTTTTTAAGCGTAAGAATCATTAAAGATGATTTCTATAGTTTTTATTGATATAATTTTATGAAATTTCCTAGCTTTAAAATTAATACATGTTACAGCATTTTTATTGGTTTTCGATATTACCTCAACATCACAAACAGCCACAACAAACAAACAACAGCAGCAACAACAACACCACAGGGGGTAGAAACACGACGGTGGTATTGGTCAATTAAGCGTGGTTCTGGACGTATTGGTATTCACGTGCTGTTTTTATTATTCAGACCTATGACGAAAGTCTACCTCGTTTCAGAATAAGAAGCGTCGTCATTGATTGGACAAATATGTAAAGTTTTACATACATTGACTGATTATTTGTGGATAAGATAGATTATAATCTGTTTCTTTTATTGGTATTGCATATTAGATAAGAATAAGAATGGAGCGTGGAGTCTAGTCGTAGAGCATCGGTTCTAGGATCGGAGGGTCGTGGGTTCGATTCTCCGCTACGGCTGTATGTCGTGGCCTTGAGCAATTCACTTTATCCACATGCGCTTAGTACTGGTTCTACCCAAGAAAATCTAGAACATGATTTGTCTAAGTTGTAAGAAGAGGAAAAATAAATCAGTTTAAAACAAATATAAGCAAGTCTATTAACTGCAGGATGCATAACATTCAAATGCAGCGTCCATCAAAACAGCATCTTAAACAATACACGGAGTTATCAAAGAAAGTACAGTACAATAGAGAAGAAGTGTTAACAGGGGACGCCGTCTTAAACGGTAGGTACCAGAATATGAAATGGGGAATATAAACCAGGTTAATTCAAGTCACCTCGCTCTGTCACCGAAGCAATATCAGACAATTCGATTACTAATACGGCAGCGTGAATATAAGTACAAAAACAATTGCTTTCTGTTATATCACCAAGAAGCAGTTGATACAAACAGGTGAGCACGGTATGCACGATCTTTGATGTTATCTCCGTGCAATTAACCCGGTATATACAAAGACGTTATTTACTGCGATAGGTGTGCCTGTTGGTGGTATTGGTCCATCGGCGCCCTTACTTTGATCGTTGTCTATGTAAGGCCGACTTTATGTCATTATCTCATGTCAGTTAGCTCAAACATACTGTTTTACCTTTTTTTCTTCCCTTACACATGATTAGATTATTCAATACACGTTGCTCCTAACAAATAAGATTGTTTTGAGTTTCAAAGAACATGGCTCTACATATTTATCACAAAGGGTAGACGCAGCAGAAACATTCCATCTAGATTATATATTTAATCAATCACAGACCACACATATATTTTACACTGTATAATTGAAAATATTTATGTGCAAAACATTAGAAAAGTCGTTAGCAAGTCACACTTTTTCCTCCTGAAAAAGACAAATTAGTTAATTACTATTTTGGTCTTAGAACCATATTTAAGTATGCTATCAATTGTCGATCCTCACCATTAAGACGGCCAATGTAGCAGTCGCGTTAAGCCTACATGTACTATATCTTTAATACCCCTAAGTAGAAAAACACACTTTATGAGCCAAAATATAATTTGCAGGTGCGAAATAGCTCAACATAGATTACCAACTGTCTAACAAGATGTGCTAACATTGATTTTCACGTATACTATTTTATACAAAATGAGAAAGAAAATGTAATAAACGCGTGTAAAAGCCATAAAATGTATGACAATATTATTTTATATGTATATAATTGCTTTGGACATTAATTTGAGAGGCATTCAAATATCCATTATGTTTTAATGTTATGTGGCCATATAATGAGTCTCATTACAGTGCAACAGGGATAATGTGATTTATAGCAGCTGCATTGTAAGCATATGGATCAATAGATTATAGGAGAGATAAGGTATTGCTTGCATTTTGTAGTATTTATAATGTACGAAAACTTCAAAATCCATGCTTATTAATTATTGTCAATTTTATATCTAACTAGAAATACACCAAATATTTTGGTCTATCTATCTATCTATCTATCTATCTATCTATCTATCTATCTATCTATCTATCTATCTATCTATCTATCTATCTATCTATCTATCTATCTATCTATCTATCTATCTATCTATCTATCTATCTATCTATCTATCTATCTATCTATCTACTATCTATCTATCTATCTATCTACCCATCCCATCCCATCCCATCCCATCCCATCCCATCCCATCCCATCCATCCATCCATCCATCCGTCTATCTTTCGGTCCGATCTTCTTACCTGCCTGTCTGCCTGCTTGTTTAATTACGTGTCATTATTACACTTAACTACAAGATTGACAATCAAAACATATGAATGGTTGTACCCTGCCTAATTTGGCTTATCGGTTACTTATTTAGAAAAAAAAACACAATATATAAACTCATTTTTAAGTTTAAAAGAGTTTTATATTATAAAATTCATTACATTTGATCACGTCAAAGCTAGCTCAATAATAGTTAGCTGTTGTCTCGTATGTTTATCGAGATCGATATATCCAGTTTTGGAGAGGAAGTATTCATGCAATACCAACACTTAATTATTACTGTAAATTTAAAACTGATTTTATATATGAGAAATATTTATCTTCAATTACAGATTATACCACATGGAAACAATTGCGTTGTTTAAGATTAAGTTCACATAATCTTTCGATTGAATCCGTAAGATATACTGGTGTCGAAAGACAGAATAGAATTTGCCAAATGTGTACGAACAATAATATAGAGTCCGGATACCATTTTTAACTAATATGCCCAAGATACTACGATTTACGTCATAAATATATTCCACAGATGGCATGGCCTACGTCTAATAGATTTATAAATGTTTTATCCACAAAAAGACGGAAAATATTTGTTAATATTTCTAAAATTATATATGAAGCATTTAAGGTTCGTGACCATCTGATTAATACGTAATTTCATATTTCGTTGTTTTGCTTAAAAACGTAATAAAAGTGAGTATATGCTCGCGCGGCAGTGTTCATTTTTGTGTTGTACATTTTTGTACTGTTTCTGATCTATGTTATCTATGTTATATATACTATGATACTTAAACAATTCAAAATGTATTGATTGTTATATGTAATTGTCATGCCTTAACCATATTATATAAAAATATTGTAAATGGCCAAATCATATGTTTCTGTTGTCATGTTTGTGTTGTTTTTACACTTTTACTGCCAGGGTAGATGATATTTGTAAGCGGAGACTATCAAAATAACGGTACACTAGGCTATCAGCTGATGATGAATTAACAGCGATCCATGTGTATGGAGGGCATCTCCCTCGAATTTCAATTTTTGGCAGCTGGAGTGAAACATTTTTAACACTGCATATAACAAACACTTTTTGGAGATTATTGTTTTCCCATTCAAATGTATTAACACTAATCTAGTAGTCAAAATTATAACAAAAACAATACATTGACGACTTTAAACTTTTTGAAAAGAGTTCTCTGATTTGAATCATGTACTGAATTATATAAAACCTGCTCCAGAGTAATCTGGCAGTTGGGGTTTTAATATTATGCTCATGAATTATTCGTATTAACGTTAAGCATTGAAGTCACAATCATTATTGGTCGATTATAAGTCATGAACGTTACACAAAACTGACTACAAGGTGTATCAATTTTTTTTTTGAATAGGGTTTAACGCCATTTTCAACACATTTCAGGTTATATATGGCATATCCAGTTTTACTGGTGGAGGAACACCCCAGTCTGAGTCAGACTGAGTAGAATCACCGTCCTTCCGCAAGTTACTGGGGCTTTTGGAGCGAGCGGGGCTCGAACCTACGACCTTAACGGTGAGAAGTAAGTGATCTTGAGACGACGCCTTAGACCACTCGGCAACGGAGGTCCCTTTGATGTATCAAATTAGAGCAAACATGAGCTAAGGTTTTGAAAGCGTAACAAGCAATCCAGTCATCAATCTTTTAAACTCTGAAAGTAAAAGTTTGTCAGTTAATTGTGGAATGATGACGGTTTACTCGGCTTCATTCTAAAGTCTTCCACCACCAGTAAAATGGGATATATGTAACATAGCATGTGCTGAAAATAGCGTTAAACTGTATCAAAAAACAAGACCAACAAAAAACTCTGAGAGTAGTTATTGGATTAAAGACACGTGTTTCATTTCAACACGTCACGCTTCTTTTATACCAAATTCTTGCAATACATTCTCATTTAATTATTGATAAGCTCAACTATACCTTGTTTTTGTTTGTAATCTCCCCAGTGGTTTGTGAAAAGAATTCGAAATTACATAATTGGATCAACTTGCTCTTGATTGAATATATCAGTTTTATTTCAATTTCAATTCTACAATCTATCATTACAAATGCAATTGCCTTTAGGATTAATTTTACTTTTATTTTGATTAAATGGAGATTCTGCTTTGTCTTCAAAGAGTGTGTGATGAAGTGATTTGAACCATTCCAAACACTGAAGTATACACGCGTAAATATGCGTCAGCTCATGCTAGTTTTTGTCCCATTTCAGCAGCGTTTTTTTTGTGTATTTATTTTTTTTATATTTTTTTTGTTTTGTATTTGTTTTCATTCTGCGTTTCGCTTCTTATCCTAGACCTGGTCTGTTACCCGCATGGATTTTATTTTTTTTATAAGAAAAAGAAAAAATGGAATACGAACATGAAAGTATGAAATAATTGAATATGCTATACTGTTAGGGTGGATATGTGGCGGTGGGGGTTGAGGAATTGCATAAGTTGTTGGATGTTTTAAGTAACCGCCAGTAGTATTTATTGAATTTCGTGCTCATTATTTACTATTTCTTTTGTTTAAGCTGTCAAAAGAAAAGAAACTAGACTGTTTCGCTATTTTTGTTATTTTTATTATAAGCTTCTGTAAACTAGGATCACGGTCAATTTTGATTTTTATTATCATTTGTAATATTTTGATAATATATAGGTTTTATATAGAATAATTTATAAGTGAAGCATGCACATGTTATCATATCATTAAAAAGTACTTTAAAATAGCTTTTAATCGGTGCACTTTGCAATTATTATTATCGCTCATATGTTTACTTTTTTAAAGGTATAGTAGTAGCAATGAAGGCGACTAAGCACTTTTATACAGAATACCATGTTTTGATAAAAATTAGAATAACGTACCTGTTCGTAATTTATAGTTAACTATCACGCACTTGTTTCGTTGCAGTCTATCATAATTAAAGAACCCCCCACTATTGATTAAAAAGATAAGACAAACACCGACGCTCTCAACACTGACTGTTTTTGAAACAGTGTGCGCGTTATCAGCGTTACGTATTTATTCAGATAAAAAAGCTATTTTTATAGGTATAACATAGTGAAGTTTTCATGTAAGATATAAATGCTCCAGTATCGCCTACTTAATCGACCCAACGATCGTGGTTATAACTTGGTATCAAACTTGGTTGCTTTGTGTACTATCAATGGAACCTTTATCAGCTATCACTGACCACCACAGCGACAGTATCATGTGCCGCGGCCGTAAAACATCACCCTATGCTTTTGCTCAGCACCATTATCATTCTTATATATTTTTTGGTGAGCGATCTAATCCTATAAAAGGGCCAGTTAAGAAATTGACGTTGGGCGCTGCCATAATGAAACGTCACGATCACGTGTTAAAAAAACAGCATTCGCCACATGGAGGTGTAACCCAACCATTGATTTTTGTTCTTTATTCTATAGTAAATAATAAAAGTTTGAAGGCTTGTCATTCATAGAGAATCCCAAATGAAAGAAGTGAAACCTACATTTTACTGTTTGTCAACCTATGCACTATCAAAATATGATGAGAAAAGTGGGGTCATGTGTCATATAAGAGATTTTTTTTCTGCCCAGTGTGTACACTGGTGACAAAGTGAAAGTAGACTTCCGAAATCATGTATTCATACCCCAATTTCCAAGCATCAATTTTTTTTTCTTAATTCATAATTCAAATATGACAATGCTATCAAAATGTTCAAAATACATCAATAATGCCATTCAAATAAAAAAATGAGCATTAAAATAAGGAAAATGCATTTTTAAAGAAGAAGAAATGAGGATTATTTATAACCGCCATTATGCAACTACCCCACGGAAGCACTTCCTTTTTGCAATGGTGGTACTATGCCTAGAGGTCGCCATTGTTTTTCTAAACAGTGCATCATGGAAATGTACAAACCGCTGTTGATATTAAAACCTAGTCATGTTCCGACCACTTTCCGGCTAAAAGGAAAATTCAAATGCGGTGTGTGTAATAATTGATTGTGACGTTTTATTGCAGTAATTGAGATCACTGTGAATTGTTCGTTGCATATTTAAAAAGGGAAAAAATGATAATGCCTTAATCAAGGAATTTTCTAAAATTCCAGAGGTATTTAAACTTATCTTTTTGACAATTTATCGCCGTTTCTGACAGATTCATCTCGAGTTAATGTAAATAATTTTAAAATAACGATGTATGTACTCAATTTTTATAATGTGCTGAACCAATAACAATGAAAATAATAACAAAATTAAACAGCTACAGTTGTTTATTTTATTCGATACAACAAAAATATAAAGATAGTTTACCGGTGTGACATATTTTCAGCACGTCGTCAGAATCAGATATATCGCCGAATGCACAAGTTTTGGATAAACAGTAATTTTTCCAACTGTTGTTTTTAAAAATAATATATCCACAAATTAATTTAAAATATGGATACGAATTATTTTAAAATATACTGTTATCACAGTAGTAAATTGTATAGAACAACGCAGTAAATACGTTAGACGATATATAAGGTAAGTTTCTTTTTAAATATGCAAACTCAGAATCAATTACAGTTTTTAAGAATAAACTCAATAGCAACCGACTTATTACTCCAAAACACTATTATGCAGGGAAGAGATTATCACAGATCCAACACACTCGCCTAAGAACATACTGTAGTCCTCTTAATTATCTTCTATACACTAAAAACTTAATCAACAGCCCACTTTGTACATGTGGATTAATAGAAAACACAGATCATTACCTCTTCATTTGCTCTTCATATACGGAGCAGAGAGACATTATGTTACAAAAAATACGAGAATTAAACATACAACCAACTGTAAATACACTTTTGTTTGGAGATCCCTTGTTATCCATTGAAATCAATACAAGCTTATTTCTAATAGTACAAGACTATATAATAGCATCAAAAAGATTCAAGTAGCGCATAAACCACTTAACAGTTAATATTTTCAAATCCTTTCAAATCTTAATTTTAACTAACATTTATCTGAACTTAGTTTCGATATATCTGTACATAACTGACCATACCATTAAGTCCCTCAATGGCTATTCCTATTCCTGTTGAGACGAACAGCAAAATTTCACCCATCTCTCTATCTCTCCCTCTCTCTCTCTCTCTCTCTCTCTCTCTCTCTCTCTCTGTTTGTTACAATATGCAAAGTTTCTTGACATATTCTATTAAGAAATTTATATCTCTATATATAATATGTAGGAACATCTACAGATCCTTATACTATCATTCATTGATATATATATATATATATAATTGTAATACTGTCACATATTTAATAGATTGATTTTGGGAGACAGATTCACAAAAGCTGTAAGCTTTCTTCTGAATCCCTTTCATAATTGTATACACATGTGTTAACTAATATGTGATATTTTCAATGTAATTGTATACTATTTGTGAATAAAATATGTTTAAACTAAATATGCAAACGGCAATACATAGTGATTAAGATCAGTACATTTAAACATCAAAGTTACTATCAGGCACATCTGCAGCCGGGAATTCGCTGTGTCAGCCGGAACCTTGTCGGGATTTTGTATCAGCCGTTTATTTGGTACCCTGCACAAGGAACCAAACGTACACATTCATTCACTTTAATTGCCACATCGTTTATAAGTCCTAACCATTTAATGCTTTTTAAAGGCAGCCAACATGTTAAATATTTTGCTTATTTAGTGTTACTTGAGAAAATAGATCGCATATGCCGGTGCTAGCGGACGTGAGGGGTGTTGTACAGATGAAATTCATATAATTTATTTTCCTTGTTTAAGAAAAGAGCATCCTTTTTTAGACACAAAACCGATTAAACAAACACTCAAAAGATTCGAGAGTAACAGTATATAGTTGACCTGTATATTTTAACTTTGTTCAGATATGACACGTCTGTGTTTTAGTATTTATTTTGTCATATGTTTGTCGCATTGCACCTCATGAACGGGCTTCATAATACCGCGTCAGCTATTTTTTCTTTGGTTGACCTATGTGCGTCAAACAATAGATTCTTTATCAGATAATAATGGTAACAAAACTATTTTCAAAGGACGAAATAATTTTTATAAAAGTTTTAATGCCCCTAGCCGAGGACTAATATGAGCCAATACAGGTTCCAGGTTTGACTTAGGTAAGGTACATGTAAATTAATATAACCATGCAATATGATGAATATATTTAAAGAAGAAAAAATAGTTCCCCTTTTTCACACAAGTTTGCATAAACGTATTTTAAACATGAAAACGCATTGCTAGATCTATAAATATCATATTAAATACAGCACAACACCCAAAGTACATCCGGTTTACTTCAGCATGCATACAGCCAATGTAAATTATATACGTATATTAATTTATTTTAATTTGGTATATAATTTTACTTTTTTTTTTCGAAGGCGCACAGACAAGATGGCATGGTAATTTGCAAATAATTTGAGCCTAACTTGTAAATTGCTTAATTTATTGTATTAAATGTATAATTATGTAATCGTAAAACAATGTATGCAGTGCTCTCACATAGTTTACACGTACATTTATAGCAGTCATATTATCATATATTGAAATGATACAGTTGATGAAATAGCATACGAAGGATTCATAATTTGCAAATTTATCATTCATAATTCACAGGCAACTGATTTGTTGTTCATTAACTGTATGTTCTATGTACTTAGATGTTTAAACATGTTTTGGTCACGTAAAATGATCATGGATTAGAAATATTGAGGTTTGAATGAAAATTTATCGCAATTTGTCGTTATTGCAGATGCAGTATACATATTTTAAACACATTTTTCTTGGAATGGTATTGTTTTGATGACATTTTCATTCTGCAATGTAAGAATTTCTATTTGTGTTTCTGAGAGGAATAGAAGATAAAATATTAAAAAAGACATATTGCGAGATTTTGCGTAAATACGCAAGCATTCACAAAATCTCAATCAGTTGCCTTGCCTTCTCTATATAATTTCTTGGTATTTCTTGCGATTGTTTGATAATGTTTCTTTGAAATTCACCCGGCGCGTCTTTATCCATTCAGTACATCTATATCCTACACATTTACCAACGTGTGTAAAGAAACCCGCAAAAGATAGCAAAAATAATCGAACTGTCTTCTAAATGCAGTCATTTCGTTAAACTTAAAACCTATGAAAAAAAATCAAACGTTAGTACCCTTTACCCGAATAAGACATCATGTTAAAAAAAAGGTTTTGATAAACCTTGGATCAATTTTGAAACTATTCATTTTATAATCACCACATCAATTTTCGCCAGTTCCAGACGTCGGCTCCTGAATCTCGCGTTATGTACGAGACATATCTATTTACCGTGTCTGAATTATCGCTGTTTATAATCATCATGGTCTAGCCAAAGCAAAATATGATTTGTGAAAACCCATATTGTAGAGTACTTTAAATTTGATCCATCGATGTTAGGTCACTGTTCGATGACTGTCCTTTTTATTTGGGATTAGGCAGCATTGCTGTTGTATTGATGAGCAAAAACGTATAGAATCTCGATGAATACACCTGATCGATTACAATAAAATCGTTTCTTGCCATTAAAAACGCACCAAAACAGGGACAGACATCGCCATTTCATCGATAAGAGTATAAAGCTCGGAGAGTGCATTGACACAGCGCAATAACAGAACATTGGTAATTACCTTTTCTCATTGCGTACCAAGGCAATTATTGTGAACGTCAAACATTGCTGCAATACCGTATGCAGTGACATAACACAGCAGTATAAACACCCTTATTCCCAATCTTCTTATTGTCACCTATACATATTTAAATTATGGTTCATTTTTTAAGTTATACTTGACAAGTTATTTAAGCCAAAACGTCATATTCAATTCTTTTCGCAACTCTACTTTATTTGTAACTGTTATTTATACTTTCTCGTGAATGAGGAAGAAATAGGTTGGAGACACCCGTTAATCAAGTTAAGGCTTTCCAATGGTGATGCTTGCTACTGACCGCTACAATACGGTGACATCTATATCGCTTATTGCTGGTGTTCTTTTGTTGTTTTTTTAATTGGGTTTAATGCCATTTTCAACACATTCCATGTTATATATGGCAAATCCAGTTTTGCTGGTGGTGGAAGATCTCAAACTGAGTAGAACCACCGTCCTTCCGCAAGTAACTGGAAACATTTTCACATAAAGTTTTTGGAACGAGCGGGACTCGAACCTACGACCTTAGTAGTGAGAGGTAAGTGGTATTGAGACGTCGCCTTAGATCACAAGGCCACGGAATACCCTTGCTGATGTTGTGTATTTATCATTATCATTCTGTGTATAAATTATGTTTATGGGGTTTGCTAGCTGTGTGTTCCTTACATTCTATATTTCTTTCTTTTTTAACATTTTCTTTTACTCTACATGAAACTGTTGTTTGTTAATGTATATACAAGACCTCCCTGTATCGTTTTACTTTAATATGTATAATATTTAACATTGACACCTGATGATGCTGTGAAAACAAATAACACTCTTACTATATAAATCCTAAACGCTTGTATTATATATTCATAACGAAGGGAACATAAATTCATTTTAACGCATTCAAAAACAATTATCGAAAATCCAGTAAGGTTCACACAATGCCTAAATTGAGATCCACTTATTTCGTAGTGCTGATTAAAACAATTCAGTTTTGTGTTTTATCAAATTAAAGTTAGTCCTATGAGGATACTTAATGAGAAATATTAAACAATATTTAAGTATGAAGCATTTTAAAATACACTATTTTCGATATTTCAAACGTTTATCTATACATTATCTTATAATCATAGTCAACGTTAATTCAGGGTTTTTACTACGGTCTTACAATAATAAGTTTATGAACAACGCGAAGCTATTATTATTTTTGGTTGCGCTATGTTCTATATATTGATTGATTGAATATTAAGCGTCATTTCTTTGCCATCGAGGGCTTACAGACGATCAGTGAACCTAACCACTGTTTCCTGGGATTAACCAGTACTCGATGCTCTATATATAGAGACGCCTTTGGACACCTCTAATATAGACGCCTTTAGGCACCTCTAATATAGATGGCTTTTGAATTATTGGGTGAATTATGTTTATATTAACTGACGGAACGGAAAACAGTGCAGGAAGTGTTCAGATTGCTCGTAATGAGCAATCTGAACGTTTCCTGCACTGTTTTCAAAGGCCTTCTGTGATCGGTGTGGGAAAACGCGTATCTATGGAGTAAAGGGTTAATATCACATAGACAATGTAATATGCCATTCATTTTTACTTTTATTCGATATATAAATAAATGCTCATTTTAATATTTACATCTACATTATCTTACCTGTATTTGATTATGACTTTTAATAGGATGTGACATCAATAACAACATAATAATTACATTATGTTTTATTTTTTTTATTATTGACGATATGGTTCAAAACAATAATGATTTATATAACAGCATTACATACATTAATTTTCCATTGTAAAAACGATGTTATAGATACATTTTACCCTTGCTTCGAAACACCACAACATACCACATTATCGTCTCCACCGAACTGATTGCAATTTCACTCGGAGCAATAAATAACCAATATGCCTTCTTGAAGGACAAAACCTGCGGGTTTTCGACACCCACAACATTACAATGAACATGTAAAACTGATTCCAACAAATATCAGAACTATAAATCAAGAGATTGGCTGTGTGAGTGATATGTATTTGGTGATAATATGATAAAATGGAGTACTTGACACCCTTCGTGAGATAACCGCATCTCTGGCTTATCTTTACTTCTCCTTGGGCAGATTATTAGAAGAACATCCACATTGCATATACAAAGGTCAGGTACGGACAAACGTTAACGTCATACCGTCAACATTATGGACTATGCTATCATCTCCGTGGTTGTCATTGTTGCGTTCGGCATTTCAAAAGGACTCTTTTCACATATTCTTTTGGAACAGATAAAATCATTACATGGTTAGGATTAATCTGACCAAACATTTCAAATTAATTTTATCATACTATGTGTAGATAGTAATTATTGGTTGTTACAATTAAAAATACATTAAATTATTTATTGAAACATTTATTACAGAAACGGTAAATAAAATGTTTATTATCATTATGTTGAATACGCGTTAATGTAATTTGAGTTTATTTTAGTTATATGCCATAAAACATCTCTGTACATGTGTACAAGTTTATTTCAAAGAAAGTATATATTATTATCGGTCAGTTTAAAATCAGAAAACATGTTACGTGTTCTACATTAATAAAATATATATATAACAAGAGACAAACGTTCAAATGATACTGTCACGACAACAGTACAACCAAATACAAAAAATTACAACCAAATACATATACATCCAACCAAATACATATACATACAACCAAATACATATACATATCACCAAATACATATACAAACAACCAAATACATATACATAATTTATCATGAAATACTATTTTTCAATATTTTTCGGTCAGTCGACTTAATTTTTTGTTAGTTCGTGATGGAGACGGCGAACACTACGTTATGAAATGTCCTATATGTATTGATGAGCGGCCGTTTCCATCCATTAAGTACACGTGCGATGTCATTCGGTAATAGTACATGTACTAGTGCCGAAAATGCATTTATATCTACAAATGTACAATTCATTCAAACACAAATCGTTTTGTCAACACTTGACTCACTTGCATCAGGTATCAATCTTTGTGCAGCCCTTCAATGCAGCGGAACGATATTATGAGAACACTTAAAAATAAACATGCTATGTCTTTTCTCTCTTTTAATTCTTATTTCCTACTTTTTATTATTTTCTCATTTCATTTATCTTTTCATTTTCTTTGAGTGTTTGTTTATTTCCTCTTGAATGTTATAATTGCCATCTTTATTCTAATGATTATATAATGGAATGGGTGGGCCGTAATTAATGTTGCTAGAACTTGCGGCCCAACCCGTCTATATGTTATATGAAAGAAGTACAATATGTTTAAAACAGGTTTTAATGATGTTATGCTTTTTTCACTGCAGTTGGTCACTCTACGTGTAGTAAACCACCACAAAGGAGCATGTAATTAGCTATAACACTATCATAACAATAAACAATTACCTGCCAGTGCATACTAATTGGAATACTTAAGGTAAAAGTAAATAAGCAAGTATAATGAAGAGTGTATAGATAATAGATAAAACATTGTTTCCGTGTAGTTGAAGTAATGATCCCGTAATATTTGATATAAAACTCCTAAGTAAACATACATCTGAAAGATTAGGAACTGAGTTTCTGTTGATATATAGCCAGTGAGAAGATCTGATAACAAATATGTTCCACTACTGTATGAGAAAAATATTACAGAAACCTAAATAGAGTTTCAATTACATTAATATTTGATTCAGCCAGCCACTCGTGTATTTTTCCTGTTATTGGATGTGCTGTGGGTAGCTACCAAACGATACAATAGGTAAATCGTTCCTCTAAAAGTGCGTTCGTCAAGCCTGGCTACTAGTAGACACATGTACGACTTTGTCTATAAATCTTTACATTAGTGTTACAACAAATAAAATGCCAAATGAATTTCACAGTTGGTTTAATCAGTCTTATTGTGAAAATTAGCAAACTATTTGTTCAGTCAGAAGCATGTTATATCAACGTATTTCAATCGCTATCTGCGGTAACACTATATAGTTGATAGATGTTGTTTTTAAAAAAGTGCATTCGAAACAGTATGGTACGATAGCCATTACAACATTGTATTTCTCATAAACATCCCATAGAAACGATTAACTGATTGCAAATCGTAATGAAATACTGAAGCGTCTGTTAGAAGTGTGCCATTATCAGAAAATGACGGTTATTAAACTATTTAAGACGATTTATACCACGGACGTAAAATATTGTGTTTGTTTTAATTTTTTTACATGCGCTTTCAATAATTATGAATTATTGAATTACATAATAATGCAGCTATGAAAGTAACTGATGTTTCCTCGCAGATGTATACGTTATAATTATGATAAAGCACATATTTAAGGGCATTAACTTATCATGTTAGATACGATTATATGAAAGAAAAAGTGCTTCGCTCCGAACAATTCACTATTTTCATGGTCATATTTTGTCAAATTTAAGTGCTTAATGCATATATACAATAAATAATAATAATGATGATAATTTTCGGGAATTGAAAAAATATGCTTTAAACTGTCTAAGATTGTTTCGACGTTCATCATCTTAGCCGGGCGTTATGCCAAAGGCATAGCCCTGGTAAGTACGGTGTGATCAAGATTTGCAGTCTTGATAACCGCCAAAATAATCAAACGCAACAAGTACTATTTTTAATTGCCGCACTTCTTATTTTATCATGTATTTTGTATATATACAACATATCAAACAATGACAATATATTATTGACATTGCAGTACGACATTTTTTAAAAATGTTGCATAAAATAAACCAAACAATTTAATTACATTGTTTATCAATCAAATTGGGAAGGCGTATGAATATGAAATTGGGAAGGCGTTTGAATATGAAATTGGGAAGGTGTATCAATATGAAAAATTTGGAAGGCATATGAATATGAAATTGGGAAGGCGTATGAATATGAAATTTGGAAGGCGTATGAATGTGAAATTGGGAAGGCATATGAATATAAAATTTGGAAGGTGTATGAATGTGAAATTGGTAAAGCGTATGAATGTGAAATTGGGAAAGCATATGAATATAAACTGGGAAGGCGTATGAATATGAAATTGGGAAGGCGTATGAATATGAAGTTGAGAAGGCGTATGAATATGAAGTTGAGAAGGCATATGAATATGAAGTTGAGAAGGCGTATGAATATTTATCAAAACCCGGCTTTTAGTACTTGAAGTGCCTTGATTCTTTGTCTAGAATTGTTATCAAGTTTGGCCAAAGCGTGACATGTTATGCCATTAGTTTGTGTTTGTGTTATGCTTTCAATATTTTCTAAAGCATTAGTATGTTAAAATAAATGGACTTTTGTTCGGATTTTAATGTCAAACTTACCTGTTATTACACAAATATCCCATTCTACCATACTTTGTTTTACAACCACTTTAAACATGTATCAAAACAATTTTGAGTCAATTTTCGGCCTCCAGTCATGAACGTTTTGAATATAGATAACATTTCTATCAAAACGATCATGCTTAACAGGGTATTAACTTTGTCGATGAACATTACATTTATTTTACGAACAACTTACATAATTTGAAGAATGATTTACTATGCAATTTGGCAATTGTGTCCAAGGGTTATGTCAGAATACGATGCATTAAATTTTTTTTTTCTTAAATAACGTCATGACAAAGGCTATTTTGACGTTTTAGTTACACACTGATTAACTAGTTTATCCCAGAACCTGATTTTCCCGAATCAGATCTATAAACCACCAATGGAAAAAAAAGGGAATTCCATACCTTTCCCACAATGCATAGCAATTGAACGCTTACTAATCTATGACGTCATTCGAACTTTCCCTGACGCAATCATCGCCCTCGTAACAATTGCTATTTGACGCACCCAATTGGGAGAGCTGGGTTTGTTCTACAGACTAATGTTAAACATACAATGCAATTATGTCTGGCCACAGAGTGCTGCTGCTTCTTATCTTAACCAGTATATCACAGCTTTATTTTTTCTGTGTATTGCGCGTAGCTTAATAAGAAGGACGCACCCCAATCAATCAAATGAAGGAAAGTTGGAATTTTGATTTTCATCTAAATGTTCAATTTCTTTCTGAGTAACATATTTATAATATTTTTTATGATCAAAAATAAGTTTAAGAATAGACAAGAACGCACCCTTGTAAAAATCACACTATTTAGCACCGAGGAATACCCAAAGGACTTAAGTAAAAGGAAAACCAATATTTGTATAGATGATACATTGCATGTTGTTTGCCTTAACGTCTTTAGATTATCTAATAAAGTGACATGACGCGCTTCGAGGGGTTAACGAGTAGAACCTTTATAGTGCGTATTGCGTTGTGCATATACATACAGGAACACGAAATAAGTTAAATACATGTCTTATACGATATGCGACGTAGCATTCGAAGGATACAAACGCCACAACAATACACGTGAAAACATTGAATACCATAAAGATATATGCCGAAGAAGAAGAAGGAGTTATTAATAACATATTTCAGTAAACTATTCATTATTATTTGCTCTTAAATGATACATTACAATATGTTCCTGTTAACATTATCTTCTGTCTGCGACAAGAATTTGAAACTGAATTTAATAATCGTTGCTAGGTTACCAAGGCATAAAGTTTCAATCGAGATTTTTTTTATTGAAAACCACATCAAAATGTCCTTGTTACGTAACCCGTTAATTTTGAAATTTGCTGAACAAGTTATGCATTATTAATGTTACAAGACAAGTTTGTAGTAAGTCAGTTAGTTTTAATTATTAAATAACGAGAACCTGTGATTTTGTTATAGATATTTACGCATTCTTGAAAATAATTACGTTGATGAACAGGCAATATTTGGTAACCCGGATGTATTGCTGATTATAAATCAAATAAAGGGACTGCTTGAAGGCAACAATTATGAATTATATTGCTCATCCTGAAGATAAAGCATCAATAAAAAAGAGCGCCAAATGACGGAGATAAAATTTTTTTTATTTGTATATGATTGTACACATATCGGCCATAAAACACAAGCATTATTACTGGTAGGCGGCAAACCATGCTTATTTTGATTGATATTTAGCAAAGAGGGCTAACAGATAATCATTCAACCTAACAAAACCATAAGGGTTTAACAGACTTAAATAGGAATATATCAGGTACTGGGATATATACGGATACAGCACACTTTGTTTCAAATATTCATTCTTCCATTTAGTTCGGGTTTAAATGAAGCTATTTCGAGATAAGTGTTTTTATCAAAATTTTCAAAATTACGTTAAGATGTTCATCTCAAACTGATTTGCCCGTGATCAAATCTTTAAATTATGTTTAAACGTGTAAAAAAACGTTCAGAACATAATATGTTGACATGCTTTACAGGATAAAATGGACAATAATTTAATAAAAAAAACATTTGTTTCAGGTTCTCAAACGATTTTTGTTGCTGAATTTCGAATTAAATTGAATATAATTGCAATTTATTTGTTTTTGGCTGCTCATGCAAATCATCTTAAAAGAATAATTCGTGTAAGTGGACTATTAATGATTGTGATGGGGTCGTAACGTGTTCGATAAGCACGTGTGCTATGCCCTGTAGTAGTTTTTTGTTACCAAATAACGACTTCTTCACACGTAACCACTAGAATATAAACAACTTATCCGACTTAGGCCATATTTTATATTTAAATACACTGTCTAACAAATCATTATCTAAAAAAATCCATTTTCAGACAAAATGTATAAGTTTCAGAATATGAATTAAGCTAGACTGTAGAAATGAGCTTAGTTCGCCCGGTAGGAGTTGTTATATTGCAGTGATATGTAAACACGCAGATTGGTCAGTTATTTCAGTGGAGGTTGACTTACGTCACAATTTGATAACACTTCAAATGCTATGAATAAGAAAAGTGTTTGAACTGTATTTTTAATAAAAAGTTTAGAATTGCTATTACCAAGTTTTGACTTTCATCGCAAAAATACAATTCAAATACTTTTCCAATTCATATAATTTGAAGTATGGTATGCCGAATAGATTATGTGTTTGTTTTGTTAGATTGTTGTTTGCTATGTATTATTGGATTGCGAGGGAATTCCATGTCAAGTACTGGGACATACAGCGCTATGGATTGTTTTTTGTTTAAAACTATTCTGCTTAACAACTTGTCCGTCAAAATTGTTTGTATTTGATATAAGTCATCCCTATGAGTAGTGGTTTCAGATTTGTACAGATCAGGGGGCTTTGAATTTACAGGGGTCACAAAAGGGCGCGTGTATGTTTACCTTGTAAATTATCACAGAAGAAAGAGCAAGGTTGGTTGCGAGGTTGCAAGTCCCCAGTAAAGTTCCAAGTGTTTTTTTTTGCTATTGTTCGTGTTATCATTTATGTTTGTATTATATGTATAATAATTATGACTATGATTATTCTATACTTTAACTGTGTTCATAAGTCGCCACGACTGTATGTTGAATATTACGACTGTTGAACATATGTTGTCATACCGAATAGCTGTTTTATTTGTTGAAAATCCCAATTCTATGAAATGTTTCTCAAAAGCTATTCTTAAGTGTTGTTAAATACATGTCTGCACAGTTCTTGAATAAAATATTCTTTAACCCTTTAAATGAAAAAGAGTCATACTCGTACACAATTTAACTGATATTCACGTATTGAATAATATTCAAATAGCTATGAGCATAAGGCGATATGGAGATATCAATCTCAATGAAGTATTATTTAATATTTTGTATTTAAGAACGTTTTGAGAGTTTTTATAAAAGCTAGTTGCATGTTAGATTTGAAAATATTAGTAGGAAACCGTTAAAATTCAATCTGCTATTTCTCTTAATTCTTTCCATCATGCTAAACAAAGATAAAAACATGTAATATTTTAATTTCATATTTGTATCATGTATATAGATATAGATATCAGAAATATTGTCAATTGGAAAAAAACCCAACTGGCATGTGTGCTTCTTCTATAAAAAATCAGTAATGTCGAAACAATTGAATATAATAGTTATAACACACGCTAGTTCAATTATGGAGTGTAACACGATACAATGGCCGTTCTACTTAGAAGCTAAAACAATATTGCTAGATATCATTCACGTTAAGTAATAAAATGAGGCACATAAAATTGATCGATATAACAAGCTTTGTTGGAAGAATCCATTGTACGTTTAAATGATTTATATCACCCTTGGATTATCCTGTATTCAGAATTCTTCTTGATTTTAACAATACGCTTTTACTTAATGACATAGGAATGTTTGATGTAACCATATTCGTACATTATTTGTATATGATGAAAAAGGTTGAAATAGTAACATCTATACAAATACTCCAATTAATTCCTCAAACACTTCTTTAAAGGTTTTCTGCGTCTTCAAAGTCATCGTGGACATTTTCGCATGGCAGCTCTTATTTCTTTATATACTGTACGGAACAACTAACCCGCCACTTGACATTTTATTCACCTGAAATTTTATGTATTTTCTCAAAAAGTGTCAAAGTAATTTCCTTGAAATTTAGACTTAAATAAGAAAAAAAACCATTTGAGCAATGTGAATAAATACATGTACGTTAATGTCATTTACAGATTTTAATAACGCTACTGAATATTTTGACAAAAATATCAGAAAATAACAGAAATACAAAAATAACGGGTTAGCTGTTCCGTTCAGTATATATATACCTGAGTATTTCTGTGGTTTACCATATGAATATGTACATACTGATGTGGATTTAAGAGAAAAGACTGGTGTTGCTACTTTTATTTAAACTTTCTCGTCTATTTGATGTGACGACGGGGTTAGAGCGAGGATGGTAGCACCCGTGAACAAGCAATTTAGGTCCCCAGTAGCATATTTTGCTACATATGGCACCAAGGCGTTGACCCTTGTTATCACGTCCTCTCCATGTTTGTATTCTGTTGTACATATAATAAGTATTCTGTAGGTTGATTGCGTTCAAACTGCTTCGGTCTATGTGTCCTTTGAATTCTACGTCCTTTGTTGGTTAGATTTTCTTACATGTCTTACATCATAATAATATTATCTTCTTTAATAAACGCGACCATATATAGTAGTTGCTTAAAGGTGTAATCCCACCATTGATTTTTGTTTTTTATTCTATAGTTAATAATAAAAAATTGAAGGATTGTCATTCATAGAGAGAGAGACCCAAAGAAAGCCTGTTTGTCAACCTCTGCACTACCGAAATATGATGAGAAAAGTAGGGGTCATGTGTCATATAAGAGATTTTTTCTGCTCAGTGTGTACACTGTTGACAAAGTGAAAGTAAACTTCCGAAATCATGTATTCATACCCAAATTTCCAACCATCAATTTTTTTTCTAAATTCACAATTCAACCATGACAATGCTTTCAAAACGTTCAAAATAGATCAATAATGCCATTCAAATAAAAAATGAGCATTACAATAAGGGAAATGCATTTTTTAAAGAAGAAACACGGATTATTTATAACCGCCATTATGCGACTATATGTGGGCTTTGGTTATTTGCCGCAAAGTAACACGTTTCGGTGAGATTTTAAGAAGAGACGAGTGATAAACATCATTTTAAAACAAATATAAGAAATAACAGGCATCAACATATGTTTTATTGCAGTTTTTGTGGAGAAATAACTTAAACACATGCGAATGTGCATTTATATGAACCAGTTTTTATTAACCACAGTAGAACCCTAGTGAGACTACGGCCTTATGTAAACGAATCATTTAATCATCTAAACGGTTTTAATCAAAATAATGTCCTGGTGCCGTTTGTTAATCAGCCAGATGTGTACAGAGCTTTTATACTGAATTAACCACGTTGTTTGCCATAGATGTGTACAGAGCTTTTATACTGAATTAACCACGTTGTTTGCCATAGATGTGTACAGAGCGTTTATACTGAATTAACCACGTTGTTTGCCATAGATGTGTACAGAGCGTTTATAGTGAATTAACCACGTTATGTGCCACAGATGTGTACAGAGCGTTTATACTGAATTAACCACGTTATGTGCCACAGATGTGTACAGAGCGTTTATACTGAATTAACCACGTTATGTGCCACAGATGTGTACAGAGCGTTTATAGTGAATTAACCACGTTATGTGCCACAGATGTGTACAGAGCGTTTATACTGAATTAACCACGTTATGTGCCACAGATGTGTACAGAGCGTTTATACTGAATTAACCACGTTATGTGCCACAAATGTGTACAGAGCGTTTATAGTGAATTAACCACGTTATATGCTACAAATGTGTACAGAGCGTTTATACTGAATTAACCACGTTGTTTGCCACAGATGTGTACAGAGGATTTATACTGAATTAACCACGTTGTTTGCCACAGATGTGTACAGAGCGTTTATACTGAATTAACCACGCTGTTTGCCACAGATGTGTACAGAGCGTTTATACTGAATTAACCACGTTGTTTGCCACAGATGTGTACAGAGGCGTTTATACTGAATTAACCACGTTGTTTGCCATCTTGTTGCTGGAAGCTCCAGAGAAATGCATCCAGAGTATGAAAATGATAAAGCTTTGAATACAAAACGTTTTACAGTTATTGCGTATTAAAACGGGTTTTATTTTCTTAAAAAAACAACAATATGCAGACTGTATGACAGTATTCATATTGAACAAGCTACAGACACATTGATGAATATTGATAAGATATCCCATTTACATAAGCGTACGTTGTAATCTGCCTATTTGATAAATGTTCTGTTTGGTTGAACGCTATATTAAGATAATTGACCGCTTCGTACTGAAAGTGATAAAAGTGATTGACTAGAAATGTAGGTTTTTAATAAGTATGAAGAAATTCAGTGAATAAACGTAAGCTGAAGACCGAGACTAGGTGATCCTTGACCAGGTTTGAGCTCCTTAGTGGCGGTTTTGATCGTACTAAGACGGTTACTTCTGTAGTCACTTCTGGTGTATGTATACATTGTTCTTATATGATTATTGTTTATATTAAGATTGCAATGGTTGTCTAGTGATTTAGCGTCCGCCTCGCATGCGGAATGTCATGGGTACGATCCACGACCGGGTCATACTTAATACTTGAAAAATGTTGCGGGAAGCTTCTGCGCTTTGTGTTAACCATTTAAAAGACGGGTTTAAGCTCAGAATACTGTCTCGAGTAGACACCGTAGTAATATGACTGAAAAAAGTGTTGAAAGCGACTCTAAACACCATAATTATAACCAACAATCTTTATATTGACTATATTTATTCGGTTGTGGTGGCTGTTGATTTTTTTAAACTTAAGACATTATATTTCACTTTTTGAGAAGAAATGAACAGCAAGTGACTTATTTCTCATTATCATGTTATGATGGCTGTGACATTTGATTTATGAATTGCAATCTGGGATGGTATTCACCAACCATTATTGAGAATATTTTTAGTCTTAGAAAATTCAAATTTCAACCTTAGATACCTAGTTTCCCATGACAGATAGAATAATTTTGAGAGTATATTTGACTATATATTAGGTGTCCCTGCATGCTTGCAAATTTTGGCCTCACAAAACGGTCTCTAAATATGTTTTTCAAAATTCATTCTTGAGTTCAAGTCTAAGAATATTCTTGAGAATGGTTGGTGAATACCACCCCAGGTCACCAATCGTTTCATTTCGGTGTCAGAGAGAGAACGACAATCGACCTATCAATAATTCCATCTTCTTCCTTTGTATGTCTGTTTTGTCGTTTGATATTTATCATGTCTGACGCTTTATTCAATTTACCGTATATTCCATCTTTAAACTATGAAATATTCCTTGCACCAACACACGGGCTTATGCTATAAGTCAAATATATTTGAGATTTTTTTTTTATCTTCTGTGTCAGTGCGAGCACGATAAACATCCCAGCACTCCGTTTATACCTTACACTTGTATACATCTGTCTAAGGGGTCCTCAGTGGCAGAGTTGTCTAAGGCGCCGTCTGAAGATCACTAACCACTCACTGCTAAGGTCGTAGGTTCAAGTCCTGCTCGCTCCAAAACTTTATGTGAGAACGTTTCCAATTTGAAACGTGTTGAAAATGGCGGTATACCCTAACAAAAAAAAAAACAACAACAAAAAAACAAACAACAAAAACTGTCTGACTGTTTTGTTAATTTACATTTATTACACGGTTTTATTGTTATTGTATTAATAATTGGCAGATTTTTATACTCAGAAATAAAAAGTAGCATTGCACCAACATTTACTTCTTTAATATAATTGGAGGATTCTTCGATAAGAATATCTACGAAGCTGTCGTATAATGACTACTGAAATCTCACCGCTGAGGTCGAGGGTTCGAGCTCAGCTCGGTCCAAAAACGTTATGTGAGAAAGTTTGCCTGGTACGTGCGGAACGGCGGTGGTTCTACTCAGGTTTAGTTTTTAGCTTTTCCTCCACCAATACAACTGGATGTGCCATATATACCATGTCATGTGTTGAATCTGGGGTTACATCGCTTTTACATACTTGTTTGATCATTTTTCTTAATGTCATTTTAAACCATCCCTATAATTGTTTTGAGAATAATATTTGCATTCTATGTGATGACTTGTTAATATTCATATTTATGTGTTATTGTATCGGGACGCTAATAAAAATGATAAATATTCGATGAATGCTTCTAGTACAGTCCAAACATCTGGTGATGTGAATATCTGTCAGAGACATGGGAAGACCGGACGCTCCAATGTTTACATTATTGTTAAGCTATAATTAGCAATAATGTCAACTGCACGTATTTAATACAACGAATGAACACGAATTTTAACACAATTTCACACATTTTTTATGGAAATATATATAAACCGAGCTGGGTTCAAATCAACATCCTCAGTGATGGTAGGTTAACGGTATTAAGACAGCCTCTCAGACCACTTTGTTGAACTAAACAAATAAACAACGACAGAACAACAAAACATTAAATACAACATGTCATGTTTCAATACTAAATGCATCGAATAAGCGACAAATATATTCATGTATTCTCAGCAGTTACAATGTGCGTTGTTTGTTCATAAAACCCCCTTAACCAATCATTCAAACTAAATGATATTGTACTAAGAAAGGGCTTGGTTATATCAGTAAACAAATGGCTCATCTATCAATATGGTGAATCTACATAAGCCAATACCTCCTCGGAGCTGATGCATTCTGTACTCGGTAATTGTGTTATATAAAACAAATTTGGAGCCGTGGTCCTGAAATAAAAAAATATATTCAATAAGTAATGATAAAACAAATATGGGATTTAGTCACCATGTCATTAATTCTACACTTATCAAAGTATGTTGTTAAGGTTCATGAATATTTCGTTGACTCAAATAACATTTTTTTCTACACAGAGTAACATATTAAGTCTTTGTCCTTTTGACACAATGTTGTATAAGTATATACTACCATTGTGCACATTTGTCGGCCGGCGACCTAAACCACTTGAAATAAACAATTGTCATTGTCATTATAAGCGTTTCTGACAATGTATAGCATAATTATCGGATAAGCATTGGGAAAAGCATTAACTTTACATCGTGTTAACACAAACATTAGCAACACTAATTGACTTAAAATACACTTGACGAAACATTGGTCTGATGGTTGATTGGTTGTGTGTATGGTGCTTAGCACCGCATTAAACCATTTTTCAGAGAGGGTCATTTTCTATAATAGAAAATGAAAATGAAATTCAGTGAAAACTTTAAAATTTAATTGCAAAGTAAATATTTTTTGACATGTTCAATAATAGGGCCAAGTTTAAGCATCCAAAATCATCCGAAATGCAACAGTGAAAATCGATATAAAATTATAAAAAATAGAATGGTGTCATGATATCAAATAAAAGGAATCATTAATTATTTGTTAATTTATTAAGTTGAAAGAATCGACAGTATTTTCCACATTTACCATTTTTTAACTTATATATGTGTATCACTCGAATATCGCTGAATATGTCCTCATATGTCCATGTATGTGCATATTTTGTGTTTAATTGGTTTATTGAATACTATTGAATATTTCAAAATAGTCCGTTAAAATCGTTTAAGTAAATAACAAATGACATGTGTAATACTATTTTATAACACATGCTTTAAATCAGATTTGATCTGCTGTTACAATTGATGCAGCCAACAAATAAATAGAAAATATGAATGCAGACGACAGGCTAACAACTTTACTTTATAATTCCTCTCCCCCTGGCAATCCGCAGACTGCAAAATCCGGACAGTGAAATAGTCGTGGTTGGTGGTAATAGTTTTATGAATAGCTACTTATAATCAATGTTAACAAATAAAATGTAACGTTTTAGTCAATCTTAGTACTTGTCATCTCCCGATTAAGGTTTGTTGTACACTAGTATAGAAACATGGAATTCCCTGCCAGTCCAACAATTCATAGCTGTCTAATGCGTTAACTAAAATGTGACGTAGATCACATTCCACTTAAGCAACGGACTAATCAGCGTGCTTTCATGTCATTCCTATGTGACGTGTCAACCCCTAGACTATTCAACGTACTGTAACGATCTCTAGACCAATCAGCATGCTTGTATGTCACAGCACTATGTAACGATCTCTAGACCAATCAGCATGCTTGTATGTCACAGCACTATGTAACGATCTCTAGACCAATCAGCATGCTTGTATGTCACAGCACTATGTAACGATCTCTAGACCAATCAGCATGCGTGTATGTCACAGCACTATGTAATGATCCCTAGCTTGGAGACCTAGGGCCATTAATAAGATCGAGCGTTTGTTTCGGGACTAAAACTTAAAAATAAAATCATTTTTTATTAGAGTGTCACATATAAAAGTTACGTTACAATACATATATGTGACTATACAACAGAGTTATACTATTTCTCATAATTTATTCTCAATTTCTACGAATGGAAATTTGAACTCATAACAAATTAAATGACCATACACATTAAATTTTGAAGTAATAACACATATTTACTAATTGGTGAAGGATGACAAATGTTAATGAAACTGTAACATTTCAAAAACTTGAATTGCGGAAAATCTCAAGTTGAGACGTTCGGTGAAACAGGGAACATGTTGTTTATTTGATGTATGACACACTTACACATTGTTATCACTTCATACACATACATGTTATGTATAATTATATACTATATTCACAAGTTGAAATAAAAATACAACACACATCATGCGATTCCCCGCTTAATGCTACAGAGCATTTTTTAAATGCTTGTTATCCTTCCAGTTTTTGTTTTTGATTGCATTAGTAATGTCCCGCAAGTATAACCTACGAATGATACTACGTGTGCATTAGTGGTTAACATAAGAAAACATGTAAACCGTGACAGGAATCACGTGATACACGCACCTCGTACGTATCTTTCTATATCAGTATTACAGATACATCGATCAAAGGTTAACATTGATGTGAACTTTTGACTTCTACCTAGCGATGATTGAACATTGACATCAAGAATCTAATCAATTTCGTTTTGAATGAGGCTTAACGTCATTTTCAACACTAGCACGTTATAGTTATATGGCTGGTATCCAGTTTTATTTGTTGAGAAAGGCCTCATGCCATTACATATGAGCAGAACCACTGTTCCTTGGCAAATAAAAACATTAACCAAACCGTTACATCGATTAAAAAATTTATGATCTGTCAAGTAACCAATGTCATACCAAAGGTGTGTTTAATTAATCATTTCCTCACCAGACTGCTACAGTATTACGTCTAGATAGGGGTATTGGACATAAAATATTGTACGTCATTAATCTGACACTTAATTGTGTACTTGGCGTTTGCTTTTAGGTATGGGGAAGATTAAACCCAGTAGCCATTTCTACCAAATATATCATACTTAAAACAAAATATATGTCAAAATATAACATGACACTCAAAATATAAAACCACTCAAGCGACCCGAAAACAAACGATGGCATTAGAAAAGAGCACAAAAACTGTCAGAAGTAACAACAGGATTGCCAAACGACAATAGCAAAACTGTCACTTCGAATCGCAAGCCTGATTTAAAGGGGCATCTATCCTCGATCCTTCTCACATATATCACATAGATTATATTGAAATATTTCTTGGTGGCTTTCGGTGATACATCATCCATCATTCATTCATTCAGAATGTCGGTACCTCTCAATCCTGACCAGATCATATCACAGAACATTCACCTTCTAGCGTTTAAAACATTCAAATATAATTCAAGAAGATTATTCTGCTTGCCAATCATTCTCTACATGTTTGTGTTACTTAAAACGATTTCCTTCTCTCCCCCAACCAACCACCCCCCCCCCCCCCCCCACAAAACAAACAAAGAAAAATACACAAAACAATAACAAGCTTTGATGGCCATGTATGGATTTCAATTTTAATTTAAATCCCTTGATTAGTGTGGAATGATAATAATCGTCGGGTTCGGGAGAGTAATAATTAAACTATACTCTTCCGAAAATTTGGTTGGGCGGTCAAAAAGTTGATTGAAAAAATTTCTTCAAAAACAGCTGCCCGTGTCAGTCTCGAGATAGGCCCTAGATAAACTTAAAACACAACCGATCACGATAGCATGTGTCACCCTACAGCAACATTAACTTACACACATGTATCCATTAATTGTTGATGGTATAGCAACTATAGATTCACTTTGAGATTTAAAATCGGTTTATTGGTATAGTTAGCCACTTGATTATGCAACTGCGATGACACAGAGCTCAATAAAGATTACGTGTATTGCTCAAAGAAACCACAATAATAACAAAAAAACATCTGAATATTGTAAATGAATCTTTATTAAAAAGAGATATTTCTTTCGTTTATGCTGATTATGTGCATTAAATTGCAGTTCAGACTAGATTTCATATTTGATATGCATATTTTATTTATTCTTGTCTGGCGTGTCTTGTCTGTGAGTGTGTGATAGCTCAGACCTTAATGTTCATAAATATTCATTGTCTGACACCAGTGACACCAATATCGTATGCAAATGTATACTGAAGTACTTCGAAACCATGCATGAGTGTTGCTAAAATACCATTATGATAGTACACTGGTTACAATACAATATGAACCGGTCATTCTATTTTAATTAATATACAGTTATTATGTGTACGTCCTGAAAGTGTTGTAGTATTCAGTAAACCAACCGCCACAAGAGGTAATACGTATTGTACATACATACAGCAGAAAAGACAACAAAGTACAATACGAAAAAATACAATCCAAATGAAGTGAGCAATAAATGCCACGAATTATCGTGTCAAATCTTTTGTCCACGAGTAAGATATAATTGATATTTCATTGGTACATGTATTACCATCTTTTAAAAAATAAGTATGAAAGAAAGCAGAGAAATTAAAAATGGTAGTTTCACTTCTTTAAACAGTTAAATTATTAAAATTAATCCACTGACAAATCCTTATAATTCATAAAAAGTATAGCATAAAAATAGTGCCATGTATTCTTAGAGGTTTAAACTATCGTGAGAAAGCAAGGTCAGAGGACAACGGAGAGTAGTCAACCGCATCGTGGGTTTGATCCTCCGCCACGGCTATGTGGAGTGTTCTTGACCAAGACACTTTATCCACATATGCTTAGTACTGGCTCTACCCAAAATGACGTTTAGCGTGATTTGTCTGAACTATAAGAACTTGTTTCGCAATCGATGTAAAATAAATAAATATGACCGAATAAACACCCATATAATGATGAGAAAACAAATCCTTAGTAGAAAAAAATAATGTTAAATAGTTGTTTAAATTATTTTAACCGACCGTCTCGTTAATAATTTGTCCATTAAAGTATTTTATTCAAAGTCAATTGATTATATTGTTGCTATAGTACTATTGAACATATATAGTGGTGTATAGAGTTTATTTTTAACATATTTAATTGCGGTATAAACACATATTACATTGTATATGTGCATGTATACCATACACATACCATAGACAAAAAGGACCGGCCACAAATTATCTCAATATTCGATACGGCCATTCCCTTAATAGTGTATATATTCAAATACGTTAGACCGAAAATAACCGAAAACACCACATGATAATACCGCTTAGTCATAATGTTATAAAGAACAAATTCTCATAGAAATGACACTTTATACAAGACAAAGGCCAAATTAACAAATAACAGTTATACTTATGCAATTACAATATGTTTCTCGGCAAAACGATTAAAGCAATCCCAAGAAATTATAAAATAATTTTATATGATTACATTGTCTGTTCGTGTTTTCTACAGCGCTGCTCCTCCAAGCAAATTGCACTTAGTCACATTTTGAACAGGAAAATAACAAAATCATCGCCTCTCATGAGAATGCATAATCACATTAAACCACCAATAAATTGTTTTTGATGTTTTGAATATTCACCTGGCTATTTTCAAAAATTAGACATGTAATGCATGGTAATAAGTTTTCTAAAAGATAGGAATGTCTCATAGGCATAAAATATTATGTTCAATGAGTATATTGCATTCGGCAGACACGAACTGCACTTGCATGAGAAAATGCAAGGTTATGACTTGGTACAGCTGTGTAATATAACTTCTAGAAAAAAATGTTAGGGTTTTGTAATAAGTAAATGATAATCTTTCAAGTCTAATAAATAAGAACGCTGATACTAGATTTAAATAAACTTAATATTAAGTTGTCTCCTTTTGGTTAACAAACATTATTTTACAGCTTTACTTAAATACTTAAAAACTAAACTGAACTTAGACTGGTTATTTATTATTTCATATACCATTGTCAGTAATTCCAGATGCAGTTGTGCTGGAGTCAGTCTAAAATCATAATTATATATACTCGTATGCTTGTATTAGATTCAAGTTGTTGAGTATTGAAATACATATATTTTTACTTAATTAAGCTGGTGAAACAGATGCCTGGCTAAGAATATATATCTGCTTTTCATTCAGTGTCGGAGAGCAGCATACATAACATTATTCTATACCTGTACGTGTATAGCCAATCAGCTACCACAGGTGTTACCACGTGACCTTAAAATATGTAGAAGTTTATTGGATCCAATAACTTTTATATTGCACAGTTCAAAATGCAAGACGACGTCTTAAAAAACGGGAGAAAAAATAAGTAGAATTTCAACGATAAAAACAAAAAACCGACAAAATGTTCCGCATGACGATGACGTTGAAAAAATCCAAAAACCTGTCACTCAACTTCCTTCGTCTGCCGCTTTGAACTCATGGTTTATGTACTTGATTTTTCTTTACTTTTCTGATAAGTTTCTTTCCGATTTAGGTATAGAATAAAATATCATTTTACAGTGTTTTGTACAATATAGGAATATATTGTATTCGTACGTATTGTGGCAAAAACAATATTAGACTCGCCGCCTATATTCCCATATTGTACAAAACATTGTAAAATAACCTTATAATATTACATAAAGAACATAATAAACATTAAAATAAACAACACAATGCCATGTCACACAATGAATCGTAATAAGTAATAAGATAGAAATTCGTTAAATATGCGCTTTATACTGAAATATCGACTCGGATAAAACGTACAAGCTGATCTTAACTAATATCCCGGTGTATAGCGAAAATGCTTATGCACATATGAACATATAGATATATAGCAAAACGTTGATAATGACACACTCACATTGATCTCCAGCAATATAAAACTTAAAAAAAATCTTATATATTACTGTTTAACCAACCTAGTAACAAGACATACCGACATACAACATGTCTGTCAAGTATAGAATGTGCGATTGAGTAATATAAAAATCAAATCATATCCAACCGCCATCGAACCCAGTGTCTAAAAGAGTTACAAACGGCGCTATGGGGCTTCTAATGTATTAAGCATGAACTTGGTATTGTTTCTGGTTAATAACGTATTTACCATTAACGAGATTATTGTTTCTATCACGATAAAACACATGTGATTGTCAAATTATCAGATTCATTCGACATTAATGTTATAAAACATACATCAAGTGTGTGGAAAAACGATATCATGTCCAATAAACTCCAATCTCGAGAAGTAAAACAATGATTACAACCAGCGGCGGCCATTAAATAAGAGGTAATTGCATAAAATCATTAACAATTACATCACAGCGTATCCAGGGGAAACTAGGACGTGTAGAGTATAGACACATTAAGCAAATATTGTTCTAGCATTATACTTTCCAAAAGAGACATTTACAATATTAAAGTAAACATGCTGGTGTGTATGACTATGTGTAACTCTAATGATTTTGAATACAAAAGTAAGCCCATCCCCTCACCCGTTAATATTTTAACGCATAATTTAGGTCAGCTACCACCATTGCGTTTTCCATAGACTTACATTATAACGTTTGACCTAATTTTCACTTTTTCTACCATTCTCGGACCAAAATGTCCTACATCACATTAAAGTTCTCTCCTAGACTCAAATTAAAATGTCCCAAAAATAGGGTAAAAAATATCACCTTTTTACCACAATTACCCTCCTGAATTTGGGTATCCCTTTCTTCAGTATGAAAAAGTAAATGTCACCAATTTAATTTCCATACAGTTTCCTTAATAAAATTAATTTAGTCAGTCACAGAAACATAATTTTGACTTTTTATTGACACAAACATAATAAACTTATATTCTATTGTGATCATTTGCCAGTCCACATTTTCATCCACCCAGAAATAAGCTAACTATAAGAATATATACCCTGAACATCCTTATACTTTTTTCAAACAATCAGCGAGCTCTTCTTAATGTTTGTAGCTGACGAATAACCTTCACAGATATTTAACGGATGGTACCGACATATATTCACCAAAGAACTAAAAAATTACCCAACAGGAAGGAAACCAGCATTTCAAGTACACAGTCATGCATCATACTCACATAAACATATACACATGCAACTTAAAAGACGAATCGCATTTTTACTAGCCTGTTTTTTTCGTGTTGACTGAATAAATGCTATCCTACGGGATACCATTGACACCAAAGACTAAACAATGCTAGATTTTGTACAAAAATAAACATCTAATGAAAATTTGGCAAAGAAAGGCATATTTTAAATGGAGAAACTCTATACAACAACCTGATTAATTACCATCGATGCTTAAGAAGGCTTATCTACATTATAATATGTATACTTTATCCATTGCTAATTACGAAGTGAAATTGCATATAAGTTGTTTTTATTGGCACTGACTTGTTGGGCCGGGTGCTCTATTTGTCATTTTGTAATATATATATATATATATATATATATATATATATGGTTACGTTAGCTGTTGTATTGCCATGCACGTGTCAATTTAATACACTATTTACTTATATATAATTTGTGATGTTGGAGTATAAAAATAAGAGAATATATATGTGTCCAACAGAAGACGAAACATTCAAGACACAACTACTTTAACCATAAATATGATATATAACCATACTTACGACACTATATATATATATATATATATATGTATACACACTGATGAAGTCACAATACGTCCCTACTTTGAAAAATGACACTAGGGAGCTTAAACCTGGTAAACGGGTACATCCAACTTCGTTCTTCCTCTGCACCTCAGCACATAAAGATACTGTATAATGTGACACTGACAGATTATCATCTTACAAGTGCACAATTAGCTCATTTGTACAGTGCAAACCACAAACATACTTACGATCAAATATATCTAAAAGTAACACTATCATATTCATGAATGAAGTTGTGACGTTAAAAGCGTATTTATGGTTCAGCACATTCTCGATTCATTCTTATATTCTCCTAAATAATCTAAATGAAAATCATACTAATCGTTTAGTAGATAGTCACAATCCTAACCTATTGACCTTTGTAGTTCATATTAGTTGCGAGATGAAGAATACTATATATTTTATGACAGTGATAAAAGAAACGACCATCCTTGCTAAATCAGTTAATTAAATCTTGCGGAATCTCAAATACTTATTTAAATTAGTCAACACTTGTCCAGATCAACAATGATGGATAAATAATTCATGAAAGGTTCAGCGGTATCGTACAAAAAGAAAAAAAACAATCCAATTCTTTAAGTACTCCGTTTCATGTTTCTGAGGTGTACTTAACTTATTTATCTTGCATTGATTTCGTTTTTTTTTCCAATTAAATACGAGCCCTGTTTTATTCTACATAAAGGCCCGTAAACTACGATCTCATTAATAAGAGAAAGATATAGTAACTTAAGTAGTCGTTAACCGGAAATTAAAAACAATCAGGTGGAATTTCGGGAACACAAGTAATTTGCACGAACACGCATATCGTTATTCGAGCTACGTATGGTACGCTACGTATTTTGGTGAGAGCTACGTATGGCACACTACGTATTTTGTTGAGACAGCTTGAGACTTGTTAGTGTTTTTTTTTTATTTCAGTGAGTGTCATGCTTTATTGTTATTTTGTCAAAACAAGAACAATGTCCTTAAATGAAACTGGTGTTGAATCAAATGTCTCCCATATATTGTTATTACAGATATTACAGATAGCTTTTATTGTTGATATTGCACAAACACCTATAAATGTCATCAACATCTATCGATATGAAAAGAGTAGTACACCACTGTGTAAATCGTCCTTATTAACTGTGCTATTCCCGGATCGATGCCATCGTTAAGGAAACAATGCTTAAACTCTTACAAATTAGCATAAACTTAATTAGAAATGCAGACTGAAATCGATATGTCTATACTTTTCCATTTTAGTCAAAATTAAATGCACGTATTTGTGAATGTTTTCACACCTGCCGGCAAATATCAATAACATTGTCTTTGGTATATCTAGCATGAATTCTGGGACATTTGCTTCACGGTTGATTGATTGATTGATTGATTGATTGAATATTGAGCGTCATTTTTATGCCATCGAGGGCTAAGAGACGATCAGTTTAGCCACTGTTTCCTGGGATACACCAGTACTTGAGCACAACCCATCTCTGCAAGTAACTGATAATTTTCCCACTTGAATCAGCGGTGAGAGACGAATGGTAATGAGACACATATCATGAGCCTTATATCAATCATCACGTAGATTCATGCCGGGCGGGGATTCGAACTCACGACCACTGGATTGATAATCAGACGCGTAACCGGAGACTATAGATTAATCGTTATGTGTCAGACTTGAAGAGTTTATTTAGGTATCACATTTCTATGACGAATAAACATACACGTTTTATAAATGTATACTATTATAACTACGTAAAAAGTACGATACAAACATATCATAGAATTTGATAATTTTAAATAAATATACATACAAATACCTGTATATGCACAAGATCTATGATTTGTCCAGCCCATGTAAATCACAATAAACGTTGCTTTGACATTTATGATAGCTTTTACCATAAAACTAAATAAATTACGATTTTTTGGTTACTTTGCTGATAATATGTATGTACAGTGCAATAAAGCGCCGATAAGAAATGGCTTCGTCTATCCTGTATCTTTACGAATCAAACTTGTAATTATATCAACAGTGGCTACCATGATTATTTTTAATTATATGTTTTATATATCTTTACATTAAGAATATAATACTGCTTTTAAGAAAAAAACTGCTTTTAAGAAAAAAAAAACAAAAACAAAAAACAAAAAACAAAAAACAAAAAATGCCCATATTCCAAATACTGTTGATGATTAAAGGCAATTAATGATTATATTTACGGTGCATGCTTTCTACTGTTGAACATGTTAAGTACGATGTTTGTAATTTCCCATATATCAGTACTATAATTTAAAACTGAAGCATCGAAAGCGTCAAATCATTGAACGAGAGATGCATTTTTGATTTAGTTCACATTAATTCTTAGGTAGAGGTGAAAGAATATCGAGTTTCCGATCCCTTTTAATTCAATATTTAGTAAACAGCTCTAACATTTTGCATACGAACTTTTTATTCCGGATGTACTAATGTAAAGTTTCCGTTAAATGAACATTTTAACCAAGATGTAATGATGTAAGATTTTGTAGTGAACATTATACAATACATTTGATTCCAAATTTTAAGAGGTTACTAACAAGTGTGCCTCTTGGTGATATTGGCTTATGAAAGCGGCATGAAAGCCGAGTTTAATTATTTATTTTTATTTTTATTATTCATGACTTCAAAAAGAAAGCGAAGGTGTTCAGAAAGCGATGTATTTGCCAATTTAACCGTCGCTGCTCTGATGTTTTCGTTGGTTGCTCGTGAATAAATACAAACTCACTGATTTGCTGGTATTATTTAATTTACTGATAATCCAGTAAACATTAAAGGAAAAAACTGTTACACAGCCTATAATTAATATGAAATTTTGACCCTCGCATGTGGATTTTGGCCCTGCAGCCACACGTGACTTTTAATATGCTCTGTAGGTTAAGGCTATAAAATACACAATAAACAAACTTATTTTGTTGCTATATATAATAACCCACCTTATAATTAGAAAAAAAATATTTGTAATAATCACAAATACTATAACGCGCAAGTCTGTTTACTTTACTTACCTGACCTTTTGTGTATTTTCTCAAAAAGTATAAAAAAGAACATTTATGCTATGTAAACTCAATACATGAGTTTCTGTTAATGTCGTATACACATTTTATAACGCTATGTGGCGGGTTAGCTGGTCCATTCAGCATAATTTTATATTGATTCGACTTATATGTCTTCATTTCAATACATAAGCTTCGTTACCACGGTCTTATAAATAACGAGAACACAAGTAAACTAGTTAGTTCCTGAAACGAACCCCATATCTTCAAAACCATGAGTATGAATATGTACGTAAACAAACAATATATCACCTTATCTGATAGCATATCAATCCTTAAAATAATTACATAGTTTGCTGATAATTGATAGTTTCAAAATAAAACTACGTAGTATCAATTACAACATACACACAGTGAAGCAATACCGGTAACAGGTTACAGATTGAGGTAGCATAATATATAGAGAATACCAAGTTAGTGCCTGATTGTTTGAATATTTTCAGGCGAGGTAGAGAAAAAAAATAAAATAAGCAAAAAAAAAACAATTAAACATTCTAAATACTACAAATCACATTATAAACATATATAAAACATTCCAGATACTACAAACTACATTATATACATATGTAAAACATTCCAGATACTACAAATCACATTATATACATATGTAAAGCATTCCAGATGATACAAATTGAAATATATACATATGTAAAACATTCCAGATACTACAAATCACATTATATACATATGTAAAACATTCCAGATAATCCAAATTACGTTATGAACATGCGTAAAAACATTCCAGAGAATACAAATTACGTTATGATCATATACAAAAACATACCAGACAATACAAATTACGTTATAAACATAAGCAAAACACACTTAAGAATACAAATTACGTAATGAAAATGCGTAAAACATTCCAGAGAATACAAATTACGATATAAATATACATATAAAACATACCAGGAAGAAGACGGAATGAAATGCGATAAATTTATAACAACTAATCATATCCCCTCAAAACACTGAGAGTGATTTACACATGATGGCGATTATAATGTCGCACAAACCAGTCTGCTTCACGGGAGTATTCACGTCTAACGAGCGCACATATCTATTTTCCGAAATGTCAATACCATTATGATGTAAGACAGGGATTTCGTGTTAATCAAACGCAGACTGCATCTATTTTATTTAAAGGGAAGCTATGTCGAATTGATGTAAATTATATTCAAGCAAATAAATTGAAAACTTTCAGCGATACGTGTATAGATACATGAATAGTTTCAATGTACTTTTACGTATAATGTATTGCAAATATAAACTAAAGCAATTGTTATGTTTATAGTTTCTTGTTGCTTCTTTAACATTAAAATCAGCGACTTGTCCCAGTTATTTTAACAATACAAGTGCACAAACACAAGTATACACACTCACGTACATATACATACACACATATATATAAACGCATATATGCATACGTACATATATACATACACACATATATACATAAAAACACACATACATACACACATATATACATACGTACATATATCAATAAACGCATATATACAAACACACATATATACATACACACATTAATTATATACGGCATAAACACACACATACATACACACATTAGTACATACACACATATATACATAAACACACATATACATACACACCATTTATACATACACACATATATACATAAACACACATATACATACACACATTGATACATACAAACATATATACAATAACACACATATACATACAAACATTTATACATACATATAATCTGCCTTATGGCATGATGTAATTATTCAAGTAAGAAACGAATTTTCTTTGTAGGCGTGCATGCAGTATAAACGTTTATGTACAGCGTTTAAAAATTAGTGAACCCAGAAGACATATTTCGTTATTTCGTCGCGACCACCGGCACCTGTAACGTCAGAACCCCCAGTACCTATATCGTTACGACCCCGGCACCTGTATCGTTGCGACCACTGGCACCTGTATCGTCAGAACCCCCCAGTATCTGTATCGTCACGACCCCGGCACCTGTATCGTCGCGACCATCGGTACCTGTATCCAGCACCTGTTACGTAACGACCCCCGGCACCTGTATCGTCGCAACAACTGGCACCTGTATCCAGCACCTGTATCGTCACGACCCCCGGCAACTGTATTGTCAGAACCCCCCCCCCCCCCCCCCCCCCAGTACCTGTATTGTCACGACCCCGGCACCTGTATCGTCGCAACCATCGGCACCTGTATTCAGCACCTGTATCGTAACGACCCCCGGCACCTATATCGTCGCAACCACCGGCACCTGTATCGTCACGAGTCCCGGCAACTGTATCGTCACGACCCCCGGCACCTGTATCGTCACGAGCCCCGGCACCGGTATCGTCACGACCCCCGGCACCTGTATCGTCACGACCCCCGGCACCTGTATCGTCGCGACCACCGGCACCTGTATCCAGCACGTGTATCGTAACGACCCCGGCACCTGTATCGTTGCGACCACCGGCATCTGTATCGTCAGAACCCCCCAGTATCTGTATCATCACGACCCCGGCACCTGTATCGTCGCGACCATCGGTACCTGTATCCAGCACCTGTTACGTAACGACCCCCGGCACCTGTATCATCGCGACCACCGGCACCTGTAACGTCAGAACCCCCAGTACCTATATCGTTACGACCCCGGCACCTGTATCATGCGACCACCATCACCTGTATCGTCAGGACTCCCAGTACCTGTATCGTCACGACCCCGGCATCTGTATAGTCACGACCCCTGGCACCTGTATAGTCACGACCTCCGGCATCTGTATCAGCACGACCCCAAGCACCTATATCGTCAAGACCCCCAGCATCTGTAACGTCACGACCGCCAGCATGTGTATCGTCAAGACACTCAGCAAAACTGTATCGTCACGACTCCAAGCACCAGTAGCGTCACGACCTCCAGCAAAACTGTATCGTCACGAACCCAAGCACATGTATCGTCAGGAGCCCCAATAAAACTGTATCGTCACGACCCCAAGCACATGTATCGTCACGACCCCTAGCACCTGTATTGTCACGACCCCCGGCACCTGTATCGTCACGACCCCCAGCAAAGCTGTATCGTCACGACCCACAGCAAAGCTGTATCGTCACGACCCCCAGCACATGTATCGTCACGACCCCCCGCAAATGTATCGTCACGACTCCCAGGACATGTATCGTCACGACCCCAGCAAAGCTGTACTCTTATTTCGAAGAATCAATGGAGTTACATGCTTTCAAGAAACAATAAAAAAAAAACAGAGTAAAAAAACTACTTTGATATAAAAACGTATTTTTGGAATTTAAAACCAATTTATTTTAAGGATATTTGTATTATCATAGCGGATAACAATCACACTCGCAGTAAATATTTTACCACACGAGAACCGCCAGATAGCCTTATCAGTAGGGACCATTTATGTTTCAACGGGAAGTGTCTGCCACTAAGTGTTGTCTTCTAATTGCTGCTTCTCTGTATCCAATGATTCAACACTCTATTATGCTGATGATTTGCGTCTTGCGCTCTTCTTCTGTTATTGACAGCAGCAATACGGTTGGGAGAGTGAGAAAAATACATAAAACCTTATACAGACACATCATACATTAATACCACATATTTTGTGCCGCAAATATTTTTACTTAGAAAAAGTGCTTTGAATTTGAAATTAGGGAATAGCTCATTTCCTCTAATTTGTCGTTTTTTTTGGCATTTAAAAAGTTGTATTTATTAAGAAGGCATTCTTACCACACAAAGATATTTATTCTGATCATTGTCTAGTTCACTCTGAGTAACATGTGTAAATATTTTTTTCTTGTTGCAAAAATGCCTCAACAGACAAAACCATGGTATAGTTACATACAATGTCTTCAAATGTAAAGAATTAAACATAATCTGCCATTCATATCATCTTACATAGCGGAATCTAAAGATATTTTATGGGGTTGAGAAGGTAAGAGAAACAATTCCGATCAAGGGATAATTGCACTTAAACGCCAACTATCCAGAGGCATGGAATAGTCAATCCAAATCTACACTTTACTGCCATTTAGCCAGGGACATGGAATAGTCAATACGAATCTGCACTTTACTGCCAACTATCCAGGGGCATGGAATAGTCAATCCACATCTGTTCTTTACTGCCAATTAGCCAGGGACATGGAATAGCCAATTCGAACATACACTTTACCGCCAACTAGCTAGGGAAATAGAATAGCCAATTCGAACATGTAATTTACCGCCAACTAGCCAGAGAAATAGAATTGCGAATTCGATCTTGCACTTTTACGCAAAGTAGCCAGGGATATGGATTAGCCAATTCGAACATGCTCTTTAACACCAACTAGCCAGAGATATGAACTAGTCAATCCAATCCTGCACTTTAACGCCAACAAGCCAGGGACATGTTATAGTCAATCCGATCCTGCACTTTTACGCCAACTAGCCAGGGATATGGATTAGCCAATTCGAACATGCACATTACCGCCAACTTGGCGGGGACATGGAATAGCCAGTCCGATCATGCACTTTAACGCCAACTAGCCAGGGATATGGTATAGTCAATCCGATCCTGCACTTTAACACCAACAAGCCAGGGATTTGGATTAGCCAACTCGAACATGCACTTTACCGCCAACTAGCCAGGGACATGGAATAGCCAATCCGATCCTGCACTTTAACGTCAACTAGCCAGGGACATGGAATAGTCAATCCGATCCTGCACTTTAACGCCAACTAGCCAGGTATATGGAATAGTCAATCCGATCCTACACTTTAACTACAACTAGCCAGGGATATGAAATAGTCAATCCGATCCTGCACTTTAATGCAAACTAGCCAGGGATATGGATTAGCCAATTCGAACATGCACATGACCGCCAACTAGCCAGGGACATGGAATAGTCAATCCGATCCTACACTTTAACGCCAACTAACCAGGGACATGGAATAGTCAATCCGATCCTGCACTTTTACACCAACTAGCCAGGGATATGAAATAGTCAATCCGATCCTGCACTTTTATGCAAACTAGCCAGGGACATGGAATAGTCAATCCGATCCTGCACTTTAACACCAACTAGCTAGGGATATAAATTAGCCAATTCGAACATGCACATTACCGCCAACTAGCCAGGGACATGAAATAGCCAATTCGATCCTGCACTTTAACGCCAACTAGCCAGGGACATGAAATAGTCAATCCGAATCTGCACTTAACTGCCAACTAGCCAGGGATATGGAATAGCCAATCCGATCCTGCATTTAACGCCAACTAGACTGAGACATGGAATAGCCAATCCGATCCTGCACTTTACGCCAACTAGCCAGGGGCATGAAATAGTCAATCCGAATCTGCGCTTTACTGCCAATTAGCCAGGGACATGGAAAAGTCAATCCGAATCTGCACTTTACTGCCAATTAGCCAGGGACATTGATTAGCCAATTCGAACGGGCACTTTACTGCGAACTAGCCAGAGACATGGATTAGCCAATTCGAACATGCACTTTACTGCGAACTAGCCAGGGACATGGATTAACCAATTCGAACATGCACTTTAACGTCAACTAGCCTGGGACATGAAATAGCCAATCCAAATCTGCGCTTTACTGCCAGTTAGCTAGGGACATGGAATAGTCAATCCGAATCTGCACTTTACTGCCAATTAGCCATGGACATGGAATAGCCAATTCGAACAAGCACTTTACTGCGAACTAGCCATGGACATGGATTAGCCAATTCGAACATGCACTTTAACGCCAACTAGCCAGGGACATGGAATAGCCAATCCGAATCTGCACTTTAACGCCAACTAGCCAGGGATATGGAATAGCCAATCCGATCCTGCACTTTAACACCAACTAGCCAGGGGCATGGAATAGTAAATCCAAATCTGCACTTAACTGCCAACTAGCCAGAGACATGGATAAGTCAATTCGAACTTGCACATTACCGCCAACTAGCCAGGGACATGGAATAGCATGTCCAATCTTGCACTTTAAAGCAAACTAGCCAAGGGCATGGAATAGTCAATCCGATCCTGCACTTTAACGCCAACTAGCCAGAGGCATGGAATAGTCAATCCGAATCTGTGCTTTACTGCCAATTACCCAGGGACATGGAATAGGCTATCCAAATCTGCACTTTACTGCCAATTAGCCAGGGACATGGAATAGCCAATTCGAACATGCACTTTACTGCGAACTAGCCAGAGACATGGATTAGCCAATTTGAACATGCACTTTAACGCCAATTAGCCATGGACATGGAATAGCCAATCTGAATCTGCACTTTAACACCAACTAGCCACAGATATGAAATAGTCAATCCGCTCCTGCACTTTAACGACAACTAGCCAGGGACATGGAATAGCCAATCCGATACTGCACTTTAACACCAACTAGCCAGGGACATGAAATAGCCAATCCGATCCTGCACTTTAACACCAACTAGCCAGGGACATGAAATAGCCAATCCGATCCTGCACTTTAACGCCAATTAGCCAAGGGCATGGAATAGTCAATCCGATCCTGCACTTTAACGCCAACTAGCCGGGGACATGGAATGGTCAATCCGAATCTGCACTTCACTGCCAAGTAGCTAGGGACATGGATTATCCAATTCAAACATGCACATTACCGCCAACTAGCCACGGGCATTGAATAGCCAATCTGATCCTGTACTTTACTGCCAACTAGCCAGGGAAATGGATTAGCCAATCCGAATCTAAACTTTACCGCAAACTAGCCAGGGACATGGAAAAGCCAGTCCGAACCTGCACTTTACTGCCAATTAGCCGGGGAGATGCAATAACCAATCCGGACCATCAATACATGAATGTTCTTATGGTAGCCAGATACGTTGATTTTATGTCTTCAGTTTATTAGATACTTAGAAGTCCCAACTTTATAAAGAATTATTTAGAATGTGAAATATCCCATCATGGTAAATGGACAAATTTCTTTATTTGGTATGCGGGAAATTGATATCCAGTTGTTCACCAATGTCATATTCTAGCTTCTTTAATAAAACTTCATAAATACCCTCGGGAAAAGACGAAACAAATTTGATTTTAAAAATGGATAGAAACTATCAATTATAAGAATACGCAGTGAACAAACAGAAATGTTTAAACATACTAGTATACACACGAATCTCATTTGTTTCATTTATTTGATCATTATTGATAGCATCCTCGTCTAACGTTCGGACTTCTGTACCATCTAAATTTTACTTAAACATTTACAAACTTTACTTAATTTTGTATGGTTACGTAAATGTACTTTAGTTAAACAAATTGAAATGAAGTCTTCTCTGGAGTCAGTTTAATACCATGATGTTCTAGATGACTTTTTAATTTTTATTAAGTTCTTTTTCTATGCTCTAAGGTCATTATTTAATTGTTAAATTCAAAATTTCAGTTCCAAAATAGTAGCTTATATTGTCACTTCTGCATGCATGCATTAAATTATAGTTATGTTACTTCGGATTTAATAAATGTTGAACAATGAATAGGATGGACCGAAGTCGCTTGTATGGTGAAGATGTAACAATAAAACACGATGTTAGTTGAAATGGGCATTTTAACTAAAAATGCCGAGAATTATCTATTTCCTAAAGATATACATTAATTGCCAATACAAATATACATCAAAATATATCAGGGCTTACAAAACCGCCGGATACAAAGTAATGAGCAAAAAAACGACAAAAGAGGTAGTATGTTCTAGTCTGACCATTATATATATAAACTAAGGTTAGAATAAAAATTACTAGGAACCCTGGTTGTGATAGTGGGTAGATTTAAAAATGGTGACTCAAAAAAATGCCACGTCAAGTAACCTTGAGTATCCGGTCAGAACTGAGAAACTGACTGGTTACCGCGTTCTGTTATTATTTGGGTCGAGCGCATAGCGCCCGGGTACCAATATATTAAAGGTGACGCCGAATAATATTTTGGTTGACTATACCAGCCAGATAGAACATAAATCCTCATACGTAAAATACTTTATCTTACATATAAACTACATTTATCATAGGTATTTTTTGTAGTTACAAATGTTTAAACTGCCATGGTGTAGTTTCATCTCGGTGCTTCACTTTCTAATAGACTCATGTTTCTTATTTCTTTAGTTTTCACTTGAAAACAGTTCAATCAAAAACAATTAATAACATCTAATATATGTGTGAAAAAAATATCTTATAAGATAATCTTATGTCTAAGACAATTTCTCATTGTTTGTTTTCTCAGCAACTGTACAAAAAAACGAGCACCACTATCTTTTTTAAGAACGGAATCTGTTTAACGTTATGACGTCTTATTATCAATGATTAATTCCGTGCCGTTGTTAATAACACTGCGTACTGTATTATTTCAGCTTAATATGTGATAATACAAGATTAGAAATGCCGTGGACCAACCACGGAGTTTTATCAGAAATCGCTGCTTGAAATATCGGGAAATTTGATGATGAAAAAACAACAACAACACAAAAGCATATTCAATATTGTGTATAATATAATGTGAGGCGACAAAAGTAACGACCAATTCAATCATTTCTTATTAATTTAAGCTTCGTTTTGTTTTTAATTTGCTTTTACAAGTTGAATTTATTATAATTGAAAACAAACATAATCATGACAAAGTCCATGTACATTTTGATCTTTTTTTTACATTTTAACAGCTATAATTAAGAAAATGAAACAAGAACAAGGACAATAGAAATATATGGTGTTCCGTACTTATTTGTGTACACGACCTCACGCTTTTCTCTTAAAATTATTGTCTGGCAGGTGGATTTTAACTTGTTTTAATTATAATGACTGTCTAAACAAATATTGTAATATAAAAAAAAACATATTTTGATAATTGGTATATGTGTGGGTTGAAATAAAATCAAGGGGAATGTGTAACAAAGTAATGAAATAGATGAGCCAGATGGGAACTTGGCGTTTTGGGATTGGTAATAGTATGTTGGAACACAAGAAATGCAAATAAGAAAAGAATTAAGAAAACAATAAGTAAAAAGAACACAGTTTTTCTTATTTTGGAGTGTGTGTGGGGAGGGGGGAAGAGGGTGGGGGTGGAGGGGGGTACGGGGGATTTGTTTCCAATTACCTTGACATTTGAAGTAACTGGCCCTTAAAAATGAAAGTCATCATTTTCTGAAGGTCTGTCCCCATATAAAATTTCATAGTCGAAGGTGTTGTTACTCAAAATTAATAGGGCTAAAATACACAGTTGGAAATGAATGTGATTTCATTAAAAAAGAACAAAGGGTCATAACTCAATACATGTTTTTAAATTTAACGCAAACATTTAAAAGGCTAAATGCTCATGTCTTGACAATTTGCCTACTGTACAATAAGTTTAATTTGAAAAAAGTTATTGGTCAAACATGTGGTTAAAATCTAAGTTAAACGAACAAAAGGTGATAAAACATTTATTGAAACACCAAAACCACAAGCCCATGTTTAACCCGATAAAGTGACGTACCCATTTATCTTTGAAAAGTGGGAGATAACAAGCCACGAGGACTATGCACATCAAATAGGTGTATGATTTGAATTATCAAGTACAAACTTATATAAAAACTTTCCCCCAGAGCCGCAATGTGGCTTGTATACCACACAGGGGACTTTAAAGATAGTTATTGCTGCTTGTAGAACACATTTGCAGTTGTACATGGACGATAAATAATCATAACTCATAGAAAGGCAAGATCGTCAAATCAGTCAGCAGTTCAATTAAGTGTCTGTTATAGCGTGCACGCATGTTTGAGGAGTGATATATGTTGGTCATTAAATATAACAAACTCACACTAAACCCGAGATCAATCTAATCATTGCAGGTTTCAAAGGACATTAGCCCTCCAGTTAACGAAAGCACTACTTTTATTATATCCACTGATATGCGTACCACATGAATGCCTATGAACGCCAACTCAACCAGCGATTGAGAAAATGGCATTATCAGCCTCCAACAATTGAAACGATAACAAAGATATCCACATCTGTAAGGACGTAAATTGTTTTACACGTGCAAACAAGACCCTTCAATGTTGGTAGAATGTGTGCCTCCGATATTAACATATTGACTATTATCACATTGTTATTATACTGTATAGTTTGTCGTTGCACGTTATACAGTCAAACCTGTCTTAAGCAGCCACGATAGGGAAAGATATATTATAACCACTTAAGGCAGCTGACTGCTCAATAAAGGTTGATTACAATTATACCAATGGTAAAAATAATATGTGGCTGTTTAAGACAAGTAGTTGCTTAATACAGGTGGTCACTAACAAAGGTTTGATTGTACTAATGATATATATCTAGAATAAAACACGTTTAATAATAAATATAATGATCATATAAGATCTAATCAAAACTGCTTTCTGAGTAAAAAGCACAAATAGTGGCAACACGTGGCAATTAGAGAATAAATATTTTGTTATTTGCAAGGCAAAACTTCTCCCCATTCCTAGTTTCTTCGCTCGAATTAAAGTAAATAAGTTTGACACTATTCACAAAAACACTAAAAGTAAAAGGGATGAGAGTAAGATAACCAGTTTGTCTATTAATATAAATAGATATTGTCTCTAATTAGTTGTGAAATATCAGATAAAATAATTAGCAATTTGTCAGCTGTTACAGTGGCAGTTTCGAAAGCGCCCTTCTCACTCTCTTCATTAACATTTAAATGTGAGTATAGTTCGACAATATAATCCAGACGCATTTCTTTTTTACTCAAGAATATCTTGCAGACACATCGCATAGTATTGCAATACACTTTAATGATATTTTCGAAAGACATGCGCTGCGTATTGTATTTGTCAAACTATATCATGTTCTGAATGATTTGAGACAATTATGAATTTGTTTAAATGAATTTCAAATAATTATTGATAATTGTTGGTTTACGTTTATGACGAGTTTTGTCGTATTTTTTGTATTTTTATTACGAATCGCGCCAATGGTCTAATAGTTCACCTTAATAATATCTAAAATATCGGGTGAATTTCAATTTATAATTTTGCTTCTTAAATTTGAAATTGAACATAATTTTGTTTAGTTTAATTATTTTACCAATAGAAATTTGACCAAAAGCAACTTCGAATTTTACAAACTATTTGCCATCAAAGAAACATTACATATGTACAATAAAAACTGGTCATACCAATTGTGCAATATAACTTCATTTTTAAAATGTGAAAGTAGTTGCCTGTCCGCAATGCAGCTGGTCAAAAACGGACATACGAATAAAGGGACGTCCCCATTTATCTTAGAAAAGCGGGAGATAACAAGCCATGAGGACTATAAACATTAACAAGCAAGCGAGCGGAGGACAATACCCATTGGGACCGTATTATGATGTGTGTATACCTTTATATTCAGTTATATATTCTTGCAATAGCCAAACCAATAAATTATTATACATTGCTAATACATACGCTGTTTTCAACATTACAAGAAAACACGACCTTGTCGAAATTGAATCGTCTCATGCCCCCGTATCAAATCAGTGTTTCCAATATATATCATTACAAATAGTGATCTATGAATAGAATCTTTCAATTGGACCCTTTATATTCCCAACTGGAAATGACCGCTTAGAAATCATGATTTCCCATTGGAAACTAATTCCAATTGGAACGTAATAATTTTGTGGTATTTTATTACTTTAATTCATTTATCTGAGTAATTTACGAACATTTTGAGCTGAAATTTTGAATTCAACTATATGATAGAAACAATTCTAAGTTTGTAACATTAAGTTCAAAATGAAAAAAATATAAACAAAATTGAAAAAATAAGGTGTTTTTTTCTCAGAAATTCACTGTGCTGTATTTATAATGTATAACCATATGAATAAATTAATCACAAAGTATAACTTTCTAAAACTTCATATCTAAGAAATAAGAAACAGTTTGTTTTTTTTATAAAATCTAAGGAAGTGACACAGTTTTGAAAATATGAGTAAAAAATCTTAAAAATACAAATTGATTTTTTTCTGGATTTTTTTTTACCGTTTTATATATCGCCACCAATGTGCGAAAAAGAACATTACAAAAGTTTACAAGAGTTTTTCCCATTTACAAAAAGGATCTGCACACACACTTATATTCTAAGTTCGTATTTGCATTATATAGATATATAATTGGGTGAAAGTTTATCAAAATTCTCATGTACGCTTCTAAATCTGTTGCGATAAGAGAAAACATTTTTTTTATCGAATGTTTAGAACTGTGTGTATAGAGATACAAGTTTGTTTAAAGTCTATTCACCTGCTTGTATATTATCTTTGAATAATATTTTTGCATGTCAATTTACGACACACAGAATTTATCTTTGTTGAATAATTATTTCAAGAAATCGCATGCATCGGAACCGTCTGGCTCCACTCTTTTATCGTTGTTAATCGCTTTTTTTCCAAAATGGATAGCACTACCATGTAAATATGGCTTATTTACATTGTAAATAATACTCATCCCGTGCCTGTGTGGGTTTCTGTAATATATTATAGTTTGCGATCATTTTGTGTTATAAGTTATAAGATAAACCATTGACAGCTGATCAATTTTGGATGAAGTGGAATACAAAAGGTTGCTGTTATTCTGCAGAACATAACACATAATAGACTCAATTAATCGCCTGTGTCTAATACAATTGATCGGATGTATACGGAGATCACTGGTTAATGCAAATTGTTTGTAGAAATGCTCAGCAGACATTTCCAGCAGTGTTGATGAAAGGAGAATAAAATAAAAAAGATGGAGATGAATGCGCTTTTTATTAATTTTATACTTATTGTATTATTTATTATTTAAGCTTTAAAGTGTGTGCGTATGCATGTGTGTGTGTGTGTGTGTGTGTGTGTGTGTGTGTGTGTGTGTGTGTGTGTGTGAATGAGTGCGCGTGCTGGTACATGCACTTGTTGTGTGAGTGTTGAGCTGTTTGTTCCTGGTTCGTTGGACGTGCGTCGTAATAGTCGAACATTTTACAACTGACGTCAAATCGTTCTTCGTATCAATTGTTTGTTTGTCTAGATCATTTATAATTAATTAAATTATATCTTATCCTTATTGCCACTTTTGTCTTTTGAATAAATTAGAACTATATCATGAAAAAAAATAATGTTAAACTTAATCATCCTGGTGGAGATCTTCTCTATAACTGTAAAGACATAAAAAAACTCTCCTCATTTATATAGCTCTTATAATATGCATTTTTTCTTTTGCTCCTTGGTTATACACATTTGTAAAATATATAAATATACATGCATGTCAACTATTTGTACAGTTTGATGGGGGATGGCCCAGACCCGACCCCCACAGACCTATTATGGGGTGATTAAATGGGTCACCATAATAAAATTATAATTGGTTGATGAAATTTAAAAAAAATCATGGTTTGCAGATTTAAGTCGATCGGACTATTACTGAGCGCGGCTATATTACTTAAATGACATATAATTATGTAATAACACATACGATGTGATGTCACCATTTAGCAAACATAAGTAGTTCTTAAAGTACTATCAAGGTACATTCGAAAATATAGCATTTATAAAGCAGTATGCTGCGTTAAAAGATATCGCCCTTTTATAAAAGTCATATGTTGTATTAGAAATTCGCCATTTATCGTAGAAGTATGTTTGTAGTATGTTGCATTAGGACATATTGCCGTTTGTAAAAGCAGTATGTTACATCAGGACATATTGCAGTTTGTAAAAGCTGTATGTTAAACCAGGACATATTGCCGTTTGTAAAAGCAGTATGTTACATCAGGACATATTGCCGTTTGCAAAAGCAGTATGTTACATCAGGACATATTGCAGTTTGTAAAAGTTGTATGTTACATCAGGACATATTGCCGTTTGCAAAAGCAGTATGTTACATCAGGACATATTGCCGTTTGTAAAAGCTGTATGATACACCAGGACATACCGCCGTTTATAAAAGCAGTATGTTACATCAGGACATATCGCCGTTTATAAAAGCGGTATGTTACATCAGGAAATATCGCCGTTTATAAAAGCGGTATGTTACATCAGGAAATATCGCCGTTTATAAAAGCTATATGTTACATCAGGACATATCGCCGTTTATAAAAGCGGTATGTTACATCAGGAAATATCGCCGTTTATAACATCGCCCCCCCAAACTCCCCCCCCCCCACTCCCCCCCCCCCCCTAATGGTACGTATTTTTCGAATGATTTCCGCTGTTTTTTCCTTTGGAATATTTGACAAAATAAAACTAATTGAATGGGTTGTGTGACGATAGCGTAAACATGCATTTTAAATATTAAAACATAAGCAACTCTGATTACAAGAGACGGAATTAGACATATCATCGACGTGGCACCGTCCTATCAAAACCATCAAAAGTGTTACAGCATACCAGTGGCGTAGCTGCCTTTACGTTATAACGCCCGGGCTTGCACATGTTTTTGCGTACGCATCATTATATTTCCTGAAAATACCCCTCAGAACGCAGGAAATGCAATCTGAAAGTCGTTTTCTGCTGGGACATGCCCCTGGACCCCGCTACAACCTATTGGGCTTGCACATCATTTTAGAGTCAGCTACGCCACTGCATACGTTAAGTGATCAAGCAAAATCATTCGTAGTGTTCATCAAACGCCAGAGCAGACAAGTAAACTGCAGCATTGAATAGGGAAAAATTGCAACGTAAGCAAAGCAATTACCTTCTAGACATTATCAAATAGATAGCGCTAATATCAGAATTTTATTGTTTTACATTATAATTCGGCTTTATTTGCATTCTCTCATTAATTTTCACTTTGAATACACGGCAGACAATTGTTTGCTAAATTCTGTTTTTATGTCTTCTTCACCACCAGTAAGGAAGACTAGCATAAACACAATAGTACGTAAAATCGTCACCGAATATATATATTCTATGAACATAATTCGTCAAACGTTCATGAGATATGAATTAACATGTAACACGTGTAAAGTAAGTACATCATGCTAGTTACATGTAAATGTCTATCTCATAAATGTCCAACGAATAATATTTCTGTCTTATGTTTAATTTTTATGGACTATTTCTCATTTAACACCGACACACAAGTGCAGTATGTGCTGTATTCGGATGTTGAAGTTGGTGACCGGAAGGGCAAAGGTTACGCCCCTTATACGTTACCCGTTGCTTCATGACGTCAAAATCCGTTAAATTATTTATTTTACGTTTTTGACGAGTAATATTAAATCGCATATCTCGAACAGTGTTGCTGGTATCCAAACTTATGCCCGAATCAATAAATTGCCGTTGAAATGGGGAAATGAAAGATAAAATTGTTTATAAAGGAGTTTACATCACTTGTGTAAATATATCCATGCGTGTTTTAAAAATGTGTGTTGAGTTGTAGTTCTCAACTCTGTTGACAATATCACAGTTTTTATTTTCCATAATATAATAAATCACATGTCATCAATTACATTGCCGCCTACAAATTAAAATTTAGGTGTTTTGAGTTGGGATATTTTCAAGTTCATATCGTTTATGAAAATATTTAAAAAAAAACGACAATGTATAAAACAACTCATGAAAGAGCAAACTTATTTTTTTCCGCATGAGCCTGTTAGAACGGAAAAGAGCACAACTTTTATTGGATACACATATTTCAATACATTTATTGTATGATCACAAAGTAATACAAAATGTCAAATACGCGGGTAGAGATATACTAAAATAGTAATATAATGTCGGTGTTTTCCCTCAACGTATTTAATGTTAAAATACTTTTTTTCCGTACAGAATATGGTCAGCATCCTCAAAACTAAACCCAAATGATTGGCAGGTGATATTGATTAAGCCCCATTTGCCTTTTAACCCTTTTCTCCATAGATACGCGTTTTCCCGCATCAATCACAGAAGGCCTTTAAAAACAGTGCAGGAACACTGCACTGTTTTCAACTCTGTCATTTAATATATAACATATTAACATAATTCACCCAATAATTCAAAATCCTTCTATATTAAGTGTCCAAAGGCGTCTATATTAGAGGTGTCCAAAGGTGTCTATATGAAGTAAAGGGTTAACTATTAAAAATTATAAAATTAAAAAAAAAAACTCAAATCTTTCTATGACGTGTACATGTATTATCGGAACAAACCCCTGTCTACGACAACTAGACATTGAACAGCAAGCAACAACCATCCCAGGCACGTATGCTAATGGTTAATCAATTTTCTACAAATAAAACTATGACTGTTGTTGTTCGAATTGCGAATTCAAAGTTCAACAGCCGTTATCTCAAGTGACGTCTGCTTGTGTTATGTGGGGATTCAACAAGAATAGTTAGATTATTCTAGATGTCGGCACAGGTAGATTGTATCAAGAAACACGCTATCGACGTGACTTGTATGCACGTGATATAGTCAACAGCGGAAGTAGACAATCCACAAATCTGATTTGCCAATTATTGGTATTTGCATTTCCAACCATATCATTGCACGAAAAGATATGAAGTTGTCTGATGCATGGCAAATGGCACGATTTACAAGACAATGTACACTAATGAGCGACAAGGAGTATTTAAACATGGCAACATTAGTTGTTACCGGAAGTCACCTCAGGCCAATGAACTCTGCAATTCACTAGATACGGCTGTAACAGAAGATGCTCTGCAATATATGAATATTTTATTTCATAGTTCTTTAACGTAATTTATCTCACTACAGTAAGCATACATGGTATTATTAGACGTAGTAAATAAGTTCAGAGAGGTAACGCGGACGGGATACGAACAATCTGCGAACAGAAGAAAGAAATCAGTTTCAGTAAGGCGAGTTTACCGCCATTTTCCGGCATACAACACCGAGGGTTTACAGCATTTAGTCCTAGACATGTACATATTATAGTGTTTGTTTATTATAGTGCCAACCACACTGGACTTATGAGACACATTAATGCTTTACAAAGTTATTTTCCGAAAGCTATCATTGCCAGACGTCAGGTATAAGGTACCTCTCAATTTATCTAGCTGCTGTTTAAACAACCTGCCGCATCAGAAAAAAAAATCCATGTACTACCATCGGGTTTCGAACCTTCGAGCTCCTGCTTTCGAGGCGGACGCCTTAACCACTAGGGCACGGAAGAGGGTTATATAGGCTGTGCTGTGTTAATGGTAAAGGAAAATATCAGAATGAACTGCAGTAAAAACAAGCGCAAGTCACTGACAAACTTTTTAATAAGATATTTGAGCGGAGCGGAGAGAGGCAAGGAAATGATTTGGAGACAACGTATGAAGCAACGTCCGTTTAACTAGTGCAACATAACTTCACATGTATATACATCTTATATATACAAAATCACATATACTTTAGAGTAACTTTATTCAAACGCCACTAAAATATTAAACTAAATCTTTAAAATACGTATCATTTCCCACTGCCGTTATTTTTTTTTAAAATTAAGTTCCATCAACATATACAAGACAGTTACGTCATACATCAAAATATGTTTCGGAGCCTATTATGCTAAGAAGAAAGAACACACTAAATACAATGACTGCTTCTTAACTATATTCACTAAATTGAATTATTGTTAAGATTTGATACCTTACAACGTTTAAATGTTAAAGCGGCTTTTATATATGTGTATACGTCTCACACAACTATTAATTTTGTACAGTTCTACATATAGAGACATGCACTTCTGGAACACTGAATACATTACCAATGGTTCTAAAAGTGCCTTGTTCCCACAAATAGTCCTCTGTTGATCCGATTATGCAGAAAAAACATGGGGTTGATCAGGTTGTTTTTTATAATTTCGATGGTTTGATGGCATCCCTTCATTTTTGACAATTCTGCCCATTTGTTGCAGTGTATCACTTCGCATCTATAAACTGTTATAGCATCATCAAACAGTTCCCAATGGCATCCAAACTTGGCAGAAATCATAAAAATATTCCAATGTTCCCATATGCACAAAGAGAAATATGACATTTTATGCATTTTTAATAAATACCTTCATGTAAAGGAGATAATTCTTAAGTGAGACCTATATGTTATGTTTGATGTAATATGCATAGAAAGCGGCTATAGGCGCTATGCCAATAGAAAAGAAAATAGGTTAAAATAAACGAACGTAAACGTAATTGCAAACTTGCAAACATGATGATATAACAACCAGATAATCAATGGTTTAATCCGCAATTTACTGCTTAATTGCTAAGGGTACTTTCGATTATTTATAATGATGTATCCCCAGAAGACAACTAGTATATGCTCAATATATGGGTTATTTACCGCCAATTTTCCGTATTTACATTCTAATACATTCTAACCTAAATACGTACCCGTGCCCCTTAACTGGGTCACACTAGACTATTAGTCGATAATGCAGAAACCATAGTCATATACTTTCTATGTGCTTTGTATTTAATGATAATGTTTTAAATTCCCATACATTTGATAAAAATATTTAACATTTAGAACTATAGAAATCTTAGTTATTATCTTCTTTATTTTCATTTATTAATGTCCGACGAAAAACAATGCATTATAGATGCATTTCTTAATAACGTTCATGAACTACTTTACTTGAATATACATGCGAGATACACAACTTTTAAACTTTTTAATCGGAGTTCATTAGTATTTGATCAGTCAAAGGTTTTAAACTTTTCCAAAATTTGGGCCTGAGTATTTTTTTAACATTTTTTTGTTGAAGATTGCGCAATATGAAATGTTTTAGATTTAAATTTCAATCTATTTCGCTGCTGGATGCTACCAAAAAAAAGCGTAAGGTTATAAGATTCAATAATGAAACTTTCGATGAATCCCATCGGAATACAATTTCCTACACTTTGTACGCTTATTATATTAAAATTAAAATATATTTCCAATGTAATTTCCATATATTAAACTTCTACGACAACGGTTGACAACAGCACTGATTTTATTGCATCACAAAAATACACAAATTTGCGCAACATTTTCTAATAAACGTTCATTACGGCGCTTTTTGTCCTCTAAACGTCTTTTTGTCCACAAAAAAAAAGAGGAATACGTCGATTTTTGTCTTCATTATGCTATATATTCTGGAGGGCAAAAAGCATTATGTGGCCAAAAATCTTCATATTTTTCTCAAATTTTCTGCTGACAAAATGCGTCATTCGGACAAAAGGCGACATGTTTCTATTTTTTGAAGATCAAATGCATCAAGCGAACAAAAGGCACCGAGCGGACAAAAAACTTCTGCACATATTTTCACACAAGAGATGCTTCTACTTCTAGAGCAGAAACTAAAGAGAACAAAATAATAATTTTCAAGACAACATTATCGACTTTAAAAATCCATAAGAGAGTTTTGTTTAAGTTAAAGATGCAATTTATTTTATCATTACTACTTTCAACAAAATCGTCAATTTGTTCCATATACCAGTAATCACTTCTGACAGCGTGGTAACGAATGTTAGTCCTGAGGCATGTTTTAGTCTAAATGTTTTCTTAAGGGAACCGAAATCGACCACAGAATTACCACTTATACATTAAGAATATCTTTGGCGATACTAATTGCTTTGATGTAATTTATGTTCGTGTCCACATTCAGGCGTTTCAATAAAACGAATTATTGAAATGATTTATTACATAATATGAATAGTGTAAAATATGTCATTTGAGTAAATAGAAGAACAAAACCATTCTCTTGTAAATTGACTTTTTTTTAATATTCTTACTCCATTTAAGGCACTTTACTTATTCACAACAAAAAAAAAATTTAGCAAAACTAATTTTATATTTCGGTTCTGACTTAAACTGATGTGCTGGGAGATTGGTGGAAGAAAAATCTGAACAGCATTCCCTCTGAAAATGACGAGAGATAATGAATATGCTTAAAACTTGATAATCATCATTTATCAATAATCATATCACACAATTTGGTTTGATTATTTCTCAAACTTCCAAATACCACATCTACGACTATTGTCTTTATGCTTATGTAACACCCGGCCGCCATTAACTTTGAGTACGTCCTTTAAAGGATATACAATGCATGGTCAGTTATGTAACATACTAGATAGTTGGAGTTCGAGGACATCATATTGAAGGAAGTATTCACAGAGGTCTAACAAACAAGTGCTTTAATTATGTATTATGTAGAGACGGTCAATTATGTGATATCGTATTTATGACATTAATCTATTAACCTATTTGTTTTACATCGGTTGTTAAACACGTTCTTACAACATTTACATATCTCGCTCAGTGTTCTCCAGGGATAGAAGCAGAATTTGCATAGTTGAATTACTGATCAGAAAATATAGATTTAAAACACGATTAATTCACGTTCACTGAGATATCGGCTAGTATAAAAGCATCGAAGGCCATGATTATTCACGAAAATGTTGGTCATTCATAAACTCTGTGTGTGTGTGTGACATTTTCTTTCTTTCTTTATGAAAGAAATAGCATGCCGCTTTAAGTATGGTGAATATTGTTATATTGTAAGACTACACGTGAGGTGTTTATATTTCTGCAGTATTTATTACAAACTAGAAAATAGAAATAATGTTTAAAATACTTTTTTACAACAAGAGATCAGCAAACACGTCCACATCCTACATTCCTGACTGAGATAAAACTAACTAATTCGTTGTTGTAAATGTTTTGTTTAACTGATCAAACAATTGAATAGTTTTAAAAATTGTGTCATTCAAATTAATTTCGGGTTCTAACATACTTCGAGATATCATTTCTCATGAATCAAGTTTGTCAGTTCTGTACCTTTTTCTTGATTGTGATAAAATTGGTGCATATGAACTAAACAACAAACACATTCAGTATGAACAAAACAGAAATTGTATTTGGTAAACTTGAGCATCGTAACTCATCGTCATATAATATGTAGTCTGAAATGGCATAATAAAGTTTCATGCGGGGGACCAATAAAGTATGGTAATTCTTTATTACGTAAGCTATTACAATTAGCAGCGGATACTATTTAGATAACCGAATAAAAGTAAACATAGTTGTAGTACAAAGAGCCATAAACCAAGAAACGCTTCTATATTTATATGAGGGTATACTTAACAGTCAGTTTCATAAAGCTGACCTATACCGAATCGTCCCACGGTGACCATTTTCCTAAGAACCTTAATTAGTCAGTGTGATTAATTAACTAAATTAGGAGCTAGACATTTAACAAAGATTTCCTTAGACGGTGTATTTGGGTCAGTAGCTCAACTAGATAAGCCAATGACGTAATAACGTGAAAGACTTATAGAAATATACAAAGATACATGTAAGTAGGCTAGCACAGGTTACTCGAAATTGGAAACGCATACTCAGTGGAATCGATCTAATACATATAAAATGTCTTTTGTACCAAAATAATAGCCAATATAACATCACCAGGAGCTGGTTGCAATAATATGACCTCGTTTTGTTTTCGAAAATATTTCTTAGAAATATATTTTCACATAAAAGCAAATATTTCACTAGATATTTGTTATCAATTTTCACAGAGAGCAAAATATTACCCGAGTCATCATTGGCGGTAAAACTATATTTGTGTCTCGTCTTCCAATATTTATACTCTTCAATGCTTTAGATTCGAACTCAATTCGATCTTCATTTTCTATAAATTTTAAAGTTGATCACTTTTGTTTTTCTTCTTTTTTCTACTGTAAATAACGGATATCGGAGTTTTTTCTTCATTATATTAAAATTTGCTCAACATCATTAATGAAATATCTTAACAAACTAATAAAAAGCCTAAGAATAGTTTGATAATGTATATTCTAAAATTCACAATGTGTTTATTTATTTTTCAGTAGATAATATTCGCAGAATCAATCTACTATTATGTGAAAACATTTTCCTTAAGTTTTAAGCAAAAAAACGTAAGTGATATTGCTTTTCTATAACATCTAAATAAGTAATTATCTTATCCAATGGCACATACAGAAACCTTAAATAAGACATTGTCTTGTCACGCAATACATCGCGTGTTCGATACCAGGAGTGTCCACATGGTGGCCTGTCAAAAACTAACGGACAAAAAACAGTACCTTGTCATCAACGCTATTGAGAGTATTTTGCATACGCTTTTCGCCTAGTCAGCTATATTAATCTAGTTTAAATGAAACACTGCCAACAATGGTAATAACTGACAATAATTTATTCTTACATCTGTGATGTTTAACAAAAGTAATACGGATAACAATTGCAATAATGTTACATTCATTTATATCATATTTTGTGGACTTTATATTTACAATATATTTGTCAACATATATGTATATAATAAGTATGAATTACGTATTGTTTTATTTCAATACTGTGCTTTAAGTGGTCGTGAAATTTTGTTGAATGCTATACACTTGAAGCAATATCTAATAAAATTCATTCATATCATGAGAAAAACCAAAACGTACAAGGCACGACAGCCGGTAAGTTTCCATAACTAATGTTTACATGGATATTGATAGGTGGTTACCGTAGCTCGGTCCACACACTCTCAAATTCTCATTTGCGTCATACAGGCGTATCATATGGTTGTTTTGCCGAGGATTGGTGTAATGTAATATACCACATTTATATTTTTATCATAATAGGTACTTTGATCTTTTGCTAAATAATGTCCTCCTTGGATCGTTATATCTAAAAGTTCTTAATATCCGGGAATTCATAATAACGCAATGTTTTCTTGCTAAACATACATATATGGTAATCACACCAATGCTTAAATTTCTATTTTAACTTTTGTTCACATCACAATACTTCAATATTGGTTTTGTGTTATGTGTTTCACACCATACGCTGCGCATTTCGACTTACTTAAAAGAGAATAGTCTATAAAGGCTTCTATTCATTGTGTCTAGTTTATAATGTGATGTTAGGGTGTGGGAAGAGCGAGGTTCGGGCGATGACCTCTGTGTAATAAGTGTGTATGGTTTAATACTTATGAGCATGTATGTTTGTCTTGATGAAAACAATGTACTACCATGGATTTAAATGAAAATATCCCGGAAACGTTTAAGATCTAAAACCTGGTAATATAACGCATACATAACAACTAAATAACAGTACTTTCTACAAGTATGTGTATTTTTTACTTTAACATTTGATATGTCTTATTTCTATAAACACAGGATGTGTTTATTTGCAAAAATACTTGTAGCAGTTAATCTAAGTGCTGTTTTAGTAACGACGTTGTATGTGCTTAAATAATAAAAAAAATCAATATGAGTTACTACACCATGTTGCAAGAATAGCTTGACATTATCATGCTTGGCAACAAAAAGCTACGTTTTTATGTGATTTGAATGAATGCACTACTTTCATTTTCACTAATTGGATAATTAAGAATGTGCATCTGCTTTCTTCTAACGAATTTAAACACATGACAATGTCATACAAGTACAAACATAACTATATCACATATTGCGCATATAAATCATATACAATTATAAGCCAGAACTGATCTGGCTCCTGTTTCACCAATATCTTAGCTTAGTTTAGATTCTAAACTTAAAATCAAACTTAACTAAGTAAGTTTACTAAACTTACACAAAACCTGTTTCACCATTTAAAACTTAATTAAGTATTCCGCTTAGTCTGTTGCAACTATTTAAAGTATTTAAGTTTTTGCATGTGAATTTAAGTTAGCTTTGATGTCGACTTAGATTCTTAAGTATTTTACCTAAAGTTAAGTTTTTAAGTTTCAGATTTACGTTGGTGAAACAGGTTTAGCATACTTAAGAAAACTTAGGTAGCAAAACTTAAATTTAAGTATTTTAATCGCTAACTATGGCCTTAAGTTTGTTGGTGAAACACAGTGCTGGTCACATAAGTTTTGTTGATTTCAATCATCATTGAAATAAACAGCGTTTTAAGACAATATTTGATCGTCAGCGCAATTCACACAGGGCCCAATAAAACAGCATACCAGTTACCGAAAAGTGCATAAAACCAGTATAAAGCCAATTATGCTTTTAATATCTCAACGCAATTAACGACATTGGGACAACACCAGGCGCTATAGATAGCAACAATTGTTTTAAATACTGTTTTGTTTATTGGCTGATATTTATTTGATCTCATTTCAGGTTCCTGGCCTTTCAACAGTGAATTATGCAACATATTTATCAGCGCCGACGTATTGATGTGCACGTCGTCAATCCTCCATCTATGCAGTATCTCCCTTCAACGTTATCTCGCCATTAGTAACCCTCTGAAGTCGAGAAACAAGTCTAAATCAATTGTGATTCTCAAGATAAGTCTCATTTGGACGGCTGCGGCTACTATATCTAGCCCCGTTACAGCGTTAGGTATTATTGATGAGAGAAATATATTGAACGAAAATCATTGCTTATTGAAAAATAATGACTTCATCATTTACGGATCAATTTTATCGTTTTTCATTCCGCTGGTTATAATGGTTTTATCTTATGCATTGACAATCAGATTGCTCTTGAGACAATCAAAACTCTGTGATCCCAATGCGTCGGGTTGTGATTCGGGCCAACCGATGATTAGACGATCAAAAAGCAGACGACACAAAAAAAGGTCACGTGAACGACCCAGATCTAGCGGGAGTTGGTCGTCAAGTAGAGAACAGAGTTCATACGAAATGGGCTGCAAAAGTCGAAGTAATTTGAATATTTCCACATGTGAGGATAATTACCTGCAGATTCCGAATATTATCCAACACGCTACATCATGTGACTCAATATATAGAAAAACGTCCGGTCGCGTCCCATCGCCGAATCGTTCGCCATCAACTAACTGTTACCTCAACGTACCCAGCATTAAAAACCCGGGATCATCGTCAGAATCTTTAATTAGTGAGACCTCATTAGACGAAGATAATAATACGAATAAAAATACCTACAACTTTCTTCGTGTCCAGGGCCATGAAAGTCCCGGAAAACGTTCTTTGCGTGACGTCATGACCAAACAGATCATGGTTAAGGCTTCTAGTATTCTGAATCTCGCACGTGATAGAAATAGTGACAAGATGGCGGTAAGAACTGAACAAAAGGCTTCAAAAGTGCTAGGTTTTGTTTTTGTATTATTTGTCGTGTGCTGGTCACCATTCTTTGCTGTGAATATAATGACCGCGTTGTGCAAATCATGTACATTCAACCCTGTGGTAATTTCCACTTTTGTGTGGTTTGGATGGATTAGTTCCACACTGAATCCTATAATATACACGATGTTCAACTCAACATTTAAGCAAACGTTTGTTAAGTTGTTGAAATGCCAGTATGGTTTCCTTCAGAAATCGTTAACAAGACGTCATTGGAACCCGACGAATGGCTTTGCGACTAAAGATTCGAGTGATTCCAATGCTGAAATACCATTATAGCACATTTACATGCAACATACAAAGATACACTGGCAATAATGCATATATAATTAATCTTAAAAACATCTAGACACTTATAATAGTGTTAGAGACAAAAACAAATAATTTCCGCACCTCCGAAAAGTAGTCCCATATTAACGTACAACCCACGTTGTGGCCTATTGACTATTCACTAGACCTTTACTAATGGGATCGTTGTACTCTTATCAAACATAATTTGTACTGAGCTGAGAATAAATAATAATCTTTAAAAAATATTGTTGATTTGGTTAATAAATCTGCGTTGTAACTTTGGAGTAATCATATCCGTAAATCAACGGTACAACGAAGGTATTTAATAATTGTCATCCAAATGAAAATGAAGTAAATACAATTGTGTACAAGATCGGAATTTAAATAATTGACATTGTTCACATTACTGCCATAATTTGACCGTCGTCCAACCAGATTGTAATGTATTTATTAACTCTTATTATTTTAATATTTTTTTCTCTAGGAAATTAAATGAAAAAAACTCGGAAATGCAATGTAATAGATCATTTAAACTACCCGTATTTCGAACGCATTTATACTATTGTGATTACATGTAGGTTTGTGATTGATTATTATGCACTGTATTGTGTACCGAAATCTACATGTATATGTAAATTCCACTTGACAATCATGCTTGGCAATCAATTTGTAGATTAAAGTATGAGATGCACTCTAGCCATAACATTGTAAATTGTTTAAACGTTTTAAATGGAGCCACATTCACATTTCCCATAATGCACTATTTGTCGTTTGATACTATGATATGTTTTGTAATGAATTATTTTATAGGTTGTATAATATATACAAGGTATTTTGAGCAAAGAGATTTCAAGTATTAAAACTGGCGAATATAGCTCTTTTGTTCTATATATTATGAGTCTAGCCTATACCTAAATGCTTTAAAGTGTTGAAATTAAAACTCAGACTTAAAACTGAAAATTTGAAATTCTACATGTAGAATTAAGGAAAAAAAATAGTTATTGTAAGAGACTCAGTACAGGTTAAGTGACAACAGAAAGAAGCGCATTATGTAAGCCAACAGCAAAACCGCGAACGGAAATGTCAAAACTTAGTAAAGCCTACACCAAGCCAAACTCTCTCTCCCCATTCCCTCGTTTCATGCCAAAAAAAAAGAGTACATAAATGAGACAGCGTCAGTTTATTGCAATGAAAAAGTTTAACGACTGAAATGTATAATTATATGTATAATAATTATCACCATGATCTTCCCCGCAGAAAAATATCTACATTATTGTCTTAACAACTTGACATAACACAACATGGATGTCGGTAAAATAGTATCAGTGTGGCTTTTGATTTTTGAGAGAGGAGAAATATGTCGCAATATGCAGAATTTTTGTGTTTAGGTTGATAACTGCTCTTTTGATACACAATTAAACTCTAATTTTAGCCATAGCCCTGCTTATGTCGTCGTGGTCAAGCTTTGCAATGTTAATAACCATCAGAATGATCATACGCGACAGGGACTACTTTTTATTCCTCATTTTTCTTTTGTTTACGTGTATTTTATATATGCAAGCAGAAACAAATCAAACAATAAAAATGTATTGTGGACATTTTATTATTTCATTTTAAAAAAAAAATGGCACAAAAATATCAATCAAATTTGGACAGCGTATGAATATTTTTTAAAGTCCGGCTATCAGTATTTTCAACGACTTTAATTCAGAGAAGGTATCAAATTTTCATTTTGCATGGCGTAGGTTGTGAAAACTAATCATTATGATCATGGTCCATTTGATTTTTATAGATCATTTTTGTAATCCTGACGAATAGTTTGTCATCTACTACCTAAAACACGAATAAACGGATCGTTAAACGGTTGAGAGTGTAATCATAAAAGTATGAATAAAAATTCAGGTAGATGAAATCTAACGCAAACTATCGATCTTCATCACTAACATTAAACAATAACTTACAGAATAAAACATAGCAACACACGAATATAAACAAAGGATTTAAATTTTCAATTATGCAGATCTCAATGTTTTAATTGAGTTATTACTCCATCTGTGACGTTTAATAGCTTGAACGAGCTGCATTGATCCAGCAGACATCACTTATAGAGCGTCCCGGAAAAAACAGAGATTTTAGAAAGCACATTATTGTATGATGATTGATATTTATTATTCATGACAACTGGTTAATACATTTTTATGGTGTCCCGTTTGGGCCATCGCGGCATATTTATTAAAAATTAGTAAAGTCGAAACAACGAAACTACGATGGTGAAAAGTTGAAACAACGAAACTAAGATGGTGAAAATTAGAATCTACAATTTCGACTTTTCACCATCGTAGTTTCGATTTTTTTTTCACCATCGCAGTTTCGTTGTTTCGGATTTTCATAATCGTAGTTTCGGCTTTTCACCATCGTAGTTTCGCGTTTTTACAATCGTTGTTTCGACTTTTCATGTTACCAATTTGCTTGATGATAGAAGTAATTCTCATCTCATTCTAAAATTAAATGATGTATTTCTACAGTTTATTTACGTAAACATTTAGCAAATACCATATAGATATACATGCATGATGATATGCGTGATATATTATGCAATTTTCAATCAATCCTTCTTTTAAAAATCAGAAAGTGTAAGACCAAATTGTAGATTTGGTGAAGGGTATATGTAATTATTTACATGACGAAGTTTAAATTTTGAATCAATACAATAATCTAACGAACTATTGTGCACTCACTTACCGCTTGAAAAATATAAAATTCAGTGATACTTACAATTATACCAAGTATTGCTATCCGATCTCAGTCAAATCCTTCTAAAAGTAGGGAATAACCGTTGCAACATGAGAGAGATACAGAGAAAAACAGACAGAGAGAAACAGAGAGAGGGGAAGAGAGAGAGAGAGAGACATAGAGAGACAGGGAGAGAAACAGAGAAACAGGGAAACAGACAAACAGACAGACAGACAGACAGACAGACAGACAGACAGACAGACAGACAGACAGACAAGTCGAAACAATGAGTGTGAAAGGTCGAAACAACTATGGAAAAAAGTCGAAACTTCAATGGTGAAAAGTTGAAACTATGATGGGGTAAAGTCGAAACAACAATGGTAGAAGGTCTAAAGTACGATGGTGAAAAGTCGAAATAACGAAACAACAAAACTTATATGGTATAAATTGAAAACTACGATTTCGACATTTCGCCATCGTAGTTTCGACTTTTCACCATCGTAGTTTATACTTTTTACTATCGTAGTTTCGACATTTCACCACTGTAGTTTTGTTATTTCGACTTTTCATCATCGACTTGACTTAATAAATAAAAATATGCCGCCATGGCCCATGCAGGACACCGTAGGTAGTTGTAGCCTTAAGTGTAAAACATGTTTTTTTAAATGATTAAAATTTATATGGTTTTATTTATTTTAAAAGTTATATTTAAGTATATGCTTTGTATTGGACTTTTTTAAAGTTAAAAAGTTAAAACATATGTTTTCTGATGCTTTCAAATATATACATTTGCAAATTGACACCAAAATGACCAATCGGCACTTCTTAAGGCTTATTGAGAGATTTTTCTTGAACATGCCTTCCAAACTGTCGGATTATTGATACATTCTGAAAGTACCAAAGATAAACTGAAATATAAAGAAGTGTAGGTATCTCAAGGTACACATTTTGTATATTTTTGTCACAATTATTTTAATGGGATTTAACACATTTCAGCTTATATAGAGCCTATCAAGTTTTATTGATGGAAGAAGATCTCAGAATGAATCTGGTTAGATCCAACGTCCTTGTTGCAAACTCTCTCATATAAAGTTATTGGAGCGATTGGGACTTGAACCTGCGACCTGTAGGGAAAGGTAAGTGATCTTGAGACGGCGCATTAAAACCATTCGGCAACGGTGGATCTGATTTTAATACAAAAACATGAAAAAAAATGGATGGGTTATAGTAAATGGATTCTAAGAGAAACTTTTGAAGATAAGGTGACTCATTTGAAGTTTGTAGTTTCATAAATATACTGAAAAGATAAATAAACTCCTTGTCACTTTCAGAGCAACATTATCAAACTATTGTAAGCAATATCTATGTATATAAAGCTATTTCATTGATGATTTTGTTAATGTTGATAATATATTAACACAATCATTAATAAACATATTCTAAAACCGTAAACATCGCCTACAATAGTTTGATAATATGTCTATGAACTTCACCCTATTTGTCTTATCTTTTCAGTATATAGCAGAGTGATACCTTAATGATCTCATAAATTAACAAACAAACAAAATACTACATTTGGCTTAGAAATCATTTTTTTACAAAAAACAAAGAATACTAAAGCAAGCACGATAACGTACCTTTTTGTTGATCATTTGTTAGAATACTAATGAATATGGTTTATATTTGAATTAAAAATGTGTTTTTTACTCTCATTGTACGAGCCAACATGCTTTTACTATTCGCATGGTATTCATATGTAGAAATATATGTTGAGAATAAATAAAATTTGAAGAATTTTTGCTTGATTTTATTGTTTATATACTATTCACCTGACCTCCAATACTCTATCGTCCAATATCGCGTTCCCTCTGCTGCATAAAGGTGTAAATATAAATTAAACATGTATACACTTGTCACCATTAGCAGTAATTGTGCAATGATTATGATATCATTATAGTTACTCCCTGATTCACTCAATTCACTCACTCAATCAATCAATCACTCACTCATATAATTGTTTTAAATCTAACTTCTCCATAGTCTTATCTAGACCCTTGATTGTACGTTTTAATTATAGTAAATAAAGGCGCAACGCAAGGCCAAACATGTGTTTGTTCACTTTTATTTAGTTTCATTACAATCATACTGGAGACACCGATTATTGTTTGCCCTAAACTATCTGCAGTCAAACTGCATCAACTCATTCGCATCTCTCCGCTCCTAACTGAGATAACACTCGTTAATACGCTTTTGTAAATGTTTTATTTAATTGATAAAACAATTTGATGGTTTTAACAATTGTGTCGTTCAAATTGCTTTAATGAACTCATGTATAGTTCGTGTTATTATGCTTTAAAGATTGGATTTTATCAATTCTGCACCTCTTTCTTGATCGCGATAACATATATGCAAATGAACATAACAAACAACACAATCAATAAGTAGTCTTAATAGCATAATAAAGAATCATACGCTGTACTAAAGAAGTATGGTAATACCATATGATGTATGCCAATTACAATTAGTAGCAGATACTATCTAGATGACCGAACTAAAAGTAAACGTAAGTGTAGTATTAGTATACAACGAGTCATAAACAAAGAAAGCTTCTATATTTATATGAGGGTATATTTAACAGTCAGTTCTATACCGAACCGTCCCACTGTGACCATTTACCTAAGAAGCTTAATTAGTCAGTTTGACTTCGTAAGCTGTCGACGTAATAACGTGAAAATTTTTTGAAATATACTGAGATAGATGTAAAAAGGCTAGCACTGGTTACTCGAAATTAGATATGCGTCGTCAGTTAAATCGAACTAAAACATATTAAATGCCTCTCGTGCCATAATGACAGCCAATATGACGTCATCAGAAGTAAGTTGCAACGATATAAAAGCAATTTTCTAAAATGACATTTTCACATAAAACAAATTTGGAGAAAGCAAATATTTCACTAGAAATTTATCAATTTTGATAATATCGTTCTTACACATAGAAAGGAAAATGATACCCATGTCATAACTGGCAGTAAAACTATATTTGTTTCTCTTCCTACGACTTTCCAATACTGGAAACTCAGAAGGTATGTACCAAAGATAGAATTATGTTGCATATCAGAAGAGAAAACACGAATATTAACTTCGATCATAATTTTTCTATGAATTTTAAAGTTGATCACGTCAGCTCTTCTTCTATTTTCTACTGTAAAGAAAGTATATCTTTTTTCTATTAAATTAAAATTAGCTCAAAATCATTAATGAAACATCTTAATATACATAATCTAAAAATAAGAATTGTTTGATAATGTATATTCTAAAATTTACAAGTTGTTTATTTATTCTTTCAGCTGATAATATTCGCAGGGTTAATCTACTACAAAAACATTTTCCTCAAGTTTTAAGCAAATAAAGCTAAGTGATATTGCTGTTATATTACATCTAAATAAGTTATATTATCCAATGGCACATACAGTAAATTGAAATAGGGCATTGTCTTGTCACGCAAAACATACACCTGGAGGCTCGACATGGTGGCTTGTCAAAAACTCACGAACAAAAACAAACGACAGTACCCAGTAATAAACGATATTGAGAGTAATACATATATGCTTTAGACTTACTCAACTATATTAAACTAGTATAAATGAAATACTGCTAACAATGGTAATAACCTATTGACTTTTCTTACATCTCTCATTGTTAACAAAAACTAAAATGGATAATATTTGTAATAATTAAATTCATTTATATAATAATTTGTGGAGGGTATATTGACAATAAATTTGTCAACATCTATATATATATTATTGGGTTGTACTATGTATTGTTTTATTTTAATACCGTGCTTTAATTGGTCGTAAAATCCATTCATACCATGTGAAAACCACAACGTACTAGGCACGGCAGACGGTATGATTTAATAACTAATGTTTACATAGATATTGATAGGTGGTTATCGGAGCTTGGCTCACACACTCTCAAATGCTCGGTCGCTTCATCAGACTTAATACAGGCGTATCATAAAGTTGTTTGCCGAAGATTGTGTAATGTTATAACCAACATTTCTATTTTTTTCAAAATAGGTACTTTGATCTTTAGCTAAATAATGTCCTCTTTGGATAGTTATATTTAAACGTTCTTTATGTCCGGAAATACCTAATAACGCAATGATTTTTTGCTAAACATACATATATGGTAGCCACACCAAGGCTTAAAATTACAATTTAACTTAAAACACGCCTTTTATACATTTCACAAAACAGTCAATATTGGTTTTGTGTTATGCGCATGTCGACTGAGTTATAAATGTATAGTCTAGAAAGGCTTCTATTCACGCTGTCTATTTTATGACGTGATGTTAGGGGAGGGTGGGGGGGGGGGGGGGGGGGGGGCTGGGGGGGGGGGAGAGAGCGAGTTTAGGGCAGTGACCTCCATGGAATAAGTGTGTGTGGTTTAATACTTATGTGCATATATGTTTGTCTGAATGAAAAGAAAGTAATAGCATGGATTTACATGAAAACATCCGGGAAACGTTTAAGATCTAAAACCTGGTCATATCAATTGTGTGTATTTTCTATTTTAACATTTGATATGTCTTATTTCTATCAATGGGATGTGTTTATTTGAAAAAAATACTTGTAGCAGTTAATCCAAATGCTGTTTTAGTAACGACTTTTCATGTTCTTAAATAATGAAAAAACTAGAATGAGTTAATATATCTTGTTGCCAGAATATCATGACATTATCATGCTTGGCTACAAAAAGCGATGTGATTTGAACAAAAAGCACTACTTTCATTATCAGTAATTGGATAATTTAAAACATGTCAATGTCATACAAATACAAACATAACTGTATCACATATTGCGCATATAAATTATAGGCAAAACTGATTTAGCCACAAAAGTTTCTTTAGGCTTCAATCATTATTGACAAGAACATCGTTTTAAGACAATATTTGATCGTCAGCGCAATTAAGGCAGGAAATACCACAGGAAACGCATTCATGTGCATAGCGATCGATACCACAATCAACGTGATTCTAGAACATGCACATTTATCTGATGCATGTGTCCTTGCTATTGTAGAACATATGAACATCAAACAGCAACCTTTTGATGTTGGCAGCTCTGGATCGATTCCCAGAAATTTGACACTATATGCATTAACCGTAAAGCAATAAGCTTAAATGTAGTTTGTCATGAAAAGCATATATAAATAACTAAAACAATAATCATAAAATGGGTATAAAGCAACAAATATAATGGAAATGGTTCCGTATATCAAATCTAGCAAAACGGTACAAAAACGATATCTAAATCGTAGTGGTAACCTTGAAGCGAAGTCCTCATTCTTAAAATATAGACACGCCTAAATACTGCTTTGAGAATGGAGAATCTTAGATACAACTTCTTATGTATAGCATTACAATCAAAAATAGAAATATATGTACATATTAATGGGGCAAAATTTCTGTTTAGAAAATATTGTATGAAAATGAAAGAATTGTCGGAATGGGTTAGACTCACTGCATCAATGCTTATTCACAGCTTCACCTACCTCTCTGTTAAGAGCCAATGACGTGTTTGTTTATTCAAGCTTTGTCATAAGCATTAATATGATAACATGGGAACCTATAAACAATTTAATTACTTAATCAAGTCTAATTATAGATTATTGTTCCGTTTTTCCGGTTTTTATTGTTGTTGATGTTGCTGCTGTTGTTCAATGCATGTTTCATGCAAAGGGTTTATTTTGGCTGTAGATGGTAATTAGAGATATGAATTCGTATGCTCTAACAGGATGTACATAATAGAAATAATATAGTGGTTTAAATTTTGGCCTTTCAAATTAGAAAAATATTAGACAGAATCGGAAACTCCATTAACGGGATCAAACAAAACTTTATTACAAAGCTAAATGTATCGCCTCTAAATAAACAGAATTATTGATATGTATAAACAAACGTGGTATTCAACCATCACAAATTCACACCATCTCGAGTACTACAGCACATACAAATATGAATTGCTCTCAGAACCACATTTGCTTACAATATAAAAAAATAAATATAGAATAACTGTAACACGACTTTTGTCAAAGTTGTACTATGAATAAGTTTGAAAGAAAATATCACTTTCTGATTGTATGTCCGAAATTCAGATATATTTACGAATTAAAAATTTAAAATCATATCTTTGTGGATGGCAACCGTAAGAAAAGTTTAAACAAAATAATAACACTACCTTTCATGTGCAACAGTTTTTATCTGGAAAAGTATATTTAGTATGCTTCGGTGCTATGAATAACACTATAGAAATACTAACTTGATGAATTATTTGATATTCAATATGAAACTTCACAGTTGAATTTTTCTTCCAATAGGTCTTTTTATTTCCAATAGGTAATTCTTTTTCCAAATGGCTTTTTTCTTCTTCCAATATATAATTCTTCTCCCAATAGGCGATTCTACTTCGAATTGATAACTTTCAGAATACTAGGCAATTTTGAAAATGTTTTATATAACTCTATTTCTCTGAAATATTTTACATCAACATGATGCAAGTATGAAAATAAAATAACCCTGGATGTGTGTAAACCCTACTTTTTGTTTCAAATTTCAAATAATGAATTGCAAAGATTTGTTTGATGCGGGAACACTATTATATTTTAACAGAATTACTAGATGAAAGCCGAAAATTTCCGAAATGCAGAAAATAACAAAAATTGACAGCTAAAGGAACGACACGGCGTTAAAATACATAATTGCGCCAATCTGATAATATCAGGTTTGCGCAACCAACGTCTAGTGCAAAAACAAATACAGGCGTGTAAATTTAATATTATGGCTAACGATTTTGTTTGGACAATTGCATAAATTGATGAATATTGGTTACCATTAATGTGATAATGACGTAAGACTGGGCCTTATAAAAAGCATATCAATTACCGAAAAGTACTGCCTTAAGTCTAAAGTCAATTATGCTTTCATTTAATGTTTTAACGCAAATAACGACATTGGGACAATACCAGGCGCTATATATAGCAATATTTGTTTTAATTACTGTTTTTTTATTGGCTGATATTCAATTAATCTCATCTAGATTCCTGGCCTTTCAACAGTGAATAATGCAACATATTTATCAGCGCCGACGTATTGATGTGTACGTCGTCAATCCTCCATCTATACATTATCTCCCTTTAACGCTTTCTCGCCATTAGTAACCCTCTGAAGTCGAGAAACAAGTCTAAATCAATTGTGATTCTCAAGATAAGTCTCATTTGGACGGCTGCAGCTATTATATCTAGCCCCGTCACAGCGTTAGGTATTATTGATGAGAGAAATATATTGAACGAAATCATTGCTTATTGAAAAATAATACTTTTATCATTTACCGATCAATTTTATCGTTTTTCATTCCGTTGGTTATAATGGTTTTATCTGATGCATTGACAATCAGATTGCTGTTGAGACAATCAAAACTCTGTGATCCCAATACGTCGGGCTGTGATTCGGGCCAACCGATAATTACACGATCAAAAAGCATACAACACACAAAAAAGGTCACGAGAACGACCCAGATTGAACGGGAGTTGGTCGTCAAGTAGAGAGCAGAGTTCATACGAAATGGGCTGCAAAAGTCGAAGTAATTTGAATATTTCCACATGTGAGGATAATTATCTGCAGATTCCGAATATTATCAAACACGCGACACCATGTGACTCAATATATAGAAATACTTCCGGTCGTGTTCCATCATCGAATTAGTCACCATCAACTAACTGTTTCCCCAACGTTGTCAGCATAAAAAACCCGGGATCATTGTCAGAATCTTTAATAAGTGAAACCTCATTAGACGAAAATAAAATACGAATAAAAATACCTACAACTTTCTTCGTGTCCCATGAAAGTCCCGGAAAAGGTCATTGCGTGACGTCATGACCAAACACGTCATGGTTAAGGTTTCTAGTATTTTGAATTTTGCATATGAAAAGTGACAAGATGGCGGTAAGAACAGAACAAAAGGCTTCAAAAGTTCTAGGTTTTGTTTTTGTATTATTTGTCGTGTGGTGGTCACCATTCCGATGCTGTGAATATAATGACCGAGTTGTGCAAATCATGTACATTCGACCCTGTGGTAATTTAAACCTTTGTGTGGTTTGGGTGGATTATTCCACGCTGAATCCTATAATATACACGATGTTCAACTCAATATTTAAGCAAGCGTTTGTGACAATGTCAAGTTGTTGAAATGCCAGTATGGTTTCCTTCAGAAATCGTTAACAAGACGTCATTGAAACCCGACACATGGCTTTGCGACTAAAGATTCGAGTGATTCCAACGCTGAAATACCATTATAGCACATTTACATGCAACATGCAAAGATACACTGGCAATAATGCATATATAATTAATCTTAAAAACATCTAGACACTTATTATAGTGTTAGAGACAAAAACAAATAATTTCCGCACCTTCGTAACTAGTCCCATATTAACGTACAACCCACGTTGTGGCCTATTGACTATTCACTAGACCTTTACAAATGGGATCGTAGTACTCTTATTAAACATAATTTGTACTGAGAATAAATAATAATCTTTAAAAAATATTGTTGATTTGGTTAATAAATCTGCGATGTAACTTTGGAGTAATCATATCCGTAAATCCACGGTACAACGAATGTATTTAATAATTGTCATCCAAGTGGAAAAGAAAAAAATACAATTGTGTACTAGATCGTAATTTAAATAATTTACATTCACTGCATGAAGTTTGGGATTTACTTTGCAATTAAATGTCTCTTAAACTATAACTAAATTTCGAATTTAGTTGCATGGAAATGAATTTAATGTAAACTCAATTTGGTAATTTACTTTGAATATAATAAGCATTTAATTTTTCATGATATTCCCAGATTTCCTTGGAATTTAAGTCGCTCTGAAATTTCATGAAATCCTGAAATCAATGAAATTTAAAGATAGAAAATCTGATGAAATATATGAATAAAATGCATCTTCGCATGATTGAATTTTGAATGGCAGTGAATTAAATTTTACAAAATCTCATAGTTTTCTTATATTTTGATACTGCTTAATATCTCATGGGGATGAGATTTCCTGGAACTGATATTTTCCCATGAAACACATTTAATGGGAACGTCATTAGGAAATATTGACGTATTCTGTACAAAGATTTACAGTTATACCATTAATTAGTACCAGTATTATCTCATTGAAGTGAAGAAACACAATTTTCTCTGCAACAGTTTAAACATTTATCAAAGAAAATTCATTGTGTTTTATTATTTCACAATTCACTTTAATTCATAGTTGAACATCATAAAGTAAATGAGTACGAGGTTTACTAGATTAGAAATAGGAGCGGGTCTTAAAATATTCATTGTTAAAACAGGGATGAAATGCAAAAAGCAGCTACTTAAATGTTTTGTTAAACAAATTTTAACAAAGTAGTGACGTCATCATTTCATCGGCCCAAATCTGACATATGCAAGGTGTTCAAAAATATGCCATTCCTGTTGACGGTGGTGGTGAACCGTCCATACTCCTTGGGCACTCCTGCAGATGTCCATGCAGTCTGTAATATAAAAACAAAATTAATTAAGAGTTCGAAAAAACAAAACAAATTCACAATCGATGTAAAATACAAGTTTAGACATCAAATATTACAGATCAAATTCAACCATATCATTCAATAGAGCAATAGTTATATAAAGCAAAATATATATTCTCTTACCGCGTGTTCAGATCAAGAGGACATGACGTCATAAATACCAGTTATGACGTTATATCCTCTTGGACTGTATCTCTACACATTTATATCTAATAAACTGGACTTAGCATTAATTAATATGTGTCGTGCTCAAACCTCTGCCATGAGACACTTCCTTGACTGAATTTGATAATTTTGGTACTAGTCGGTAGGTATTGATTAGCTGGTGCTGAAGCGACTTTTTATTCCGATATCTGACTGCTAGGGGTCGCCAGAAGGCCTCGAACCTGGGTCATTTTATGGCACGTACATACATGTGTGAGGCACGTGCATCGGGTCTATGTTGATATATGTTGTGTATTTAATGATTCTAAGCATCTTTTGTCTTCAACAAATAAGCTATCGATCTCCGTTTTTGGGGAAATACGTCCCGTGCCGACATGTGCCGGTCTCTGGTTCCAATTGCTTGAACCCCTCCTGAGAGCTCATTCCTTGTCAGAATTAAAACATTTTAGTGCCATTCGTTCGATATTGACCAGATGTTGAGCAAGCGATTTTATTTATTTCCGATACCTGGCAGCTAGGCTTCGACAGCAGACCTCGAACCTGGGTCAAGTTGAAGCATGTGCACGGCATTTTTGAGGCAACTAGTTCAACTAATTTGGGTACCAGGTTCAAATCCCCCACAAAGAGGCCATTTCTTATCGGAATAATATGAGCTTGGTGTTGTTCGACAGGTATTGACATGATCTCAATGTTGCTATACTTAATTGGCCGGAATTCGCTGGTTCAATGTCATTCCTGGGCCTATAACTAAGGTAGTCTCCATGGCACGTGCGTCATTATGAGAACCACGTGCATTAGGTTCAGCTTCATATTTGTTGCAGAGAATTGAATCCTAATCAACTTTTGTCTATAAACTATATAGCTAACTCAAACCGTGTAGCCAGTAGAACTATAATTCAGACTCAGATATGGTCAGCAGATGGACCAAAAAGGGTTCGAACCTGAACCAAGAGGCCATTTTTGATCTGATTTTTTCGACTAGGGTATCATTAGAAAGGTATTCCTGACAAAGTGACATCGAGTTTTTTTTAGAAAATATGGAAGCCGTGCATATGAACGTTGCAAAACTCGAAATAAAACACCAAGCAAAAAAAATATATATATTAACTAGATCTCATCGAATAAACGCCAGTTTATTCTTAACATTTCAAAAAATAACTTTTTAATATAACTGAATTTTTACATGATATTTTTGCCATTTTTGGTGTTCGAATCTCTATAGAGTCCTTAGGACGCAACACAAAGCTATAAAACCATATATTTTCTAAAAGATCCATTTTTATATAAAAATAAGTAATTCATTAATAACTTTGCATATTACGTACTTATTGAGCCAATACAACAATATGTTGTTCAATTACTTCCCTTCATCGGTGTCAACATTTGAAGTTATGATTATCAGGACTACACTTACATTTAAATTGCATTTTGCACGTGAATTTAAACAAATTTAATTTTCAAGTAAATGTTAAATATGATGTTTTCTAAATTTGAATGAAATTTACCTGCATTTGAAATAAAGATAAAACAAGTTTACTTCAAATTTACTAGCACTTTAATTAGATTAAATTTTACACATGAAATGTCGGAAAATTTATTATTTAAGTAAATCCCACTTTTCATGCAGTGATTGTTCACATAACTGCCATAATTTGACCGTGGTCTCACCAGCTCGTACTGTATTTTTTTAAACTTATAATTTTTCTTTTTTTTTTCTTTAAGAACTTAATTGAAAAAGAATCGAAAATGAAATGTAATATATCATTTAAACTAGATTAAAACTCAGACTTAAACTCAAACCGCTAACGGAAATGTCAAAACTAGGTTATGTCTACACCAAGCCTAGCTCTCTCTCTCTCTCCACTCCCTCATATCATGACAAAAAATAGAGTTACTAAATGAGGCACAGTCAGTTTATTACAATGACAAAAGTTTAATGACCGAAATGTTAAATTATATTTATTATAATTATCACCATGACTCCGCTGCAGAAACATATCTACAGGCAGTGTATGGTATATCGTCTTAACAAAATAACATAGCACAACATGGGTGTCGGTAAAATGGGATCAGTGTGGCTCTTGTGTTTTGAGAAACGGAAAATATGTTGCAATATGCATAATGTTAGTGTTAAGGTTGATTACTGTCCTATTGATGCACGCTTAAACTCTAATTTTATCCATATTCCTGCTTATGTCGTCGTAGTCAAGCTTTGCAATGTTAATAACCGCCAAAATGTTCATATGCGACATGGACTACTTTTTATTCCTCATTTTTCTTTTGTTTTCGTGTGTTGTATATATGCAAGCAGAAACAAAACAAACAATAAAAATGTATTGTGAAACCAGTCATTATAATGGACCATTTGATTTTTATTGATCATATGTGTAAGCCTAACGAATAGTTTGTCATCTACCTAAAACACGAATTAACGGATCGTTTATCGGTTCAGACTGTAATCACAAAAGTATGAATAAAAACTCAGGTAGATAAAATCCAACGCAAACTATCGACCTCCATCTCTAACATCGAACAACAACTTACAGAATAAAACATAGCAACAAACGAATATAAACAAAGAATTTAAAATTTCAATTATGCAGATCTCAATTTATTTATCAAGTTATTACTTCATTTGTGACGTTGACAGCTTACAAGAGCTACATTGATCCGGCAGACATCACTTATAGAGCGTCCCGGAAAAACGGAGATTTTAGAAAGCACATTATTGCATGATGATTGATATTTATTACTCTTACTCATGACAACTGGTAAATACATTTTTACGGGGTCCCGTTTGGGCCATGGCGACATATTTATTAAATTAAGTCAAGTCGAAACAATAAAACTACGATGGTGAAAAGTCGAGACAACGAAACAATGAAACTTCGATTGTATCAATTCGAAACTACAATTTCGACATTTCACCATCGTAGTTTCAAGTTTCACCATCATAGTTAATAATTTTTACTATCGTAGTTTCCACATTTCACCACTGTAGTTTCGTTGTTTCGACTTTCCATCATCGTAGTTTCATTGTTTCGACTTGAATTAATTAAAAAAATATGCCGCCATGGCCCCAACGGCACACCATAGGTAGTTGTAGCCTTAAGTGTAAAAATGTTTTTCAAATGATTAAGATTAATATGGTTTTGTTCATTTTAAAAGTTATAATTAAGTATATGCTTTGTATTGGACTTTTTTAAACTTAAAAAGTTAACATATATTTTCTGATGCTATCATATATATACATGTACCTTTTTCAAAATGACACCAACATGATCAATCGATACTTTTTAAGGTATATTGAGAGATATTTCTTTAAAATGCCCACCAAACTGTGGGTTTATTGATACATTCTGAAAGTGTTCATACGGGACCAAAGATAAACTGTTATATAAAAAAGTGTAGGTATCTCAAGGTACACATTTTAGATGTTTTGTCACAGTTATTTTAATGAGGTTTAACACATTTCAGCTTATATATAGCCTTTCAAGTTTATTGATGGAAGATCTCAGAATGAATCTGGTTAGAACCAACGTCCTTGTTGCAAACTCTCTCATATAAAGTTTTTGTAGCGATTGGGACTTGAACCTGCGACCTGCAGCGAAAGGTAAGTGATCTTGAGACGGCGCTTTAACCCGCTCGGCCAAGGTCGACCTGTTCTTGATACAAAAACATAAAAAAGTGGATGGGTTATAGTCAATGGATATTCAGAGAAACTATTGAAGATAAAGTGGCTCATTTGAAGTTTGTAGTTTCATAAATCTACTGAAAGTATAAATAAACTCTGGGTGAAATTCAGAGCAACATTATCAAACTAAGGTGAGCGATATCTATATTTGTAAAGCTATTTCATTGATGATTTTGTCAATAATAATAATCATATTAACACAATTATTAACAAACATATTCTAAAACAGTAAACATCGCCTACAATAGTTTTATAATATGTCTATGAACTTTACCCTATTTGTCTTATCCTTTCAGTAAATAATAGAGTGATACCTTAATGATCTCATTAATTAACAAACAAATAAAATAAATTTGGCTTAGAAATCATTAAAAAAAAAACAATACTAAAGCAAGCACGATAACGTACCTTTTTTTCATCATTTTCATTTTAGATACTTATGAATATTATTTATATTTGAATTAAAAATATGTTATTTCTTTCATTTTACGAGCCAACATGCTTTTACTATTCGCATGGTATTCGTAAATAGAAATTTATATTGAGAATCAATAAAAGTTGAAAAGTTTATGCTTGATTATATTGTTTATAGACTATTCATCTTACCTCTGATACTCTATCGTCCAATGTCGCGTTTTGTCATACTTCGTCCTTTTGCTGCATAAAGGTGTTTATATATATTAAACATGTAGACACTTGTCATCATTAGCTGTAATTCGGCAATGATTATGATATCATTAGAGTTACTCGCTCATTCACTCACCTCGCACACTCACTCACTCACTCACTCACTCACTCACTCACTCACTCACTCACATAATTGATTTAAATCGTTTTTTTACAATCATATTGAATACACCGAATGTTGTTCGCCCTAAACTATCTGCAGTCAAACTACATCAACTCATTCGCATCTTACCGCTCCTAACAGAGATATCACTCGTTAATACGCTTTTGTAAATGTTTCATTTAAATGATATTACAATTTGATGGTTTTAACATTTGTGTCGTTCAAATAACTTTGATGCACGCATGTATACTTCGTGTATCATGCTTTAAAGATTGGATTTCAGCAATTCTTCACCTCTTTCTTGATCGCGATAAAATATGTGCAAATGAACATAACAAACAACACATTCAATAAATAGTCTTAAATAGCATAATAAAGAATCACACGCTGTACCAATGAATTATGTAATACTATATGTCAATTACAATAAGTAGCAGGTACTATTTAGATGACCGAATTAAAACTAAACCTAGGTGTAGTATTAGTATACAACGAGCCATAAACAAAGAAACGCTTCTATATTTATGAAGGTAAATTTAACAGTCAGTTTTATCCAGCTGATCTATACCGAACCGTCCCACTGTGACCATTTATCTAAGAAGCCTAATAAGTCAGTGTGATTAATTATCCAAACTAGGAGCTAGACATTAAACAAAGAATTTTTCGAACGAAGCCTTTGGGTCAGTTGCTCAACTTCGTAAGTCGTTGACGTAATAACGTGGAATATTTTAGAAATATACTAAGATAGATGTAAACAGGCTACCACAGGTTACTCGAAATTAGATATGCGTAGTCAGTTGAATCGAACTAATACATATTTAATGTCTCTCGTGCCAAAATATCAGCCAACATGACGTCATCAGAAGTTGGTTGTAACGATATAAAAGCAATGATCTCATTTTGTTTTCAAAAATATTTTCTAAAATTACATTTTCACATAAAACAAATTTGGAGAATGCAAATATTTCACAAGAAATTTATTAGTTTTGATAACATTGTTCTTACACACAGAAAGCAAAATGATACAATGTTATAATTGGCAGTATAACTATATTTGTTTCTCTGTCTGTGACTTTCCAATACTGGACACTCAGAAGGTATGTACCAAGGATAGAATTATGTTGCATATCATTAGATAAAACACGAATATCAACTTCGATCTTAATCTTTCTATGAATTTTAAAGTTGATCACATTAGCTTTTCTTCAATTTTCTACTGTAAAGAAAGTATATCGTTGTTTTTTTATATTAAAATTAGCTCAAAATCATAAATGAAACATCTTAACATACATAATCTAAAAATAAGAATAGTTTGATAATGTAAATTCTCAAATTCACAATTTGTTTGTTTAATCTTTCAGCTGATAATTTTCACAGGGTAAATCTACTACTATATGAAAACATTTTCCTCAAGTTTTAAGCAAAAACAGCTAAATGATATTGCTGGTCTATTACATCTAAATAAGTAATTACCTTATCCAATGGCACATACAGTAAATTTAAATAAGACATTGTCTTGTCACGCAAAAGATTCCAGGAGGCTCGACATGGCGGCCTGTCAAAAACTAACCAACAAAAACAAACGACAGTACCCAGTAATAAACGATATTGAGAGTAATTTACATATGCTTTAGACTTACACAACTATGTTAAACTAGTATAAATGAAATACTGCCAACGATGGTATTAACCTATTGACTTTTCTTACATCTCTCATTGTTAACAAAAATAAAAACGGATAACATTTAAAATAATTACATTCATTTATATTATAATTTGTGGAGTTTATATTGACAATAAATTTGTCAACATCTATATATATATATAATTGGTATGTACTATGTATTGTTTTATTTCAATACTGTGCTTTAATTAGTCGTGAAATTTTGTTGAGGTCTATACACTTAAAGCAATATCTAATAATATTCATTCATACAATGTGAAAACCACCAAGTACTGGGCACGGCAGCCGGTATGGTTCCATAACTAATGTTTACATGGATATTGATAGGTGGTTACCCGAGGTTGGGTCACACACTCTCAAATGCTCAATCGCTTCAACAGACTTAATACAGGCGTATCATATAGTTGTTTTGCCGAGGATTGTGTAATGTTATAACCAACATTACTACTTTTTTCATAATAGGTACTTTGATCTTTAGCTAATAATGTCCTCTTTGGATCGTTATATTTTAACATTCTTAATGTCCGGGAATGCCTTATAACGCAATGATTTCTTGCTAAACATATATATACGGTAGCCACACCAATGTTTAAAATTATAATTTTACTTATAACACACCTTTTGTTCTCATCACAAACAGTCAATATTTGTTTAGTGTTACGTGTTTTACACCATACGCTGCGCATGTCGACTTATTTATAAATGAATAGTCTAGAAACGCTACTATTCACGCTGTCTACTTTATGATGTGACGTTGGGGGAGGGGGGAAGGGTGCAGTTATGGCGGTGACCTTAATGTGATAAGTGTGTATGGTTTAGTACTTGTGTGCATGTATGTTTGTCTGGATGAAAGCAAAGTAACAGCATGGATTTAAATGAAAATATCCGGGAAACGTTTAAGATCTAAAACCTGGTCATATAACGCTTACATAACAACTTGATATTAGTACTTTCTACAAATGGGTGTATTTTTTATTTTAACATTTGATCTGTCTTATTGCTCTCAATAGGATGTGTTTATTGGGGGAAAAAATACTTGTAGCAGTCAATCCGAGTGCTGTTTTAGTAACGAATTTTATATTGCTTAAATAACGAAAAAAAAAATAGAATGAATTACTACACCATGTTGCCAGAATATCATGACATTATCATGCTTGGCTACAAAAAGCAACGTTTTTATGTGATTTGAACGAATGCTCTACTTTCATTATCAGTAACTGGATAATTAAGAATGTGCACATGCTTTCTTCGAAGGAATAAAACATGTCAATGTCATACAAGTACAAACATAACTGTATCACATATTGCGCATATAAATTATAGGCAAAACTGATTTGGCCACAAAATTTTCATTAGGCTTCAATCATCACTGACAAGAACATCGTTTTAAGACAATATTTGATCATCAGCGCAATTAAGGCAGGAAAAACCACAGGAAACGCAGTCACGTGCATAGCGATCGATACCACAATCAACGTGATTCTAGAACATGCACATTTATCTGATGCATGTGTCCTTGCTATTGTAGAACATATGCACATCAAACAGCAACCTTTTGATGTTGGCAGCTCTGGATCAATTCCCAGAAATTTGACACTATATGCATTAACCGTAAAGCAATAAGCTTAAAGGTAGTTTGTCATGAAAAGCATATATAAATAACTAAAAAAATAATCATAAACGGATCTAAAGCATCAAATATAATGGAAATGGTTCGGTATATCAAATCTAGCAAAACGGTACAAAAACGATATCTAAATCGTAGTGGTAACCTTGAAGCGAAGTCCTCATTCTTAAAATAAAGACACGCCTAAATACTGCTTTGAGAATGGAGAATCTTAGATACAACTTCTTATGTATAACATTGCAAACTAAAGTAGAACTATATGTACATATTCATGGGGCAAAATTTCTGTTTATAAAATATTGTATGAAAATTAATGAATGGTCGGAATGGGTTAGACTCACTGCATCATTGCTTATTTACAGCTTCACCTATCTGCCTGTTAAGTGCCAATGACGTGTTTGTTTATTCAAACTTTGTCATAAATATTAATATGATAACATGGGAACCTATAAACAACTTAATTACTTAATCAAGTCTAATTATAGATTATTGTTCCGTTTTTCCGGTTGTTATCGTTGTTGATGTTGCTGCTGTTATTCAATGCATGTTTCATGCAAAGGGTTTCATTTGACTGTAGATGGTTATCAGAGATATGAATTCGCATGCTCTAACAGGATGTAGAATATAGAAAAAATATAGTGGTTTAAATTTGGCCTTTCAAATTAGAAAAATATTAGACATAATCGGGAAGTCCATTAACGGGATCAAACAAAACTATATTACAAAGCTATATACATCGCCTATATGTAAACAGAATTATTGATATGTATAAACAAACGTGGTATTCAACCATTACAAATTCACACCATCTCCAGTTCTACAGCACATACAAATATGAATTGCTCTTAGAACCATATTTTCTCACAATATCGAAAATAGATATAGAATAACTGTAACACGACTTTTTCAAAGTTGTACTATGAATAAGGTTGAAAGAAAAGATCACTTTCTGATTGTATGTCCGAAATTCAGATATTTACGAATTAAAAATTTAAAATCATATCTTTGTGGATGGCAACCGTAAGAAAAGTTTAAACAAAATAATGGCATTACCTATCATGTGCAACAGTTTTTATCTGGTAAAATATATTTAGTAAGCTTCGGTGCTATGAATAACACTATATAAAGACTTGATGAATTATTTGATATTCAATTTGAAACTCCACAGTTGCATTTTTCTTCAAATAGGTAATTCTTTTTAACAGAATTACTAAATGAAAGCCGAAAATTTCCGACATGCAGAAAATTACAAAAATTGATAGCTAAAAGAACGACACGGCATTTAAATACAAAATTGCGCCAAACTGAAAATATCAAGTTGGCGCAGCCAACTGTGCTAGTGCAAAAACGGATACTGGCGTCTCAATGTAATACAATGGCTAAAGTTTGTTCTCTGGAAAACTGCATAAATTGATGAATATTGGTTACCATCAATGTGATAATGACGTAAGACTGGGCCTAATAAAAAGCATATCAATTATCGAAAAGTACTGCCTCCAGTCTAAAGTCAATTATGCTTTTAGTGTTTCAACGCAATTTACGACATTGGGACAATACCAGTCGCTATATATAGCAATACTTTTTTAAATACTGTTTTGTTTATTGGCTGATATTTATTTGATCTCATTTCAGGTTCCTGGCTTTTCAACAGTGAATAATGCAACATATTTATCAGCACCGACGTATTGATGTGCACGTCGCCAATCCTCCATCTATGCAGTATCTCCCTTCAACGCTATCTCGCCATTATAACCCTCTAAAGTCGAGAAACAAGTCTCAATCAATTTTGATTCTCAAGATAAGTCTCATTTGGACGGCTGCGGCTACTATATCTAGCCCCGTCACAGTGTTAGGTATTATTGACGAGAGAAAAATATTGACCGAAAATCATTGTTTATTGAAAAATAATGATTTTATCTTTTACGGATCAATTTTATCGTTTTTCATTCCGTTGGGTATAATGGTTTTATCTGATGCATTGACAATCAGATTGCTCTTGAGACAATCAAAACTCTGATTCGGGCCAACCAATAATTACACGATCAAAAAGCAGACAACACCCAAAAAAGGTCACGAGAAGGACCCAGATTGAACGGGAGCTGGTCGTCAAGAAGAGAACAAATTTGATACGAAATGGGTTGCAAAAGTCGAAGTAATTTGAATATTTCCACATGTGAGGATAATTACCTGCAGATTCCGAATATTATCCAATACGCGACATCATGTGACTAAACATATAGAAATACTTCCGGTCGCGTCCAATCGCTGAATCAATCACCATCAACTTACTGTTACCCCCAACGTACTCAGCATAAAAAAACCGGGATCATCGTCAGAATCTTTAAATAGTGAAACCTAGATGAATTAAACGAAGATAATAATACGAATAAAAATACCTACAACTTTCTTCGTGTCCCATGAAAGTCCCGGAAAAAATTCTTGTGTGACGTCATGACCAAACAGATCATGGGTAAGGCTTCCAATATTCTGAATTTTGCACGTGATAGAAATAGTAACAAGATGGCGGTAAGAACAGAACAAAAGGATTCAAAAAGCAAGGTTTTGTTTTTGTATTATTTGTCGTGTCATGGTCACCATTCTTTGCTGTGAATATAATAACCGAGTTGTGCAAATTATATACATTCGACCCTGTGGTAATTTCCACCATTGTGTGGTTTGGATGGATTATTCCACGCTGAATCCTATAATATACACGATGTTCAACTCAACATTTAATCAAACGTTTGTGACAATGATATTTGGTTTTCTTAAAGAGGTTAAGCTTTTAAATCATTTTTAGTACCAATTAATATATTATTGACCTTATTCACTAAATTCTCTAGTTCATTTATTTATTTGTAAATAATTTTTCAATTATTTATTTGTAAATAATTTTATTAAATTTTTAACCGTATTCATTTAATATATTTTTGTCATCATCACGTCCAATCATCTTTGCGCGAACAAAATGACCTATTTATGTGTTGACGTGCCATAAAACACCATTCATTCATTTATTCATTCATTGTGACAATGTCAAGTTATTTAAATGCCAGTTTTGTTTCCTTCAGAAATCGTTAACAAGACGTCATTGGAACCCGACGAATGGCTCTGCGACTAAAGATTCGAGTGATTCCAGCGCTGAAATACCATAATAGCACATTTACATGCAACATGCAAAGATACACGGACAATAATGCTTCGTGTATATAATTAATCTTAAAACCATCAAGATACTTATTATAGTGTTAGAGACAAAAACAAATAATTGCCGCACCTTCGAAAAATTGTCCCATATTAACGAACAACCCACCTTGTGGCCTATTGTCTTTTCACTAGACCTTTACTAATGGGATCGTTGTACTCTTATTAAACATAATTTGTACTGAGAATAAATAATAATCTTTAAAAATATTGTTGATTTGGTAAATAAATTTGCGTTGTAACTTCGGAGTAATCATATCCGTAAATCCACGGTACAACGAATGTATTTAATAATTGTCATCCAAGTGGAAAAGAAGAAAATACAATTGTGTACAATATTGCATTTTAAATAATTGACATTCACTGCATGGGATTTTAGATTTACTTTGCAATTAATGTCTCTAAACTATAACTAAATTTCGAATTTAGTTGCATGGAAGTGAATTTAATGTAAACTCAATTTGGTAATTTACTTTGAATATATAAAGCATTTAATTTTTCATGATATTCCCAGATTTCCTTGGCATTTAAGTCGCTCTGAAATTTCATGAAATCCTGAAATCAATGAAATTTAAAGACAGTAAATCTGATGAAATATATGAATTAAATGCATCTTCACATGACTGAATACTGAATGGCAGTGAATTAAATTTTACAAAATCTGATAATTTACTTATACAATGTATTTAAATACTGCTAAATATCTCATGGGGATGAGATTTCCTGGAACTGATATTTTCCAATTATATGTATTAAATGGGAATGTAATTAGGAAATATTGACGTATTCTGTACAAAGATTTACAGTTATACCATTAATAAGTACAGGTATTACTGTTTAAATATCATGCAATTGAAGAAACACAATTTTGATGCAACAGTTTAAACATTTATTAAAGAAAATTCATTGTGTTTTATTATTTCACAATACACTTTATTTCATAGTTGAACATCATAAAGTAAATGAGTACAAGGTTGACTAGATTAGAAATAGGTACGGGTCTTAAAATTATTCATAGTAAAAAGGGGATGAAATGCAAGAAGCTGCTACTTAGTTGTTCTATTAAACAAATTTTAACAAAGTAGTGAAGTCCTCAATCTTTAAAAAAGTCATTGCCCAAAATCCGACAAATGCAAGGTGTTCAAAATTACGCCATTCCTGTTGACGGTGGTGGTGAACCGTCCATACTCCTCGGCCACACCTGCAAATGACCATGTAATCTGTTATAAACATACAAAAGTAATCACAATCAATGTAAAATACAAGTTTAGACATCAAATATTACAAATAAAATTTAATCATATCATGCAATAGAGCAATAGTTGAAAATATATATATTCTCTTACCGCGTGTCTAGATCTAGAGGACATGACGTCATAAATACCAGTTATGACATTATATCCGCTTGGACTGCGCCTCTATACAAATTTATACCTTAAAAATTAGACTTAGCGTTAAAATGTGTCGTGCTCAAACCTCTGCCACGAGCACTTCCTTGACTGAATTTAATAATTTTAGTACTATTCGGCAGGTATGGATTGGCTGGAGCTGAAACGATTTTTTTATTCCCGATATCTGACCGCTAGGGGTCGCCAGCGGGCCTCGAACCTGGGTCATTTTATGGCACGTGCAGGCATGTGTGAGGCAGGTGCATCGGGTCCCTGTTTATATATGTTGTGTATTTATTGATTCTAAGCAACTTTTGTTCTTTAACAAATGATCTTTCGATCTCCGTTTTGGGGGAAATACGTCCCGTGCCAACACGTGCCGGTCTCTGGTTCCAACTGCTTGAACCCCTCCTGAGAGCTCATTCCTTGTCAGAATTAAATAAATTTAGTGCCATTTGTCAGATATTGACTAGATGTTGAGCAAGTGAGTTTATTTATTTTTGATACCTGGCCGCTAGGCTTCGCCAGCAGGCCACGAACCAGTGTCAAGTATCAGGTGCACGGCATATTTGAGGCACCTGCATTGAGTTCATGTTCATATATGTTGTGTATATTTTAATTCGAAGCAATTTTGTTCTTCAACAAATTAGCTATCTCTCTCCTTTTTATCATAAACGTGTCTCGTACCAACACGTGCAATTCAACAATTTTGGCAAAATTAAAGTGTCATGTTCAAACCCCTGTCCAGAGGCGAAATATAATGATCTTGGTTTTTTTCGACAGGTATTGAATAGCTCCTAAGGTTGCCGAATTTAATTAGCCAGAATGCGCTGGTTCAAGGTCATTACTTGGCCTAGAACTAAGGAAGTTTCCCTGGCACTTCGTCATTCTGAAAGCCACGTGCATTGAGTTCAGCTTCATATATGTTATAGAGAATTTAATTCTGAGAAACATTTGACTTCAAACTATATGACTAACACAAACCGTTTAGCCAGTAAAGCCATAATTGCGACTCACATATGGTCAGCCAGCGGGCCAAAAAGTGCTCGAACCTGAACCAAGAGGCCATTTCCTGTCCGATTTTTTCGACTTGGGTATCATTAGAAAGGTATTGGCAAACCTGACAAAGTGACGTCTAGTTTTTATAGAAAATCTCAAACCCGTGCACCTGCACGTGCAAAACTCGAAATAATAACCCTAGCAAAAAAAAAAAATTATTTACCCTGAATTCTTCAAGTAAAGGCCATTTTAATTGAAACCGTTTCCAAAAATAACTTTTACTTTTTTATATTACTCGAGTCAAATATTTGGAACACGTGCCAGAAAATGAGAGGCAGGTGCAGTCAGTTTCTTTTAATGTTGTATATCTCGTCATTCTAAACAACTTTTGTTCTATAAGTATTAAGCTATCTGTCTCCGTTTAATCAGAAACGTGCCACGTGTCAACACGTGAAATTCAACTCATTTGGGTACCAGGTTCAAATCCCAACCCAGAGGCCATTTCTTGTCGGAATTTGATGATCTTGGTGTTGTCCGACAGGTTATGACTAGACCTCAAGGTTGCCGTACTTAACTGACCGGAATTCGCTGGTTCAATGTCATTCCTGGGCCTATAACTAAGGTAGTCTCCATGGCACGTGCGTCATTCTGAGGACCACGTGCATTAGGTTCAGCTTCATATATGTTGCAGAGAATTAAATCCTTATCAACTTTTGTCTTTAAACTATATAGCTAACTCAAACCGTGTAGCCGATAGAACCATAATTCAGACTCATATATGGTCAGCAAACGGGCCAAAAAGGGTTCGAACCTGAACCAAGAGACTATTTTCGGTCCGATTTTTTCGACTTGGGTATCATTAGAAAGGTATCGGCAAGCCTGACAAAGTGTATTTAGTAAGCTTCGGTGCTATGAATAACACTATATAAAGACTAACTTGATGAATTATTTGATATTCAATTTGAAACGCCACAGTTGAATTTTTCTTCAAATAGGTAATTCTTTTTAACAGAATTACTAAATGAAAGCCGAAAATTTCCGACATGCAGAAAATTACAAAAATTGATAGCTAAAAGAACGACACGGCATTAAAATTCAAAATTGCGCCAAACACGAAAATATCAAGTTGGCGCAACCAACTGTGCTAGTGCAAAAACGGATACTGGCGTCTCAATGTAATACAATGGCTAAAGTTTTTTCTCTGGAAAACTGCATAAATTGTTGAATATTGGTTACCATCAATGTGATAATGACGTAAGACTGGGCCTAATAAAAAGCATATCAATTACCGAAAAGTACTGCCTCCAATTTAAAGTCAATTATGCTTTTAGTGTTTCAATGCAATTTACGACATTGGGACAATACCAGGCGCTATATATAGCAATACTTGTTTTAATTACTGTTTTGTTTATTGGCTGATATTTATTTGATCTCATTTCAGGTTCCTGGCTTTTCAACAGTGAATAATGCAACATATTTATCAGCACCGACGTATTGATGTGCACGTCGTCAATCCTCCATCTATGCAGTATCTCCCTTCAACGCTTTCTCGCCATTAGTAACCCTCTAAAGTCGAGAAACCAGTCTCAATCAATTGTGATTCTCAAGATAAGTCTCATTTGGACGGCTGCGGCTACTATATCTAGCCCCGTCACAGTGTTAGGTATTATTGACGAGAGAAATATATTGACCGAAAATCATTGTTTATTGAAAAATAATGATTTTATCTTTTACGGATCAATTTTATCGTTTTTCATTCCGTTGGGTATAATGGTTTTATTTGATGCATTGACAATCAGATTGCTCTTGAGACAATCAAAACTCTGTGATCCCAATGCGTCGGGTTGTGATTCGGGCCAACCGATAATTACACGATCAAAAAGCAGACAACACACAAAAAGGGTCACGTGAACGACCCAGATTGAGTGGGAGTTGGTCGTCAAGAAGAGAACAAATTTGATACGAAATGGGTTGAAAAAGTCGAAGTAATTTGAATATTTCCACATGTGAGGATAATTACCTGCAGATTCCGAATATTATCCAATACGCGACATCATGTGACTAAACATATAGAAATACTTCCGGTCGCGTCCCATCGCTGAATCAATCACCATCAACTAACTGTTACCCCCAACGTACTCAGCATAAAAAACCCGGGACCATCGTCAGAATCTTTAAATCATGAAACCTAGACGAATTAAACGAAGATAATAATACGAATAAAAATACCTACAACTTTCTTCGTGTCCCATGAAAGTCCCGGGAAAAGTTCTTGTGTGACGTCATGACCAAACAGATCATGGTTAAGGCCTCCAGTATTCTGAATTTTGCACGTGATAGAAATAGTAACAAGATGGCGGTAAGAACAGAACAAAAGGCTTAAAAAAAAGCAAGGTTTTGTTTTTGTATTATTTGTCGTGTCATGGTCACCATTCTTTGCTGTGAATATAATGACCGAGTTGTGCAAATTATATACATTCGACCCTGTGGTAATTTCCACCTTTGTGTGGTTTGGATGGATTTTTCCACGCTGAATCCTATAATATACACGATGTTCAACTCAACATTTAATCAAACGTTTGTGACAATGATATTTGGTTTTCTTAAAGAGGTTAAGCTTTTAAATCATTTTTAGTACCAATTAATATATTATTGACCTTATTCACTAAATTCTCTAGTTCATTTATTTATTTGTAAATAATTTTTCAATTATTTATTTGTAAATAATTTTATTAAATTTTTAACCGTATTTATTTAATATATTTTTGTCATCATCACGTCCAATCATCTTTGCGCGAACAAAATGACCTATTTATGTGTTGACGTGCCATAAAACACCATTCATTCATTTATTCATTCATTGTGACAATGTCAAGTTATTTAAATGCCAGTTTTGTTTCCTTCAGAAATCGTTAACAAGACGTCATTGGAACCCGACGAATGGCTCTGCGACTAAAGATTCGAGTGATTCCAGCGCTGAAATACCATAATAGCACATTTACATGCAACATGCAAAGATACACTGACAATAATGCTTCGTGTATATAATTAATCTTAAAAACATCAAGATACTTATTATAGTGTTAGAGACAAAAACAAATAATTGCCGCACCTTCGAAAAATTGTCCTATATTAACGAACAACCCACCTTGTGGCCTATTGTCTTTTCACTAGACCTTTACTAATGGGATCGTTGTACTCTTATTAAACATAATTTGTACTGAGAATAAATAATAATCTTTAAAAATATTGTTGATTTGGTCAATAAATTTGCGTTGTAACTTTGGAGTAATCATATCCGTAAATCCACGGTACAACGAATGTATTTAATAATTGTCATCCAAGTGGAAAAGAAGAAAATACAATTGTGTACAATATTGCATTTTGAATAATTGACATTCACTGCATGGGATTTAAGATTTACTTTGCAATTAATGTCTCTAAACTATAACTAAATTTCGAATTTAGTTGCATGGAAGTGAATTTAATGTAAACTCAATTTGGTAATTTACTTTGAATATATAAAGCATTTAATTTTTCATGATATTCCCAGATTTCCTTGGCATTTAAGTCGCTCTGAAATTTCATGAAATCCTGAAATCAATGAAATTTAAAGACAGTAAATCTGATGAAATATATGAATTAAATGGATCTTCACATGACTGAATACTGAATGGCAGTGAATTAAATTTTACAAAATCTGATAATTTACTTATACAATGTATTAAAATACTGCTAAATATCTCATGGGGATGAGATTTCCTGGAACTGATATTTTCCAATGATATGTATTAAATGGGAATGTAATTAGGAAATATTGACGTATTCTATACAAAGATTTACAGTTATACCATTAATAAGTAAAATCTCATGCAATTGAAGAAACACAATTTTGATGCAACAGTTTAAACATTTATTAAAGAAAATTCATTGTGTTTTATTATTTCACAATACACTTTATTTCATAGTTGAACATCATAAAGTAAATGAGTACATGGTTGACCAGATTAGAAATAGGTGCGGGTCTTTAAATTATTCATAGTAAAAAGGGGATGAAATGCAAAAAGCTGCTACTTAGTTGTTCTATTAAACAAATTTTAACAAAGTAGTGAAGTCCTCAATCTTTAAAAAATTCATTGCCCAAAATCCGCCAAATGCAAGGTGTTCAAAATTACGCCATTCCTGTTGACGGTGGTGGTGAACCGTCCATACTCCTCGGCCACACCTGCAAATGACCATGTAATCTGTTATATACATACAAAAGTAATCACAATCAATGTAAGATACAAGTTTAGACATCAAATATTACAAATAAAATTTAATCATATCATGCAATAGAGCAATAGTTGAAAATATATGTATTCTCTCACCGCGTGTCTAGATCTAGAGGACATGACGTCATAAATACCAGTTATGACATTATATCCGCTTGGACTGCGCCTCTATACAAATTTATACCTTAAAAATTGGACTTAGCGTTAATATGTGTCGTGCTCAAACCTCTGCCACGAGCACTTCCTTGACTGAATTTAATAATTTTAGTACTATTCTGCAGGTATGGATTGGCTGGAGCTGAAACAATTTTTTATTCCCGATATCTGACCGCTAGGGGTCGCCAGCGGGCCTCGAACCTGGGTCATTTTATGGCACGTACAGGCATGTGTGAGGCAGGTGCATCGGGTCCCTGTTTATATATGTTGTGTATTTATTGATTCTAAGCAACTTTTGTTCTTCAACAAATGATCTTTCGATATCCGTTTTGGGGGAAATACGTCCCGTGCCAACACGTGCCGGTCTCTGGTTCCAACTGCTTGAACCCCTCCTGAGAGCTCATTCCTTGTCAGAATTAAATAAATTTAGTGCCATTTGTCAGATATTGACTAGATGTTGAGCAAGTGAGTTTATTTATTTCCGATACCTGGCCGCTAGGGGTCGCCAGCAGGCCTCGAACCTGTGTCAAGTATCAGGTGCACGGCATATTTGAGGCACGTGCATTGAGTTCATGTTCATATATGTTGTGTATATTTTAATTCGAAGCAATTTTGTTCTTCAACAAATTAGCTATTTCTCTCCTTTTTTTTCATAAACGTGTTTCGTACCAACACGTGCAATTCAACAATTTGGCAAAATTAAAGTGTCATGTTCAAACCTTTGTCCAGAGGCGAAATATAATGATCTTGGTTTTTTTTTCGACAGGTATTGAATAGCTCCTAAGGTTGCCGAATTTAATTAGCCAGAATGTGCTGGTTCAAGGTCATTACTTGGCCCAGAACTAAGGAAGTTTCCCTGGCACTTCGTCATTCTGAAAGCCACGTGCATTGAGTTCAGCTTCATATATGTTATAGAGAATTTAATTCTGAGAAACATTTGACTTCAAACTATATGACTAACTCAAACCGTTTAGCCAGTAAAGTCATAATTGCGACTCACATATGGTCAGCCAGCGGGCCAAAAAGTGCTCAAACCTGAACAAAGAGGCCATTTCCTGTCCGATTTTTTCGACTTGGGTATCATTAGAAAGGTGTTGGCAAACCTGACAAAGTGACGTCTAGTTTTTATAGAAAATCTCAAACCCGTGCACCTGCACGTGCAAAACTCGAAATAATAGACCTAGCAAAAAAAATAAATTATTTACCCTTAATTCTTCAAATAAAGGCCATTTTAATTGACACTGTTTCCAAAAATAACTTCTACTCTTCTTTTAATGCTGTATATCTCGTCATTCTAAACAACTTTTGTTCTATAAGTATTAAGCTATCTGTCTCCGTTTAATCAGAAACGTGTCACGTGCCAACACGTGAAATTCAACTCATTTGGGTACCAGGTTCAAATCCCCACCCAGAGGCCATTTCTTATCGGACTTTGATGATCTTGGTGTTGTCCGATAGGTTATGACTAGATCTCAAGGTTGCCGTACTTAACTGACCGGAATTCGCTAGTTCAATGTCATTCCTGGGTCTATAACTAAGGTAGTCTCCATGGCATGTGCGTCATTCTGAGGACCACGTGCATTAGGTTCAGCTTCATATATGTTGCAGAGAATAAAATCCTTATCAACTTTTGTCTTTAAACTATATAGCTAACTCAAACCGTGTAGCCAGTAGAACCATAATTCAGACTCACATTTGGTCAGCAAATGGGCCAAAAAAGGTTCGAACCTGAACCAAGAGACCATTTTCGGTCCGATTTTTTCGACTTTGGTATCATTAGAAAGGTATCGGCAAGTCTGACAAAGTGACGCCGAGTTGCTTTTAGAAAATACGGAAGCCGTGCATATGCACGTGGCAAAACTCGAAATAATACACCTAGCAAAAAAAAAATACGTATATTTATTAGCTAAATCACATTGAATAAAGTCCAGTTTATTCTTACCATTTCAAAAAATAACTTTTTAATAAAACTGAATTTTTACATGTCATTTTTGCCTTTTTTGCCATGTTTGCGCCTCCGTAGAGCCCTTAGGATGCAACACAAGTCTGTAAAACCATATATTTTCTAAAAGATCCGTTAAAGTACTCGAACATTGCACCACAAATACCTGGCCCAGACACCTGGAACGGTTATTAGGGGTCATCTAAATATACACATATTCCAATATTTGGGTTTTACAATATTCGATGATATTGTCCCTACAACCATATCTAAAATTTTATATAAAAATAGGTAATTCATTAATAACTTTGCCAGTTATGTATTTATTTGGCCAATACAACAATATGTTGTTCAATTACTTCCCTTTATCGGTGTCAACATTTGAAGTTATGATTATCAGGACTACACTAATATTAAAATTGCATTTTGCACGTGAATTTAAACAAATTTAATTTTCAAGTAAAATTTTAAATATGATGTTTTCTAAATTTGAATGAAATTTACCTGCATTTGAAATAAAGATAAAATAAGTTAACTTCAAAATTTACTAGAATTAAAGTTGAATGAAATTAACCTAAAAAAATAGAAAATATGTTGCAGTATGCAGAATTTCAGTGTTTAGGTTGATAACTGTTCTGTTGATACACAATTAAACTCTAATTTTAGCCATAGCCCTGCTTATGACGTCGTGGTCAAGCTTTGCAATGTTGATTGCCGCCAAAACATACGCGACACGGACTACTTTTTATTCCTCAATTTTCTTTTGTTTTCATGTATTTTACATATGAAAGCAGAAACAAATAAAACAATACAAATATATTGTTGACATTGTATTATTTCATTTTTAAAAAAAAATGTTGCATAAAATAAACCAAACGCTACAAAAATATCAATAAAATTTGGACAGCGTATGAATTAACTGAATTCTGTCAACGAATCAAAATGCCATTTTACATTGCGGAGGTTGTCAAAGCTAGTTGTTATTTTAATGTTTGCAATCGTAACGAATTAGTTTGTCATCTACCTAAAACACGAATAAACGAATCATTTAACGGATTACAATGTAATTACAAAACATGATTAAAAATTCACGTAGATGAAATTCAACAAAGACTATCGAGCTTCTTCTCTAATATTATACAATAACTTACATATATAAAACATAGCAACAAGCGAGCATAAACAAGGCACACATAATTTTAATTATGCGGATCTCAAACTGTTAATTGAGTTATTACTCACTACATTTGTGACGTTTAACAACTTGCCAGAGCTGCATTGATCCGACTGGCATCATTTATACAGCATCTCGGGAAAAAACAGAGTTTTTAAAACGCACAATAATTGCATGATGATTGATATTTATTTTCCCGACATCTTGTTAATGCATTTTGATTAAATCGTTGAACAAATATAAAAACTGTTGTAAAAAGAGATATGAAGAGATATGATATCAAGAAGAAACAGAACATTTAAGCATGTTGGCCAAGAAATGTCCAGACGTTCATGTGCGTGAATTTTGTATCTTAAATCAAAGTTTTTTGTTCTATTATAAGAAACAGTTATTTTTTGGCAATTTTATGAAGTTAAAAACAATGAACAATTTGAGCAACAAATTTCTTTTTTTTCTTCACAACGTTTTTTTCACGCATTTCTGTAGAACTTTTAATGTCAATTTCTTACGAAGAAAAAAATGGAGGTAGGGGTAACCTTAAGTGGAAGTAAAGTTTTTTAAAATGATAAAATATTGTTATAGTTACATAGTATTTAAAAAGTTATGCTATAAGCGTTTGGTTTGTATTGGACTTTATTAATCTAAACAATTCACATATAATTTCTAATGCTACTAAACATATACATTTGCAAAATGACACCAAATATGATCATAAGGTACTGCTTAAAGTTAGTTCACAAATATTTCTTTAAAATGCACGGGCAACTGTGGGTTTATCTGTACATTCTGAAAGTGCTTATATGGGACCTAAGATAAACTGAAATATAAAGAAGTGTAAGTTTCTCAAGATTGACATTTTATATGTTTTTGTAACAATAATTTAATCAGAGTTTAACGGCATCTTCAAAACATTTCAGACTACATATGGCATATCAAGTTTTATGGATGGAGGGAAATCTCAGAATGAATCTGAGTAGATCCAACGTCCCTATAACTTGCAAACTCTCTCCAATATTTTTTTTGAGCGAGTGAGACTTAATACCTACTACCTTAGCAGTGAAAGGTAAGTGATTTTGAGACGGCGCTTTAGACATAATCATAAAAAGGCGGATGGAGTAAAGTCAATGAATTTTTAGAGAAAAGTTTTAAAACTGAGAAGGCTCATTTAAAGGTCTCAGTTTTCAGTTTCATCAATATACTGAAAGGATAAAGCAACTCAATGTGAATTTCAGAGAATCATTATCAAACTATTGTACACTATCTACAGTTTTAGAATATGTATGTATAAAAGTATTTGATTGATGAATTTGTCAATAATAATGACAATTTTATTAATTGGGTTTAACACATTTCAGCTTATATAGAGCCTAACAAGTTTTATTGATGCAAGAAGATCTCAGAATTAATCTGGTTAGATCCAACGTCCTTGTTGCAAACGCTCTCATATAAAGTTTTTGGAGCGATTGGGACTTGAACCTACGACCTGCAGCGAAAGGTAAGTGATATTGAGACGTCGCTTTAACCCGCTCGGCCACGGTGGACCTGTTTTTGATACAAAAACATAAACAGTTGGATGGATTATAGTCAATGAATTTTAAGACAAAGTGGCTCATTTGAAGTTTGTAGTTTCATAATATACTGAAAGGATAAATAAACTCCGGGTGAATTTCAGAGCAACATTATCAAACTATTGTGAGCAATATCTATAGATGTAAAACTATTTCATTGATGATTTTGTCAATAATAATAATCATTTTAACACAATCATTAACAAAAATATCCTAAAACTTTAAGCATCGCCTACAATAGTTTGATAATATGTCTATGAACTTGACTCTGTTTGTCTTGTCATTTTAGTATATAGCAGGGTGATATCTTAATGATTTCATTAATTAACAAATTAATAATATATATTACATTTGGCTTAGAAATCATTTGAAAATCAATCTTATAAAGCGAGCACGGTAACGAACCTTTGTGTTGATTATTTTCAAACTAAATACTAGTCTAATAAATATGATTTATAGTTGAATTAAATTGAAATGACTTCCATTGTACGAGCCAACATTTGTATACATTGATACAGATATTTATGTTGAGAATCATGGAATTTAAAGAATATTTGTTTATGTGTTATTAACCTGAACCCCAATGCTCAATCTTCTAATGTCGTGTTTTGTCATACTTCGTCCCTCTGCTGCATGAAGGTGTTAATATATATCAAACATGAAGACACTTGTCACCTTTAGCAGAACTTGGGAAATATGATGTCATTATAATGACTTACTGACTGACTGACTGGCTGGCTGGCTGGCTGGCTGACTGGCTGGCTGGCTGACTTGCTGACTCATTCACTAATTCCCTCATATTGCTTATCCATATTCTAGATATTTTCCTTTTTGTTTGAAGTATAGTAAGTAAAGGCACATCGCTGGGCTAAACATGTGTTTTTTACGTTTATTTAGTTTTATTACAATCTTATCGGATACACCGAATGTTTTTAGCTCTCAGCTATCTGCAGTCAAATTGCATCAACTCATTCTTACCAGTACTACCTGAGATAACTCTTAATTTTTTGCTTTTTGCAAATGTTTGTTTTAATTGATAAAATAATTTATTTTGATAGTTTTATCAATTATGCCGTTCAAATGACTTTCATGGTCTTATATATACTTCGAGTTGTCATGATTTAAAGATTCAATTTTATCAACTCTGAACCTCTTTCTTGCTCGCGATAATGTATGTACATATGAACCTTACAACAAAATACACTCAATATGTGGTCTTGACAGGCATAATAATGACTCACATTTGGGACCACTCAAGTGTGGTAATACTTACTGTGTGATTAAAGTTAATTACAATTAGTAGCAGATATGACTTAGATGACAAAATAAAACGTAAACTTACGTGCATTAGAATACAAAGAGTTATAAACAAAGAAACGCCTCTGTATTTAGATGAAGGAGTTTTATACATCTGGCTTACACCAAATTGTCCCACTGTGACCACTTTACCTAATAACTTTTACTTATTAGTCAGCGGAATTAACCAATTTAGGATACAAAGAGCTGGACACTAAACCAGGATTTCCTCAGTTGCCTTTGCGTCAGCAGCTCAATTATGTAAGCCAATTACGTTAAAACACGCGCAGGAATCTTTAGAAATAAACCAAGGTACAGGTAAGAAGGTTTGTACAGGTTACTCGAAATTGAAAATGTGTATTTACTGGAATCGATCGAATATATCTGTTGTGCATATGTAATATTGATTTTGTGAAAATGAGAGCCAAGAACATGACGCCATCACGAATTAATGTGTTCCCCAAGATGATCATGACGCAACAGCTCCGATTGATCTGTGCAGTTGCTGGAATCGATCAAATGCATATTTAATGCCTTTGTTATCAAAGTAAAAGTCAAAATGACGTCATCAGGAGCCAATATGTTTGCAACATCTCCGTGTGCTTAGGCACCTTACTAACCGACTTTTTGCTACTTATAGATAACGGGACGAATGGAAGGCATGGACTAATATTCATTCGTAATATTCATTCGTTTTTTCTTCAAGCTTATTGTTTTACTGTTAATGCATATAGTGTCAAATTTCTCCGATTTTATCCAGAGCTGCCGATATCAAAAGGTTGCTGCTTGATGTGCATCTGTAATGCAATTACAAGGACACATGCATCAGTTAAATGTGCATGTTCTAGAATCACGTTGATTGTGGTATTGATCGCCATGCCCGTGACTGCGTTTCCTGTGGAATTTCCTGCCTTAATTGCGCTGACGATTAAATATTGTCTTAAAACGATGTTCTTTTCAATGATGATTGAAGCCTAACGAAACTAATGTGGCCAGATCAGTTTTGCCTATAATTGTATATGATTTATATGCGTAGTATGTGATATAGTTATGTTTGTACTTGTATGGCATTGACATGTGCTTATACTCGTCCGCCGCAAATAACACATGCACCTACTTAATTATCCAAGAAGTGCATTCATTCTAATAAAAAAATACATGCTCCTACTTAGTTATCCAATTAGTACATTCATTTAAATCAAATAACACTACGCCTACTCAATTTTCAAATTAGTGCATTCATTCAAATCTTATAAAACAAGACTATTCTTTTTGTAGCCTAGCATGATTTTTTCAATATATTCTAGCAATTTGGTGTACTAACCTATTTCAATTTTTTTTATTATTTAAGCACATTAAAAATTGTTACTAACACAACACTTTAACCGTTAACTGCTGCAAATATTTTTCAAATAAAACTCATCCTGTCTATAGATATAAGAAATATCGAATGTTTACATAAACACTACGCACAAATGTATAAAGAACTATTAACAAGTAGATACGTATGCGTTGTATAACTGAATTTAATATCTAAAATGTTTCCAGTATATTTTCATATTAATCCATACTAGTACTTTGGTTTCTGCCAAAAACAAATATATATTACACATATGTTTACATTATTGCAACCGAATTGCGCATTTTAAGATGAAAAAAATAACTGTTTGTTAAATAAGAGGCGTAGCAAGTTCACAGACACCATGACATTACAACACAAGCAATATATTCAATTTATAGAAGAATCATAATATGTACAAAATCAGCATACACACTAAATACTACGTGGTCATCGCCTTACAACAATCAGTAATAAAACCACCACTTGGGACAGGTGCATCCAACTTCGCTCTTCCTCCCTTCCATTGCATCACGTCATCAAAATAGAAACAATTGTAGCCGTTCTAGACTATCCACTTATGAGTTAGGCAACATGCGCAGCGTATGGTGTAAAACACAAAACACAAAGCCGACATGAATTAATTGTAATGTGGAGAAAATGCTTATTGATATTTAAATTACAATTAAAGTTATTGGTTTGTTTGCAATAGAATATGCATCTTTTGCGTTATTAGGTATTCCCGGTCATTAAGAACGTTTAAATATAACGACTCAAATACGACATTAATTAGTTTTAGATCAAAGTGCCTCTTTTATTTGAAAAAGAGTAATAACGTGGTATATTAAAATACATCAAACATCATCACAACAAATACATGATATGCTTGTAATTAAATCTGATGAAGTTATTGAGCATTTCAGAGTTGTGTGAAACAAGCTTCAGTAACCATTTATCAATATCCATATGAACATTAGTTATGGAATCTTACCGGCTATCGTGCCTAGTACGTTGTAGTCTGAATGAAAGAGTTATATTAGATATTGCTTTAAGTACGCAGCAATCAACATAATTTTACGACCAATTATAGCAGAGTTGACTGAAGTGAAAAAGAGGATAATGAAGTAAAAACCAATTATATAAATGTTTACTAATGTATAATTAATATGTGATCATCAAACAGTGATATTATTTAATGCGTTATTGTTGCATTTCTTATCCAGTTTTTATCTTGTTAACAATGACGGATGTTAGAATTAAGTCATGTCGGTTAATACCATTGTTGGCAGTACTTCATGTATACTATTTTGCTAAAGATCGATTGAAGTAAAGCCTAGAGCTTTTGTAAATTATTCTCAATAGCGTGTATTACTGGGAACTGTTTTTGATTGTTAGTTTTTTAAAGGCCACCATGTCGAGTCTGGGATCGAACACGCAATGTATTACGTGAATTGCGTGACAAGCAAACACCCTATTTAAATTCATTGTTTGCGCAATTGGATAAAATAATTACTTATTTAGATGTTATAGAACAGCAATATCCCTAAGCTATTTTGTTTAAAACATAAAGAAAATGTTTTCACATGATAGTTGATTCGTCCTATGAATAATATTGAAAGTATAAAGAAACACCAGGTAAATTAAGAATATACTTTATCAAACAACTGTTCGTGATATTTACAATATTAAAATATGTAATATGTAAAGGTTATTCTTTAATGATATTGTCAGTAATAATAATCATATTAACACAATCAATAATGAAATACTTTAACATGCATATTTTAAAACTGCAAGTTTGGTTCTGAAATTCACCCTGTGTTACTTTATCCTTTCATTTTATATCATAAAGTGGATTTCAGAGCCAATATAAATGCAGCATTACTGTTCAATATTTTAGATACCCGGTTATGTGATTTAACCTTCACCATAACCAATGGCCAATTAATAGATATGATTTCTTATTTATAGCACTACAAACAAAAGTGTAAATATATGCGCGCACAAGGGTTTAACGCCATTTTCAACACAATTCAGGTTATATATGGCATATCCAGTTTTATTGGCGGAGGAAGACCTCAGAATGAATCTGAGTAGAACCAACATCATTTCCCAAGTAACTGGTTAACGTTCTCACATAAAGTTTTTGGAGTGGATATGACTCAAACCTACGGCCTTAGCGGTGAGAGGTAAATAAACTTAAGACAATGATGTGTTATATTATTCAAGCTGACTCATAAACATTAATTTGGGAACAAAGTAACCTATAAACGTCTTAATTACTTGATTAATTCTAATAATAGATTATTGATCCTGGATTTTACAGCTGTACTATAATATAATCAATGCAGCAATTTGTGTGCCATTAATTTCAGAACAGGTTATTATATAACAGTAACTGCTGCTGTTGTTGTTGTTGGTGGTGTTGTTGTTGTTGTTGTTGTAGTAGTTGTTGTTGTTGTTGTTTTTATTGTTATTGTTCGAATTATGTTTTATGTAAGGGGTTTTGTAGAAGGTAATAAGGGATACGAAATGCTGAATTTGTATGCTTAAACAGGATGCAGATAATAAAAAAAAAATAATGTGGTTTGAATTGGCCTTTCATTAGACGAAATCGGTATGACTACTATTGGTATCAACCAAGAATATAATTACTCCTAAATATACTGCTTATTACAAACATAATCATTAATATGTAAAAGATAAACTTGGTATTAAACCATCACAAATTTACACCTGCCTCTTAGAATCCTACTTTTCTTACCCTCGCATGCAGAAGGTCGTGGGTTCAATCCCAGGCCAGGTCATACCAAAGACTTTAAAAATGGTACTAGAAGTTTCCTCGCTTGACGCTCAGCATTTAGAGCAGAGTTCTAGGTCTGGTCGACCCGGTGTCAGTATAATGTGACTGGGTGAGGTATCATACCATGTGTCTGCGGCATGATACTCCAGTGTGACAGCGCTAAAAATACTGTCTCAAGTAGACACCGTCGCGATTTGACTTAAAAATTGTTAAAAGCGACGCTAAACACCATACAACAACAACAACAACAATAATTTTTCTTACAGTATAGAACATAAATATAGAGTAACTTTGACATGAATTAGAATATCGGAACTTAGCCTCGCGATCGAAACTGGTAGATACATAGATACAGACAACGAAGATAGAAAGTGACTAGACTGTTATATGAAAAACAATTGTGGATACTAATTTATGATTGAGGCAACATTACCTGGTAAATGAGTGATATATTTTTGTTCTTAGTGCCTGTATGGTACTTTATTCAATAAACTGTACTGAAATGAATATAATTTGGAATTGTGAAGTGAATAAACAGAAGTACAATACATGTGAGTCAAATTGGTCTCCGTACTTTTGTAATTAGGAAATGAGAGTGTGGGTATCTGAAAGGAAAGACATTGACACAAATAAGTGCCCCTAAGGCATTGCACCTTTCTAAATCGGAAACAATAGTAACATGAATTGGGAAAACATTTGAATCGACCGTTTTATACATATAAGTGTATGGCCCCATTTAAATTTGCAAATACAATACAATTTTGAAGGTTTTCCATTCAACTCTACTACAGAAATGTTTCTTACAAATCAATGTTGTAAATATGAAATTAATACATCTCTTTATGTGTTCACCTTGCATTTTGTTTTTGCTTTCGAAGAGGGTGATTGTAAAGATTGATTCAATGCGTGAACAGGATCAACATTCTATTTCAACACTGCTGTGTATACCTTGTAAGTTATTATACAAGACTTCAATTTGAAACATTATCTACCTTTTAAATGAAATGATAGATAAAAATCAAAGTATTTAGACTTGCAGAAAATTCGCAGAAAATGACAGTTAAAGGAACGGCACGGCATCAGAAATACCAAATTTCGTTAAACTGGTAATATCGGATTGGCGCAAACACTTATGCTAGTGCAAAAACGGATAGTGACGTGTGAATTTAATACAATGGATAAAGTTTTTTGTCCGGAAAATTGCGTAAATTCATAAATATTGTTTACGCTTAATGTGAGCATGACGTAAGATTGTGTCCAATAAAACAGCATATCAATTACAGAAAAGTACTGCTGCCAGTCTCCAGTCAATTATGCGTTTAATATTTCAACGGAATTTACGATATTGAAGCAAAACCAGGAGCTATATAAGGCAACACTTGTTTTAATTACAGTTTTATTTATAGACTAAAATGCCTCTGATCTCATTTCATGTTCCTTGCCTTTCAGACGCACATATACTAGTATTCCCAAAATGCACTTTTTGTCGTGTGAAACTATATGTTTTGTAATGTGCAGTTTTATAGACTGTATAATATATACGATGTATTTTGAGCAAAGCGATTTCCAGTATTAAGAGTGAATATTGTAATGTTATTGTTCTATATTATCATTTGCATTAAAACAATTTAATAAAATGTATACACATTTTCCATTTAAATGACAAATTTCATTCATACACTATCAGAAAATATAAAAATAATATATTGTTATTTAAATATTTTGCCATTAAAATGTATTTAAAAAAACGTAATTTTGAGTTTGATGAGTCTGGAGTTTAGCCTCAAAGGTTTGATAAATGTATAGGTAAAGTAATCCCAGTTTTTCTGGAAAAAAATCGATTCATTACAATTAACATGTATCACAATGATCATTTTAATTGCGTTTAACGCCATTTTCAGGTTATATATATATATAACTAGCAAACTTTCTCACATAAAGTTTTTGGAGCGACCTTGACCGGAACCTACAACGTTCGCGGTCTTGAGACAGAGCCTAAGACCATTCGGCCACAGGGGGCCCTTTCATGATATCCCTACAGAGGAATATCATGATCTATAACCAGTTTATGGTTAACCGTTTGTCCATCCTAACACAGCAAAACATGAGTAATGGTAGGTATAGGCTCAATGTGGATGCTGTATTTTGAACGAGGATAAATCAAATTATAATTATTAGCTGGGCTTTATGGCAAGTACATAGCCCTGCTTATGTCGTCGTAATCAAGTTTTGCAATGTTTAGAATCGCTAAAAAATGGTCATACGCGACAGACACTATTGTTATTCCTCGATTTTCTTGAAATTTATATATCCAAGCAAAAACAAATTAAACAATAAACATATATTGCGGACATAGTATTTTGTGATTTTTTTTAAAACAATTGTTGCGTAAAGCAAACGCTATAGTAGTATCAATCAAATTAGGATTGAATTTGTTTTACAAGAAAATTATAAGAAATTTATAAGAAAATGGTGATTGATTGATTGATTGAATATGTAGCGTCATTATTATGCCATCGATGGATAACAGACGATCAGTTAACCATAACCGCTGTGTCCTGGGATCCTGGAAGGTTAATCAGTACTCGAACACATCCATTTTCCGCTATAAACTGATAACTTTCCCACTTGATTCAGTGGTAAGAGAAGAATGAAAATGAGTATTATAAGAAAATGGTCATAATCAGGTTAACATAATTCTGGTGTCCAATATATATATATATATATATTGATGGGGTTTAATGTCATTTTCAAGTTAATTTCAGGTTAATTATGGCATATCCAGTTTTACCTCAGATTGAGCCAAACAGTAGACTTGGGGGCTCGAAGTTAACACAGAAAAAACTAAGGTTGTTGTTTTCGGAAGAGGGGTAGAGTAACAGTTTCTGAACAATGGACATATAATAACGTAAATATAGATGTTGTTGATGATTTTAATTATCTAGGCGTTGTTTTTAATTACGCAAGTACATTCGCTCTTAATCAGAAGTCTCTTAGTGGCAAAGCACTAAAGGCGATGAATCTTTTAACAGTTAATATAAGAAAGCTTGAAGTGAATCCTAAGACATCGCTTCAGTTATTTGATGCATTTGTAAGTTCGATTCTTAATTATGCGTGCGAAGTATGGGGATTTACAAAATCAAAAGAATTAGAGCGCATTCATTTGAAATTTTGCAAAGCTATACTGGGCGTAAAAGAAACTACTAGCAATTCTGGTATTTATGGCGAACTAGGGCGTTATCCGATGTTTATTTCTCGATATTTTAAAATTGTTAAGTACTGGTTAAGATTATCAACTACTGATAATATTATTTTAAGCAGTGTTTATAAGAACTCGTTAGCTGATTGTGAAAAAGGGTTAATCAACTGGGTCTCAAAGGTTAAGTCCATCCTAAATAATTATGGTTTTATGTATGTATGGGATAATACAACAAATATAAATAATAAATATTTTCTTTCTATTTTTCGTAAAAGAATGATTGATAGTTTTATTCAAACTTGGAAGGTGGATGTAGAGTCGAATAGAGTATTGAACCTGTTGTATAGAAATATAAAACTAACACATGGTTATGAAAGATATTTAGATTTGTTACGTACTAAACACTTACGCAGTGTTTTTTCTAAATTAAGATTATCTTCACATTCATTAAGAATTGAAACAGGGAGATGCCGACTATGCCAGATTTGTAATAATAATGATATTGAAGATGAGTATCACTTTGTTTTAATATGTTCTAACTATAATGAAATTAGAAAGAAGTATATCAAGACGTTTTATTACACAAGACCAAATATGTTTAAGTTTATAACACTATTGCAATCTACAAATAAAAGAGAACTTCTAAATTTAAGTAAATTTATTTCCGAAGCTTTTGTAATAAGGCGATCAATTCCAGATATCATGTCTTAAAATGTGCTTTATTATGTTCATTCTCATGATTTTTGTTGATGACACAAATATTAATAATTTTTATGAAATTATTATGACATCTTTTATTACAGAGATCAATTTAAAGTAAAAAACATACCTGTCATGTATTAAAATATTTGTTAATATATATATGTATATGATGACGAGAAACTGTATATAGTTTAAGTCAATAAAATGTCTTATGTCTTATGTCATAATCGTAAATATAATATCAAATTGTTAACAATATAAAGTGTTACGTAAAAGAATTGGGTTTAACATTTCTTATATCACGTTAAAATGAAAATTAATAGTAGTTTCATTCTTAAAGGTCAAGACTTTGTGAAATTAAATCTATTTTTACAGACACCAAAATGGAATTCCAAAACCAGGCTGTATACTACATACCGCTTATAAAACCGGTTGTCGCCATAATGTAGTTTAGATTAAACTTACTTATTTTACTTCGATTATGGAACAAGTTACCCATATTACAACTCGAAGTCTTTCTGGGTATAACCAGTACAAAGCATATGTGGAGTAAGGACACCAGAAATAGTCGTGGGGGGATTTACCAACGACCCTCGGGACGATACTGGGCTCGGTGATCTGCCACTGGACCACGTACTTCATAATGCGATATTTACATATCAAGTTTACATTTTCCGGAATCTGTAGTTGACATATTGTCTTACTCTACGTTTACGTTGTATAAACATTATGGATATACCACATAATGTCCGTTCGCATCTATATAATTATACACATTTACGAGTGTAACTACGATTTTCGTTGCCGCAAGGAAGACGGGCTGGTTAATTAGGTCTTTGCGTTCTTTGCAGTGGTATGTATGTAGAGTTTTATCTGTATCTAGATTCTAATCAATAGTACAACCATGTGAGATGATATATAATACAACTTCAACGATGTGAATTCTATAGTGAACCATTACGACATACGTTAAGCAAGATTAATCTATAGTTTCCGTTATAATGTACACTATAACATACGTTGTATTTAATATTGATTAATTGAAAATTTAGCGTCATTTTATGCCACCGAGGGCTAACAGACGATCAGTTAACCTAACCAATAGTTCCTGGGATCCTGAAAGGTAAACCCGTACTCGAGTACACCCAATATCAGCAAGTAACTGACATATTTCCCACTTCGATCAACGGTGAGAGACGAATGATAATGAGACGCAATGTCGTGTATCGACCATCAAGGAGATTGTGGCCATGACATACGTTCGACAAAGGTGAATTCTCAAATATTTTCATTATATAAGATACTATGACACACGTTAGGCAAAGGTAAATTCCCAACAGTTTTCATTATACTATATACCATGACATACGTTTGGCAAAGGTGGATTTTCAAATGTTTTCATTATACTAGATACCATGACATATGTTTGGCAAAGGTAAATTCCCAACAGTTTTAATTATACTAGATACCATGACATACGTTTGGCAAAGGTGAATTTTCAAATGTTTTCATTATGTTAGATACCATGACATACGTTTGGCAAAGGTGAATTTTTCTAAAGTTGTCATTGTACCAGACACAATGACATAATTCGACAAAGGTAAATTCTCCATAGTTGTCATTATACCAGACACCATGACATATTTCGGTAAAGGTCAATTCTATACAGTTATCATTGTATCAGACTCCCACTACATGCGTTCGGCAAAGATGAATTCCCTATAGCTCATTTTATATAAAGCATCGTGACGTAGGTTCGGCAAAGATTAATTCCCTATAGCTCCTATTATAAAAGGCATCGGGACATAGGTTTGACAAAGATGATTTCCCTATAGCTCACATTATTAAAGGCATCGTGACATAGGTTCGACAAAGATGAATTCCCTATGGTTCCCGTTATATAAAGCATCGTGACATAGGTTCGATAAAGATGAATTCCCTATAGCTCTCATCATCAAAAGCATCGTGACATAGGTTCGACAAAGATTAATTCCCTATAGCTCCCATTATAAAAGGCATCGTGACATAGGTTCGACAAAGATGAATTCCCTATAGTTCCCATTATAAAAGGCATCGTGACATAGGTTCGACAAAGATGAATTCCCTATAGTTCCAATTATATAAGGAATCGTGACATAGGTTCAGCAAAGATTAATTCCTTATAGTTCCCATTATTTAAAGCATCGTGACATACGTTCGACAAAGATGAATTTCTATTGTTCCCATTATTTAAGTTATCGTGACATAGGTTCGACAAAGATGAATTCCCTATAGTTCCCATTATATATAAGGCATCGTGACATAGACTCGACAAGTGTGAATTCCCTATAGTTCCCATTATATAAGGCATCGTGACATAGGTTCGACAAAGATTAATTCCCTATAGCTTCAATTATAAAAGGCATCGTGACATAGGTTCGACAAGTGTGAATTCCCTATAGCTCCAATTATAAAAGGCATCGTGACATAGGTTCGACAAAGATTAATTCCCTATAGCTTCAATTATAAAAGGCATCGTGACATAGGTTCGACAAAGATGAATTCCCTATAGCTCCATTTATAAAAGGCATCGTGACATAGGTTCGACAAAGATTAATTCCCTATAGCTTCAATTATAAAAGGCATCGTTACATAGGTTCGACAAAGATTAATTCCCTATAGCTCCCATTATAAAAGGCATCGTGACATAGGTTCGACAAAGATGAATTCCCTATAGTTCACATTATAAAAGGCATCATGACAAAAGTTCGACAAAGAATATTGACATAGGTTCGACAAAGATTAATTCCCTATAGTTCCCATTATATAAGGCATCGTCACATAGGTTCGAAAAAGATGAATTTTCTAAAGCTCCCATTATAAAAGGCATCGTGGCATAGGTTCGACAAAGATTAATTCCCTATATCTTCAATTATAAAAGGCATCGTGACATAGGTTCGACAAAGATGAATTCCCTATAGCTCCAATTATAAAAGGTATCGTGACATAGGTTCGACAAAGATAACTTCCCTATAGCTTCAATTATAAAAGGCATCGTTACATAGGTTCGACAAAGATTAATTCCCTATAGCTCCCATTATATAAGGCATCGTGACATAGGTTCGACAAAGATTAATTCCCTATAGTTCACATTATAAAAGGCATCATGACAAAGGTTCGACAAAGAATCGTGACATAGGTTCGACAAAGATTAATTCCCTATAGTTCACATTATAAAAGGCATCATGACAAAGGTTCGACAAAGAATCGTGACATAGGTTCGACAAAGATTAATTCCCTATAGTTCCCATTATAAAAAGCATCGTGGCAAAGGTTCGACAAGAGTCCCAGACTGTATGTGATTGATGTTTCTCTTCCAAAATCAAAACTGCTTTGGCTAAAAAAAAGTACCCAATCAACAATCATCCTTATATCACGTGATTGTTTAAGTGATACTCGTAAAACAAAAGAGCCAGTGCCAATTACCAACATCAAATACATGAAATATTTGACGATTTGAGGGCAATTTCTCAGACAATATTTATCCAATTTGGCCAGTTTCAGAAATTTTTCTAGATATTATTATTTTTAACTACGGTGTATATTTTGGCAAACGTCAACTGAAAAATGCGGGTGCTAGAGAAGTAATAATATCTGATGCCTTATCTGGTTGCATATTGCACAGCCAGTTACACATTCATCAGTTTCTTGCAATTTGTTGAGAGTTAAACAATATCTGACGGTAGTGTTGGACACCATTCTCATTTCCAGGCCGTAGGTACCATCTGATTTGCTGTTTTGGTAGTGTTGCTTTGTTGTCCTGGCCTTGTTTGGCAAACGTGATGTGCCCTTATACCCCACCCCCACCCACTCCCCGCTCGCTCTCTCTCTCTCTCTCTCTCTCTCTCTCTCTCTCTCTCTCTCTCTCTCTCTCTCTCTCTCTCTCAAGAACGTCTATAGTTTCTTGGAAAACTTGGTTGTGTCTCAAGCGATATCTTCCTTGTGTAAGTGTTTGCTGGTAGGGTGGCAAGATATGTTCCAACGTACTTCTATTTCCATAATACCAGCTTGACGACTCTGTAGTTAGTCCCAAGCAATGAATTGCTTGGAGTGGGCAGCACATAATAGACAGCACAAATCAGAAATGATAAAACATAAACCAATATAAAACAAGAGCTGTAGGAGGGACAAGCGCTTGACTATTTCAATGCTGTTCTAAAACAACAGCTTTTTCAGCAAGTGCCAAATGGAAGACAATTAAATTAGGTTGTAAAGTTAAAACAACACTATTCATTTTCAATTTTCACAGTTATTTTTTTTTTTTGAAAAAAACAAAGTGAATGGATGGCTCGTATTGCCTTATTTTTATTAAAATCAGCATTGGATCTAAAGTTGAAATAATCTTGTACCAGCATGAACAGTTGATCAGAGCTGGATATCTTTTCATGAAAATGAAAAAAAAATCTAAAAAAAAAGGATTAAACTTTACAAAAAAGAAAAAAAGATTAAACTTTAATAAAAAAGAAAAGAAAAAAGATTAAACTTTTAGAAAAAAATAATTAAATTTTTAGAAAACTCAAAATGTTATAGAGATATTTATGAAGAATTTGATTTCATTTTTATAAATGAAAGGATCGACGAATGCCTTGTTTACATAACGAGAATCTTAGGGTGGCAGATAAAGGACATACTTTATAGGAAACAGCCTGTAGCAAAGAAATATACAAGAAGATTCACCGACGATGCCAAGGAAAAGTTAAAATCAATTCTCTATCTTGATATTGCTCTATATCATTTCGCTCTCGATAAGCTTGAGGAAATTGTAGAAAGAGAGGGTGGAGACTTTATAAGAGAGGTAGAATATTTTAAAGAATTGTTTAACATGATCGAAGATTTCTGTGAAAAAAAGACAGAGTTGCGCTTTCCATTGTCCATTCAGAATGAAGTAACGCATTTGATGTGACACAGCAAGACTGTAGGTTGTATAGATATTTCGAAATGAAATATATCCAGGACCTAAGGATGAAACAATACGGAACACTTAGCAATTAGATTTATATGCTAGTTTGATATTAGATTTCGAGCTTCCCGTTTGGGTCCGTCACATAGCATTGTTAGGAACACGTTCGTTCGCTACATCTACAATAATAGAGAGACTTTGATTGGTTAGTTAATTTTACGTAAGCAAAGCTTTAATAAAAGTTTAAGTTCAAATTTCGATTTTCTTTTACCACCATAGTTCCTATATAGTGTAACATGGTGAATACACATTCATATCATGGCGGAGACACAGTCTTGAGTCGCAAAAGTAGCAGATGCTGTGATACTTCATGTGAGGACAAACAACGTATAAATGATTGAAGACATTATCGATGAATTCAGATCTACAATCAATACCATCAAACCATCAATAAAGAAACAAAACATATTGTGTTATCAATCCTACCAAGGCAATAGGATACAAACAGTTTGTGAACGATAATATATGCAAAACTAACAAATCACAGATGGGCATGCATCCTGAATAATGACCAGTCTGAGAAACACACTGAATACGGTACTATGTATAGTGCCATCTAAATACAGCGAACTTAAAAGTGAAAAGGGGAGGTTTTTAGGGAGGAGAATGCTTCACATCAACAATTACATGGCAATGAGCAACAGTAAGAACATGGTCCATATGGGTGCATTGCTGGATGTAAACCAAACACTTAGTAAATGGTTTAACTAAAAGGGAATGAAAATAGTACATTTAAATATTCACTATCTTTTCCCTAAACATGATGAAATTAAACCTGTTTTATCACAGCAAAATAATATTGATACAGACCACCTTCATCAAAGACGAATGGCTAAAAGATATTATAATATCTTTGGAGAAATCAATGTCTGAAGAAAAAGAATGCATAATACTTGGTGACTTTAATTTTGATCTTTTAAGATCAGACAGCTTTTCAAAAACCTGACTTGACCTCACTGAATTTATCTTAAGCAGTTGGTAACAAAACCTACCCGAGTAACAAGTAATTCCGCGACATTGATAGATCAAGCGTTATCAAACATGCCATAAAATATAGCTAATGTTATACTCAATAAGTGACCGTTATCCTATTTGCATTACCCGTAAGATAGTTGATTATGTAAAAGGTCCAATGCATAAACCAATAAACGAAAGGAGGTCTATAAAATTATTCAATGAATCACAGTTTATTAATGAACACTCAGAATAACCATGGTCAATAATTGACATATATGACAACCGAGATGATTCATTTGACTTTTTTAAATCGTATTAGACAGACATGCCGCGAAAAGAAAGAAACGAGTAAAGAAAACTATTCATCTGAATTATATATAGAGATGCTGGGTGCCATAAAATAGGAAATAGTTCCCATAAGAAAAATGATACTGATAGTTACATGTATAGGCGACACAAGGTTAAAATATGATACTTTAAGCTAAAAAAAATTATTACAATGAAACTATTAACTCTAAGAAACGTAATCCAAAACAGTTCAATGAACAGCCTCCATGATTTATATGATTTAAAACCACAAATTTAAACTTACTTTTTAGATGATGATGATAATGGAAATCCTATATCTTGTCCGGCTCTAACAATAAATGGTTTTAACAATTATTTTTAACGGTTTACGAAACGTCACATCGAGACAACTTAACAATCCCATCCTATGACAATCCCCAACTAATAAATATTATCTCCGATTAGTTTCTTAAAATGTCAGATTGTTATAGCTCCAATACTAACAAAGATATGTAATAGTAGTTTAGATACCAAAAAATGATTTCCTAAATCAGTTAAACGGGCAAAAAGTGTCCATTTCATAAAAACGGACCGAATTGTGATAAATCCAATTATAGGTCTATATCTATTCTTCCCAGGATATCATTAATTCTGGAACGTCACGTTAATAAACATGTTTGAAAATACATGGAAGAAAATAAACTGTTTTATTTTTTTGTCAATCACCATTCCTGTCAAACAACTATCGCAAAAATAATGGATGACTGACTTACAGCTATAGATAAAATGAAATAGTTGGTACATTTTATCTTACTTTGTCGAAGGCCTTCGACTTAGTTAACCATGACGTACTTGTTCAAAAATTAAAATTGTAAAAAATTAAACAGAAATACAATAAAATGGTTTTCTTCATATTTAGAAAATAGAACTCAGTATACTCAGGTTTCTTGTATAACTTCAGAGTTCCGCATAGTAAAAGCTGGTGTACCTCAGGGCTTCATATTAGGTCCTCTTTTATTGTTTTAATATTTATAAATGACTTGCCATTATCTGTGCAAAATATTTCGTTGATATGTATGCAGACGATACTAGTCTCTCAGTTTCAAATATTTCTCTTCCATATGTTATTAAATGCTTAACAGCAGATATTAATAATGTTTATGTATGGTGTGTAGCTAATCGCATACCAAATGCAGCGAAATCTAAAGTAATATATTCTTCCAAAAGCAAAGTTCACCGCATATGTAATGACTCTCACCTAATTCAATACTCAGTGATACTGTAAATATATATTTCTCAAAGTAACTATGCGAAAAATGTTTTTCAATATTAACATTTTTTCTGCAATCGGCCTAAATGAACTTAATAGATTAACCGCATTTCATTTCCCAATGAAAAATATTATATTTTGCAGCTGGTTTGGGCTAAAAACAACGCATAAGTTGCTTTTTAAATATCAAAATGGCAAAAATAACATAATAGTTTTATCTCAAATAATTATTAAAAGCCGAATTTTAAGTTTTCATCGGGTGATGAAAAATATAAGACTAGTTTAAAATTGCCGATAAGCCATTCATGCTTCACGAACTTTAATGTATACTATGTAATGTGTATTATATGAATATTGTCTTTAACATATTTCTTTGTAAAACTATGTAAATGGTCAGAGGCAAATTTGCCGATCCGATTGCTGAATAAACTTGATATTGATTAAACTGGCTTAATGTTTTTCATAACCCGTTAAAAACTATAAAAATCGGCTTTTAATCTCTAAATAACTACCTTGTTTATTGTTGAGCTGTTTGGGGGAGTTTTCAAGCCATCTTAAGAAAGTAAACGTGTAATATGTTTTAAGAGCAGAAGTGCAAGATAAACTATTGCTAGATTTTCGATACATATTTGGCAGAACTGAATTGGACTACCTTTTCAGGTCTCACTACACAGTTGGTTTTTGTTTGTTCTTTGTTTTATATACAATAAGGCATGTAATTTCCACGTTAGCACCATCTTAAAGTCTTTGGTATGACCCGGACGAGAATGTTAATCCGCATGCGAGAAGTTTGCTATTCTGACCACATTTTGTCTGTATCCGTTAGAATACCGGCCAGTTTCTTATTTTGAAATCACTGAACCATTAACATTGGCATTTTTACCGAACCGTTGCCATAGCGATCTACTACCAAAAGCGTATGTCTTTCTATGATTCAAGCGTCAAGCAAAGATGAACCCATGCTTGGCCAATTAACATAGGGTTGTATAAGACATTTTTTGTATAAGCTTATATACGGAATATTTAAGATTTTTTTCTCAGTTGAAACCATTGACTTTGCAATAGTGCGATAAATTCAAAATAGTGCATATAAAAACATGTTGAATTAAGTGGCAGTGTTACTCATATAAAAGAAGATATTGAAAAAAAGTAAATGTGTTTGAAATAATATTTTATTACTTTTTTTCTTTTCAATTTTAACCAAAGCACATCATTCTTATATAAGGGTTTTCATGATCTTCGATAATTTCATCAAATACTCCGGCTATTAAATGGTCGTCGTTTTCATTTATGGTTTGAAATTCATCATTTATTTTATGAATGTTAACTTCAGCTAGCAGCTTGTCAACATTTGCATTTGAATGTTGTACTTCACTCTTGCATGTCATTTTTTCAGCATGTTGACTAATAACTTTAAATGACTCTCCCATACTTTTGTCGTCCATCGCATTTCCACCCACAGGTTCTATTTTTAATGTGGTTGCTACATTGGTATTTCTACTTGAAGATTTGGCATCAAAGATATGCTTTACTTTTTCGAATAGTTCTGTAACATGTTGACCCATAGCCTTTTGTGTTTCTAATTCATAAGACTGGTAAAAACGTTTGATATGTAGTCTTTCGTTTTCCATGCGTTGCATATATCGTTGTTGATCAAGCTTTCTACGTATTTCTTTTTTTTCATAATGTAACAATTTTTGAACCTCTCCGAATAAGTCGATAACATGTTCACCCACAGCTTTTTGTGTTTCTAATTTATTAGACTGGTGAAAACGTTTAATATATTGACTTGCGTTTGCCATGCGTTGCATATATCGTTGTTGGTCAAGCTTTCTACGGATTTCATTTTTTTCATCGTCTAATATTCTTTGAACCTCTCCGAATAAGTAGGTAACATGTTCACCCGCAGCTTTTTGTGTTTCTAATTCATAAGACTGTTGAAACCGTTTAATATATAGACTTTCGTTTGCCACGCGTTGCATATATCGTTGTTGGTCAAGCTGTCTGCGAATTTCATTTCTTTCACGATCCAATATATTTTGAACCTCTCCGAATAATTCCGTAACATATTCACCCACAGCTTTTTCCATAACAATTTTGTTGGTGTCATATAAATGTTTTATATTGACAAGTTCGTTTTTTATTCGTTTGCTGTTAAATACGATGAATTCTCTCTCCATTGGCTGGAATGGTTTGTGTGGATGGTCCAATATTTTCGATGCAGTGTAGTTAAAATACCTCGGTACAAATGCCGGTGCCATGGCATTAAGTTTGGAAGTCTCCAGTATGTTGTAATTGGCTCGAGTAGTAAGCCTTTTGTCCTGAAGAGAAAAGACATAATTTAATAAATAAAAACAAGAACAAATGAACAACATATTCGCAGACCAACGATAAACATGTACATGTACAAACACGGAAAGTATGTCACATTCCGAACACAGCATAGGACGGTGAGAATAAAAGCAATGTTCGTCAAGTGTAACCCCTTTGAACACATAGGGAGAATACGCGTTAATTGTCACTATTATAAAAACATATGTAAGAATATGCAAAATTAACATACCCCCACACACATCCCATTAAAATATCAATATCAAACCACTGTGTTTTGTGTTTTGTTTTAGTTCTGCAACATAACCATATAATACCCCTTAAAACACTTTTTTTAAAAAAAAAATCAGTATAATAATCATACTTCTTTTTTTTACATATAATCATAATAGGGACACTGCAACTTGTATATTCCCTGTGCTATCTATAACAATTTATTCAACCAATCATACTCCAGCATTTGTGTATCCATGCAACTCATGATTCAGACAGTCACGAAGTAAAAAGAACAGATTATATAAACCCACATTCTCCTCGAACAAATAGTTTATGCTGTCAACCACAAACTCTATTACTTCCAGAAGTGCATGCCACTCGTCAATGGCGGAAGAATAACTGATTTACACAAGTTGAAGATACAAAACTTGTAGTTGTGGATATGATGGTCTAGTGGTAGCACGCTTGCTACAATATCCAGAGAGACCGGTCCGACTCCCATAGGAGAACACATCGCTGTAAAAGTGATCCACCCTTCAGAGACGATGTAAGCCGTCGGTCCCGTCCCACATCCAGCGCACGCTAATCTGTATCTGTATAACACGTAGAAGATCCCAATACTGGTATATAACTACGGGTAGTGTGGGCGCTTAGTAACAGTTCAGGAGGCTAGTCTTAAAGGTCTCAGCTAAACTCATTGAACTCATGTGGTAATCAGTGATTTCAAATGCCCGTCAAAATCAATAGAAGAACTACTTTCTATAGGTAACAAACTATGATGGCTTGGCAAATTAAACAAAGAAAAGGGTAGACCGCAGATGATGAAGAAGAAGATAAAGAAGAAGAAAATGAAGAAAATAAGAAGAAGAAGAAAAAGAAAAAGATGAAAAGAAGAAGAAGAAGAAGAAATATAAAGAAGCCTCACCTCATTTTTTGCCCTAATGACGTTTTCTTTGTGATCAGTTTTGATACGAACTACATTTCCCACAGATTGGAGTGTAATATTTTCCATTCTTTTACGTACCCCTTCGCTTCCTGTGTCGATTTTAGGTGTTGTTTTCGGTTTATTTCTCTCCATTAACGTTTCAATGCTGAATTGACGTTACGTAATGCGAGTTGCTATGGTGCAACAATCACGTGACGTCCTGAAACACAATACTAGGTGACGCGTGACGTCACGTGTGTAAACGTGTGTTAGCCTGAAAAACCGACGCCGGCGCCGGGGTGAGTTCAATATTTAACAACATACTTGTTCAATTGTTAAGTTTGAACAAGAATTATAGTTATACAATATAGCAAAGTTTGTCTTGCCATTATGCTCACTGCTAACATGTCCACTGTCAAAAGTCCGAGGACGCGTATAGTTAATTTCAACTGTACTTACTTCACATTAGAAAAAATCATCGTCAACTCTGCTTTTTGTGTGTATAACGCATGGGCGTAGACGCGTGTGTGGCATGCTGGGGCACCAATATATTTTTTTTTTCGATAATCTTTACCTTATTTCCAAACATTTTTTACATTTATTTTGTATGCCGCCACAAAATTTCCCACTTTATTCATATTTAATAATTTTCCAGTCTCCAATATACCGTTTTCTAGTTTACTATAGCGAACTGGCAGTCGATTATCAGTTGGTCATACCCGCAAAATAGGTAAATTCTTTAATGGGGTTAAACATCACTTTCAACCTATAGGTTTCTTATGTGTCATCAAGTTTTATAAGTTGAGGAGAAACTCGGATTGATTCTTAGTAAAATTCTTCTACTCGTCCCTCAAAAAGTAAATTCCAAGTATCTAATCTTAAGATATTGTCCCAAACTTGACTCGATCTCACGACCTCAGCTGTGAGTTATTAGTAGCTAATTGGGGTTTTACGGCGTATCAACATAAACGGTTGATATGGTGCGAAAAGCAGGGAAGATTCAAATTTCACTCTACATGTACAAAAACCAACAATTCAACATACGTAATAAAATAAACACCAACAAATGAATAGGAAGAATAAACCTTATGACCTAGAACATGAATCCAAGGTCACGCAGAACAAGGAATTGACTAAGGAATTAAAAGCAACAATGTACCTAGTTAATATATTCTCATAAATTATATCTCATATTAACTTCTTAATAATCTGCTCGTCCTTGAAACACCTTTATTTTGCTGCACAGACAGGTTTCTCCAAACCTCGTAGAAATTGAGATAATTTCATAGAGTTACGACGTACTTAAAATGAAACTTGATAGAAATTGAATACCGTCTCCCATAGAAACAAATTAAATACACAAATGTGACAAAATTGTGCATAAATAGTAATGAGATATGGATATGTGTACGAGTATAGGACACTACATCTTACTTAAAATGAGATAATATACAATCACAATCGGATATTTATATTATAGTAATGATATCTACCTCAGGGATTGCCAAGCACCCCTTGCACTCTAGACTACTTCTGAGAGTGCCACGTAGTCATAGCAGCCTAACCTATTTTAGGGATTTAATACATAGATCCTTTGAGAAGTTATTGATCGAAAACGATTGACCTCGGACGGACGAACATACGTACGAACCAGTAAAAGGACGTGTAGGGTAAAATGTACTACCTCTTTACCATTCTTCGAATAAAAAATAAATATGACATAACATAATCGAAACTACTAAATGAGTGATGGGACTCGAACCTACGACCTCAGCGGTGTGAGGCAAGTGATCTTAGACGATTGAAACATTGGATTGAAAAATAATGGACTCTTTTCTTGTCCGCTTACTTGCTATTTTAGTAACAGTATATTAGTCAAAATCAACTATAATCTTCTCCCCACTTTGGACCGTTACAAAGAAGTGAAATTACAGCACGCTGATTGGTCAGTTGCATCAGCGGAAGTTGAATGACGTCACATTTTGATAAGCGTATACGTAAGAGTTCTATGAATTGTAGGAATGCCCTTATTTTTGTAATTAAGGGAATAACAGACCTGAATCGGGAGAGACTTGGAGAGACTAATACAGTGAAAACAATTATGTTTACTTATGAAAATGTAGGTGAAACAGAACCAGGATACTTCATCTTCTGTTGCAATTTTGAACAATGCATGCCAAACATTACTTTCAAATGTAATATGGGAAAGGTGTTAGCTAATTTCAGACGTTGTGAAGTTAAAATACAAAACTGTTCAAGCTATTAAAATAAATAGAGTAGATGCTATTCTTCGGAATAAATTAGACAAGGTTTCTACAAGCGCGCGACAGACGTTTGCAACGTGCCATTAGCTAATTAAACAAATCACACACACACACACACACACACACCTCATAAAAAGAGCGATGTTAATTAGTTTTTAACAATCGCACTTCTCAGAACGCTATCAATATATACTGATTATAAAACATGCATTAATTGACACGCGACGTTCGTTAATTGGATGCTATCTGAAACTACCTCTTTGTTACGAACAGTTCAGATAAGATAATGCAAGTACAAGAAGCAGATCTGCTTTGTTTTAACCAAAATTAAAAATAAAACGTTACATTTTAAAGGGAATTATCAGGATTTTTAAAAAATTAAAAAATTGCTATGAAAGTTTTTTTTTTTCAAGATATCATGCCAATCTACACCCACTGACCCTGTATTGCCAAAATTATATCTATTTATACATTTCAAAATAATAGATTTAAAAGGGATTTCCAAACTTGGGCTACGCGCCTAGGTTAGACAAAAATAGATTTCCCGCTTAAAAAGTCAACATATTTTGTGGCATATTAAATGTGTCACGTGATTTCATTTTGACTTCAGTTTGATCCGTTATACAGGTTTAATAGTAGTAAAAATGGTTTTATCTTAGAAAGAGTCCAAATGACGATGTGAATGGTGTTTAGCACTAGGCCCTATTTAAGAACTGTCTATTGTTAGAAAGGGGATTTCGTTTCAAGTTTACCTCTTCGATTTAAATATCAACTTTGTCTTATTTTGGTACATTTGAAATACTAAGTCATTCGGATCTTATTTATTAATATGATGTAATATTTTTAAGACATTATAGCGCTTTGTCCTGATCTACCCTCTTTGAATATCCAATACGATAAAATAAATGTGTAAAAATGTTATTTACGAAGTTCATTGAAAGTACTTTTATCACTAGTTTCTATTTATTAAAAAGCTTTAGCCATTCATCTTTATATATCATTTCTCTATTATGGTATATTAATATTATGTAAATCTTGTGAAGATCAAATGAAAATGAAAATGAAAATTAAATAATAAATCACGAGGTCCATGGTCCTTAATGGTCACCAGAGTATCATTGATGACATCAAGTTTATGCATCTCTTTTCAAACTTTTGTCCTTCGGGAAGCGGTAAAAATCCAAATATGAATTTTGAATGTCATATCTGCATCAACTAATCACATCGTTTTCTCTTATATAGTTTTAAGTAAAGTAGAACCCACCCAAAGAGCCAAATCGTGAGACCCATGGACATGAAATTCCGATTTTTTACGACAGACTCATAGGCCTCAATAATTATGCTTACAATTTGTTTTCCGGTGCTTCCTATAATAATAAGATTTTTAACGTTTACCTTAATTTGACTGTTTTGGTCCAAGCCCAAGATTACAGAAGGAAAGGGAGCTCTCGGTCAAACAATCATTAACCGTCAAAAACAATAAATCACAACAAATTTAATGAGTCTATTCAGTCAGAAAAAATGAGAGTTTTTGTCAATTTTTCTTATATAGATTTAGTAAAGAAGGCCCCACCCACAGTACCAAACCGTGAGACCCAGGGACATGAAATTGTTCAATTGTTTTCATAAAGGATCAATAGATGTCAATAATCATGCTGATCAACTGTTTTATAATAATACGATGAAGATTTTTAAAGTTTACCTTGGATGTGACTGTTTCGGTCCCGCCCCTGAGGCCCCCATGAGATGAGGACCGTGGAATTCACATAGGTATTAGCCGTCACGTCAGCAACAACAAATCATACCAAAAACATTCACATAGGTCTTTTAAGTTATAAGAAGTACATTTTCTAGTCAATTTCTCTGATATAGATTTATTAAAATAAGCCCCACTCACAGAACGTACATGTGACTGTGAGACCTAGAGGAATAAAATTCACAAAGGACACGTAGACGTCAATAATCATGTTCACAATTTGTTTCTTAGTGCTTCCAGTAATAATAAAAAGAGGATTACCTTTAATTTTTAAAGGGGTAAACCGTGAGAGCAAGGGACGTGTAATTCACATTTATTTTTATAAAGGACCCATATGCGTCAATAAGCATGCTCACCATTTGTTTTTTAGTGCTTCCAACAGTATTAAAAAGATTTTTAAAGTTAACCTTGAATTTTACTGCTTTGGCTCTGCATGCAACTCACAATTTTGATTAACTTTAAAGTACCAAAGCTGCATACAACATTTCATAACGATTGAGCTTACGGCTTTTGAGAAGTCTAAAATGTGAATTGTTAACAAACGTACCTATTATTTTAGGCCCCACACTCAGGGCCAAACCGTGAGACCCAGGAATATGCAATTCACATTTTTGTATGAAAAACCACAATGCGTCCATAATCAAGCTCACCATTTGTTTCCCAGTGCTTCCTATAGAGGTAAGAATAAGATTTTCAATGTTTACCTTATATATGACTGTTTTGGCCCCGTCCCCAATGCCCCAGGGGGAGGGGACCATGAATTCATAATTTTGATTCTTCCATTAATACCAAAGCTGAATACAACATTTCATTACGATTGAGCTTACGGTTTTTGAGAAGGGTTGAAAATGTCAACTGTTTACGGACGGACGACGCACGACGACGGACAAAAGGCGATTGCAAAAGGTCCCTTGAAACAAAGTCTTAGGTGACCTTAAAATCACAATTTCTTCACAAAACAAGAAAAAATAGCAAAACTTGTAGCAAATAGTTCAACGGTAAAATAACAAAGATTACGAATTAGTTGATGCCTTAAAGATATACTATAAACTCTATAATCCTTCTGCTAAAACCATTTCTTGTTTTGAATTCAATCTTATAGATCTTGCATCCCGGCAGTACTTGAATATTTAACAACATTTACCATTGGGAAAGTGTAATGGTCTGACATTTTGACGAAAAAATCTACTTCGGAGTGTCTCTTAACTAATAAAGACAAAACGAAGGGGGTTTCGGCAGACGAGTCGTGTATCATTTGCTACGCGAAACGAGAAATTTTTGCAATCAGTGCTGCCCTACTTGTTCTGTAAATATATAAAAGTGACCTGCGTCTAACACTCAAGAAACGTTTAGTTTGGCAAATACAGGAGTGTCTGTACGTTAATCATGTTACAGTCGACGTTTACTATAGTTAATAGACGAATAAAGAACTGGATAAGAAAAGTCGTATTCCATCATCTTTGGCAAGCAAAACGTTGCAATATTGTAAAACTCTTTTTCTTGTTCAATCTTTATGTTTTGTGTTGTTCAATTCTACATATATTGTGTTTAAATGTTATATGTATGACATTAGCTTTTACATTCTTATTGCTAAACTAAGAACATACTTATAAACAAACTTAAAACTTATATTAGTTTTTTACATTCTTATTGTTAAGCTAAGAACATACATATGAAAACTTTTAAAACAAACACATTATTAACGAAAGCATATTAAATTAAACAAAAGTCTTCGTGTGTTTTTTGTTTGTTTGTGTGGTTTTACGCCTTTTTCCACAGTATTTCAGTTAGTTACATAAACGATGGTCAGTGCAAGTAATTATTTTTCGTTGGATCCACTAGGCTAGTACTAGACGCACCTTATCTCGTCAGTCACTGACTACTTCCTCACATTTTCAGAGGCCTGGCATTCATGGCTGTAAATCAAAGCTCATGGCAAATCATCACAGAGACTATGACCGGGTATGGATTCGAACTCACGACGTCTGGATTGACAGTCAGACCGTTTCTGACTGAGCACGCCGGGCCTGGTCCATTTCTGTGTAAAAATCGTCAGTAACAGAAGAGACTGGTTTAATTTACGGTCAGCTACCATCATTGAGACCGGGATTCTGATTGGCTGAAACAAGAATAGGGATGTTAAGGGCATATATCATGTTTGTAAGCTTGTTTTTGGTTAGATATAAATGTCACAATGAATGTTTTTCTTCGTAATTTGTTAGAATAGGATGTTTTTATCATGAAAAAAAAAAAAAAAAAACATTTTTGCTCATTTTGACTATTTAATGTAGCAAATTGCATTAGTGGTAAATCTATGGAAATGCAAATGAATTCAGTCCGAGACTGGGGGTCATAAACTTCAGTGAACCGAAAGTAGTTAAAAGTGGTACTTTTGACCTAATTTTTTTTGTTGTGTTTTTATCTATCTAGGTTGATACTTGAATGCAAGATAGGTCATTTTCATGACGAATATTTTAAAAATAGATTTTAAGCACAAACGCTATAATGTAAGTCTATGGGAAATGTAGTGGTGGTAGCTGACCTTATGTAGGTTTCAACGAGTGGAAGCCAAGCATGACAGTATCTATAACACAGCAACATAAATGTATTCATATAGTAGTATATGTTGAAATGCTTAAGCAGGGACACGCATGCTGTTTGCTGTTCCATTAATCGACCTAAATATGCGGCTAGGTAATTCATTTGCTGATATAGTGGTGCTAGATAATTGGTCAACAGAACGTCTTTTTATAGACATGGTGCATAGATAATATAAATATTAAGGACTGAACGTCGACTCATTTATTGAACGTTTAAGAAGCAACGTTCACTTACTATGCACGAATTACATATCAATTCATATCTAGTGAACTTCCAATAAATGAAGATTCCCTAAACGATAATAGCGCATAATCCTACTTAACTTATTTATTTTACTTCGATTGCGGAACAAGTTATTACAAGTTAGACAAATCACGCTTGAATCTTCCTGGTTAGAACCAGTACTAAGTATATGCGGTAAAGGTGCCTTGCTCAAGGATACCACATATATGTGGGGGATCGACCACACGGCCCTCCGATTCTGGATGCGGTGCACAACCACCGGACCACGCGCTCCACATACTACTTGGGATGTCGTGTATACCTGGTTTGATGGAGCTGTCCTGGCAAGAGGAGTTGAGGGGACTCTATTATCATTCATTCTTTTAAAATGTGAGTCCAGAAATTGGTCGTAAATATGGTACAAAACTCTGATGTCAAGTAGTCAGTCTAAAAGATAAACACACAATCTTATACAATCTCTAGGTAGCGTACAATAAATCAGTATTACAACATGTTGAGGTTGACAGTGATATTGTCAACACGGGGAAATTATTATTAATCAAGATGACTGTTATTGTCCAAGGGTGGACAATATTACAATATGTTGATGGTGATAGTGACATTGTCAACCCGAGTGAATTATTATTCACCAAGACGATGAGGCAGTAATTGTCCAAGGGTTGACACTTTTGCATTCTGTTTAGGGTGACAGTGATATTGTCAACCTGAGTGAATTATTGTTCACCAAGACGATGAAGACAGTAATTGTCCAAGGGTTGACACTTGCATTCTGTTTAGGGTGACTGTGATATTGTCAACCTGAGTGAATTATTGTTCACCAAGACGACGAGGCAGTTATTGTCCAAGGATTGACACTTGCATTCTGCTTAGGGTGACTGTGATATTGTCAACCTGAGTGAATTATTGTTCACCAAGACGACGAGGCAGTAATTGTCCAAGGATTGACACTTGCATTCTGTTAAGGGTGACGACAGTGATATTGTCAACCTCAGGGGATTATTGCTCACCAAGACGATAAGGACAGTTATTGTTCCCTGAGGGTTGACAATATTACATTTTGTTGAGGGTGTCAGTGATATAACCAACACCAGGGAATTATTATTAGCCAAGACGAAAATGACAATACTTGTTCAAGGGTTGACAATATTACATTCTTTTCAGGGTGGCATTGGTATTTGTAGCCTTAAGGAATCAGTGTTAACTAAACCGAAGATCACAGTTATTAGCCGATGGTAGACAATATTACATTATGATGAGGGTGTTTTCAACACCAAGGAATTATTGTTAACCAAGACAAAGATGACAGTTTTTGTCCAAGGGTTACATTCTGTTGAGGGTGACAGTGATATTGTCAACCTTAGGTAATGACTGTTAACCAATATGAAGATGACAGTAATTGTCCAAGGGTTAACAATATTACATTCTTTTAACAGTGACAGTAATATTGCCAACCTGAGGTAATAACCGTTAACCAAGATGAAGATGACAGTAATTGTCCAAAAGTCGACACTGTTAAAATATATTGAGGGCGACAGTAATGCTGTCATCCTGAGGTAATGACTGTTAACCAAGACGAATATCACACTAATTGTCTAAGGGTTGACACTATTACATTCTTTTGAGTGTAACAGTGATACAGTCAACCATAGGGAATGACTGTTAATCAAGATGAAGATCACAGTAATTGTCCAAAAGCGGCACTTTTAGAATATGTTGTGTGACAGTGATATTGTCAACCTGGGGGACTTACTATTAACCAAAACGAAGATGACAGTAATTGTCCAAATGTTGACAATAATACATTCTGTTGACAGTGACAGTAATACTGTCAACTTGAGGTAATGGCTGTTAGTCAAGATGAAGATGACAGTAATTGTCCAAGGGTTGACACTTTTGTATTCTGTTTAGGATGACAGTGATATTGTCAACCTGAGGGGATTATTGTTCACCAAGACGATGGTGACAGTAATTGTCCAAGGGTTGACACTTTTGCATTCTGTTAAGGGTGACTGTGATATTGTCAACCTGAGGGGATTATTGTTCACCAAGACGATGATGACAGTAATAGTTGACAATATAACATTCTGTTGAGGGTGACCGTAATATTGTAAGCCTTAGGTAATTATTGTTAACTATACCGAAGATCACAGAAATTATCCAAAGGTAGACAATATCACATTCTGTTGAAGGAGTTGTCAACACCAGGAAGTTATTGTTAACCAAGACAAAGATGACAGTAATTGTCCAAGGATTGATACTTATACAATTTGTTGAGGGTGACAAGTAATATTGTCAACCTTATGGAATGACTGTTAACCAAGATGAAGATCACAGTAGTTGTCCAAAAGTCGACATTTTATTAAAATATGTTGAGTGTGATAATGGCATTGTCAACCTAGGGAACTTATTATTAACCAAAACGAAGATGACAGTAATGGTACAAGTGTTGACAATATAACATTTTGTTGACCGTGACATTAATATTGTCAAACTGATGGAATGACTGTTAATCAAAGACGAAAATGACAGTTATTGTTTAAAGTCTACACTGTTAAAATATACTGAAGGTGACAGTAATACTGTCAACCTGAGTTAATGACTGTTAACCAAGACGAATATCACAGTAATTGTCCAAGGGTTGACACTATTACATTCTGTTAATTGTAACAGTGATATAGTCAACCTTAGGGAATGACTGTGAAACAAGATGAAGATCATAGTAATTGTCCAAATGTCGATATTTTTAAAATATGTTGAGTGTGACAGTGATATTGTCAACCTGGGGGATTTACTATTTTCTAAAACGAAGATGACAGTAATTGCCCAAATGTTGACAATATTACATTTTGTTGACAGTGACAGTAATATGTCATGGTACTGACTGTTAACCAAGATGAAGATGACAGTTATTGTCCAAGGGTTAACAATATAACATTCTGTTGACAGTGACAGTAATATTGTCAACCTGAGGTAATGACTGTTAACCAAAACGAAGATGACAGTTATTGTCCAAAAGTCGACACTGTCAAAATATATTGAGGGTGACAGTAGTATTGTCAACCTGAGGTAATGACTGTATACCAAGATGAAGATCACAGTAATTGTCAAACGATTGACACTATTACATTCTGTTGACAGTGACAGTAATACTGTCATCCTGAGGGAATGACTGCTTACCAAAGACGAAAAATATAGTGATTGTCTAAAAGTCGACACTGTTAAAATATGTTGAGGGTGACAGTAATATTGTCAGTCTGAGGGAATGACTGTTAACCAAGAGGAAGATCCCAGTGATTGTCCAAAAGTTGACACTGTTAAAATATGTTGAGTGTGACAGTGATATTGTCAACCTGAGGGACTTACAATTAGCCAAAACAAAGATGACAGTAATTGTGCAAATGTTGACAATATAACAATCTGTTGACAGTGACAGTAATACGGTCAACCTGAAGTTATGACTGTCAACCAAGATGAAGATCGCAGTTATTGTCCAATCGTTGACAATATTACATTCTGTTGACAGTGCCAGTAATATTGTCAACCTGAGGTAATGAATGTTAATCAAAACGAAGATGACAGTAATTATCCAAATGTTGACAATATTACAATATGTTGACAGTGACAGTAATACTGTCAACCTGAGGTGATGACTGTTAACCAAGATGAAGATCACAGTAATTGTCCAATCGTTGACAAAATTACATTTTGTTGACAGTGACAGTAATACTGTCAACCTGAGGTAATGCATGTTAACCAAAACAAAGATGACAGTAATTGTCCAAATGTTGACAATATTACATTCTGTTGACAGTGACAGTAATACTGTCAACCTGATGTAATGACTGTAATTCAAGATGAAGATGACAGTTATTGTCCAAGGGTTGACATTATTACAATCTGTTGAGTGTGACAGTAATATTGTCAACCTGAGGGAATGTCTGTTAACCAAGACGAAGATGACAGTAATTGTCCAAGGGTTGACAATATTACATTTTGTTGACAGTGGCAGTTATACTGTCAACCTGATGTAATGTGTGTAAACCAAAACAAAGATGACAGTTATTGGCCAAATGTTGGCAATATTACATATTGTTGACAGTGACAGTAATGCTGTCAACATGACAGAATGTCTGTTAACCAAGATGAAGATCGTGGTAATTGCCCAAAGGTTGACAATATTACAACCTCTTTATGGTGACAGTGATATATATTGTCAGCCTGAGGTAATGATTGTTTACGAAAACGAAGATCACAGTAATTGTCCAAAAGTCGACACTGTTAAAATATGTTGAGTGTGACAGTAATATTGTCAACCTGAGGGACTTACTATTACCCAAAACGAAGATAACAGTAATTATCCATAGAATGACACTTTTAAATCTGTCGAGTGTAACAGTGATATTGTTTACCTGAGGGAATGACTGTTAACCAAGATTAATATCACAGTCATTGTCCAAGGTTGGACAATATTACATCTGTTGAGGGTGACAGTTATAATGTCAATCTGAGGATAATACTGTTAACCAAGACGAAAATCACAGGAATTGTCCAAGGGTTGACAATAGTACATTTTGTTGAAGTTGACTGTGATAGTGTAAACCTGCAAAAGTAATACATATTGTACTATACCGAACAGACAGACAGACAGACAGACAGACAGACAGACAGACAGACAGACAGACAGACAGACAGACAGACAGACAGACAGACAGACAGACAGACAGACAGACAGACAGACAGACAGACAGACAGACAGACAGACAGACAGACAGACAGACAGACAGACAGACAGACAGACAGACAGACAGACAGACAGACAGACAGACAGACAGACAGACAGACAGACAGACAGGCAGGCAGGCAGGCAGGCAGGCAGGCAGGCAGGCAGGCAGGCAGGCAGGCAGGCAGGCAGGCACGCAGGCAGGCAGACACCGATCGACCGACCAACCGACCGGCCGATAGACCATAAAGGCATACATTACGCATGAACAGACGGACGGACAAAAGTCCATTTAGGGAGTTATATTTAAATGGTCAATTCTTCTGAAACTACACCAATCCATGAAACAAAGGAGTTTTACATCTACCATACTAGGGGTGGATTAAGGACTTTGTCCCAGGGGGGTCCAAGTTTGAATTTCATACAGTATTGATGTGGATGTTAGCCGTTTCAATTTAAACGTTTCCAGTTCTAACCGCGCGGAGGTCTCCACTTCTAGAACTGTCTTTTTTTTCTCTCTCTCTTTTCTTCTTATCCATATTAAACCGATGTATTGAAAAGCCAAGCTGTTCTTACACATAGGTCTAGACTATAAATACCATTACTTTATTTTTTATATATATTTTCTTTTTTCATACTTATAGTTTGTCTATTTTAAAATCGAGCTTTAACCACTAGGGTGTCTTCAAGTTAAGAAACATCTTTATTCTTATTGACTAGATTTGTGGGTCATTCTCATTCAGCACACTCAGATGAAAAGACTACGTTCGACTGAAAAAGCCATCTATTGCTTGTCTTCATAAACCTCAGGACAATATCATCAAGTTCAATATCCATTGAATGATATAAATGCATCAAAGCCAGCCCAGCTAATATCTCCTCGTGCATCGTATTGCGCATATATAATTCTTTATTCTCCTGAGCCCAGAAAAAAATATCTCTTTGCTTTGCATGAAGTAATCGGTAAAACACAACATACGTGAATAAGTGTCTTCACATTTGGAAACATGTCTTCATCCACATCGTTGTAAAGCGATACCAGGTCACTGAGGCTGTCAAATTGATCGACTTCCAATTTCTGACAATACCTTTTCCATTCTTTAATTTCCTTTAGTAAATCGTGGGACGAAATGCAGTCCAGATCAGTTTCCCAGAACATCAGCTGATGAGAAAGTCTCGTCAGCTCTTCTTCGCCAAGTTCAGTTATGTTGGATGGTAATAAAGTGCATATAGAATAAGCTGATGTATCTTCGGTTTGGAAGCGAGATCTTAACTCTTGGAGTAAATAATCAATAAATGGAATAGCAAATGTAGACTTGAAATATTCCTTTGGTTCTGTTGTGTTAACAATTGCTCTATACTGTTGTTTTACACACGTTCTACGAACTTTGATCTCTATTTCTAGGTCATTTGCAATTTATGTGGCATCAGAGAAACATGTTTCAAATTCGATGTCCACCTTTACGTATTTCGGATATTTTCATGACATGATGATCAAGCATTTCGCAAGCTTTAGAGATGTCAACATCTCTTTTTTGAAGCTTCAACGCCAGAGGTTTTATTGTGTCAAGAACATATCTTACACATACAAAAGCAATCAAAACCGTGAAGTTTGTCAGTGATGTGAGCAATCCTTGTGCTGTTATCTTTGACTGTCTATCCCATGTCCAATCTTCATTGCTGCTTTCATCCAATGGATTCAACATACACTGTAGGCACTTGACAATGTAACAGTAGAGATGATAAATTGTGTCAAAACACACATGCCTCTCTACCCATCTGGTTTTACATAGTCCAACTGATTTTTTTCTTCACATATTCAGAGCCTTCAACCTCTAGGATATGCTCAAGAAACGATTGTTTTTTCGGAGATTGATCAAAGAAAAGAAACACTGAGTTAACTACATCAATAATATTTCTCACTAGAGGTAATTTGCATGCTGAAGCTATACTAAGATTGAGAACATGACTTCGACGGTGAGTGTAGATTGCCAACTTGTTCAATCTTTTAATTCGTCCTTGACAACCCTGTTTTTCCGATGACATAGCCGCAGCCTCATCATAGGCCTGTCCACGCATTGCATCTACAGCAACATCATAGCTTTGAAGCGTTTCACCTATCTTCTCTGCTATAGCTTCACCTGTGGTTCTTTTTAACTAAATAAAGTCAAAGAACTCTTTCCTTATGACTGAAGATTTTTTGCCCGTATCCAGAAATCTCAAACAAATAACCAAAATTTCCTTATTTGTATATTTGTCCGTTACTTCGTCTGCAGTAACAGAGTAAAAAGCTTTGCTTTTCTTAAGGATATCTATTATTTTGTCTCTGATATATTTGGCAACAATCTGTATGACCTCATTCCGTATTGTCTTATTAGTGTATGTTGCATTCTTTTTTGCAGTTTCCAAGTGAAGCTTAAGCTCTTCATCGTACTCTGATAAAAGCTGTAAAATTGCAAAAATTGCAAGGAAATTTCCTTTATTTGACGCATCGCCTGTGTTATCATCTCGGTGTCCTCGGAGTGAAATGTTCTGTTTGCCGCAAAGTACTATTGTCTGAACAATTTTCCTCAAAAGTTTGAAATTACGGTCATAGATTGCTTGGCTCTGCTTGTTTATCTGTATGGTAAGGAGGATGCGGGTCTTTCAAGAATGGATTTGGTCGTTTGATAGTCGAGTCTTGCCATATTATGGTACTCGGAATTTTCATGTTTTTAGAGGGAGGAATTTTTTTTCAAGGGCCTATTTGTATGCAGTGAATGGCCTTGTTACAAATGTGTTATTGCCTGCCACCCATGAAGTGCTGCTTTTTGCAAGGCAGATTGCAGTTTGCCCAAATCTTCGCTCATCTTGACAAATATGTAATCATCAGTATAATTCTCGATTAGAAATGACAGAATAACATAAACTGTTAAACTATGTTTGTTCTTAGTAGAATCGAAAGTCTGAGATACGTGTTTAATGTATGGGAAACCATCATTATTATTATTACGGTATCCAATAATGAATTAGCGTTCAAGAAGGCTCAACGATTGCGTAAGTCGAAAAACCTTTTCCGACTAAATGCTTACGTATAATGAGCAACACGTGACATCATAAAATAATTACGGCACACTTCACCATCGATGTATTTATATTGGATGGAGGAGGATTTGTGCACGCGGACATTAATACAATTATTTGCTGTTTGTTACATGCTTTGTTACTGAGAATTGTTGTACACATAAATCATATCCTATTAAATAATATTTAGATTCTTATCTTGTCACCCAGCTTGTAAGTTTATGTAGATCTAGTCGTTATTTCGATTTCCGTGGGACCTTTAAAATAATTCGAAATATCCGAAGTTCGATTTATCAGGAGTCTATTTTTGTTCAACTTTTTACTGTTACCCCACCCACTTCATAAATCGTTGAAAATATACATGTTGTACATATAAATACCTCTATTTGTTGTTGTTTTTTTTTTGTTTTTTTTTTTTTTTATTATAACACGTTGTCGTTATATTAACACATGATATAAACTTTGTTTATATTGATGTGTACTGTGGATTTATCTTAAATCGTGGTACATGCGTTATTTTCTTCTACGCAAACGTATGTTGTGCGTTGTTATCCGTGTAGGCTAATTGTCTATTTGCACAGTGCGTGAACATTGTATATTTTTGAGTGTGATATAATAGATAAACAAAATATATAGTAGCTAAATGTCAATACACGAAAAACTGTAAAAACACTTTAAACACCACTCAGACATACACAAAATAGTTAAAAATACAACACATGCATCCACTTAGTTGCACTTTAAAAACTATGGAGGCGTAATATCGTGTGTGCACTTTCAATTTTTTGTACGCATTACAAAATTGACAGTTACTCAGGGATAAGGTGCGGGGAAGGAATTCACATACGCTAAAAAATATAAATGATGGCTTCTGATGACTTTTCAAACTTTTATGCTTCATTGGGTGGTATTTCTCCTACCCACAGACCGTCCTGTTTTTTAGCTTATTTATTTATTTATTTGATAGTAGTTGAGTAATGAGGACGAGGCTTTTATGTTTATAACTATAAACATACATACCTGCAATAATATCAGCAACAGGTCACGAGTGCGAAACGGGAAGTGCAGACGACAGAAATAAATTACATCATGAATATTCCGTGCGTGAAATAGGACACAAAATCTATACTTAGATTGACAGCCTATGTCAGTTTCGCCGCACATGTTTAACTGATTATCGATATTATAAAATATATTTTACTCATTTATGTATTTGGTGTATCAACACATACACAAGAGTATATAACTATAAATGCACATGTTGTTGCAACGTCAAAAATGATATAAATGTTATAACCGGTCTATATTGTGTACGCGATGTTTTCATCTCTAGTAGCATAAGGGATTTAACTCGTAAAAAGTGTTTATTAATAGTCAGACATGAGTTAACTCCCCTCTACTGACAAAAAATCAGATGCTGGTTGCTTCATTATTTTGTTAAAAGTTTCTCTCATATATCTGCATGATATCTGCGTATTGAATCCACACATTTATTTACTGTATGTATGGCACCAGGCTATTCCCTGAAGACGATAAACTATTTGTTACGAATTAAGGTACAAAACAGAAAATAAGGTACAAAAGGGGTTATAAGAGAGTTATTATTCAAGACAGAGTTATGGCACATTGCTGAGGCCCTCCCGGGGGGTTTAGAGATCTTGAGAACATGGCTATTTATTTTCAGAGATCTGGGGAACACTGGCCGTTACTTACTTTTAGATATCCAGGGATCAAAGGACTAATTATAGAGGTCTAGGGATATTTTTTTTAATGAAAAAAGTACCTAATTTGATCAATTTTATCAGAGACTTATAAACAGAGATAGGCAACTGGAGGCACTTGTCTAAATTTCAGGTGGCACTTTTTTTTCTAGTTTAGTTTGAACTTATTTATTTTACTTCGATTTTGAAACAAGTTTTTATGACTTAGGCAAATCAAACTCGAAGTATTCCTGGGTATAACCAGTACTAAGCATATTTGGAAAAAGTGTCTTGCTCAAGGACACCACACATAGTCGTGGCGGAGGATTGAAATACCCACGACCCTAGGATAACGGGTTCGGTGCTTTACCATTAGACCACGTGGCGTTTTCTAAAGCATGGAAACACACATCCTCCAGAATCAAACAACATATTTTGTGATTATGGTATCAAAAGAAAGGGCTTGATTTGGGAGATTTCTTTTTTTCTTTTTTAAAGTTAAAGAAATGAAGAATTTTATGCTTAAAGTTGTTTTTGTGTGATCGTTTTCTCTTTTAAGCCCATTTTTTAAATAAGAAATAAGAAAAACGACTTCAATAAATATCAATATGAAACTTTCACCACCGATTGAAAACTTACTGCTTCATCTTTCTACTTAATATTTCTATTGTTTTGTTTAAACGTACATGGTATTTGTTAAATCAAGACTACTGTTTTTTGTTTAAAAATCTTTTTTTTTTCGCGAAATTACCACATATTTCGATTTCAATCCGTAATAATTAAAATTCAGAAGAAAAATATTAAATAATTGATAATTAGAGTTGGTCATCATTTTTATCAGCCTAACTTTGGCACCAAATTGTAAAATTCGGACCAAGATTCGAAGAGTTAATTATAGAAATACTAAAAGTGCCGTGGACATAATATTGCTGTAAGTCTGCCAGTCTCTGTAATTAAGTCGTTGATTTTATGTATTATGTTTATACTTGATCATAATTTACTTTTAAAATGAGATGTCGACTGACTGAAACAGCTTTTGACAGCTTTGGGCGTTTCTTACGTGTAAATCTGGGCCCCTGTACAACTTCATCCCATAATCGTATGTACCCGAAATAAATTTTGGATGGTAATTCCGAACAAAGATTATTAACAGTTACGATGATTAAAGGCAGAATAGTGCAGTGGTTAATATGGTCGATTTTGGATCGTAACGACTGGTGTTCAATCCCACCCGGCATCTTTTTATTTTATCAGATCGTGTTTACACAATAAAGTCAATTATTTATGTGTATTTATTGCCTTTTGTAAATTAAGCTATTAATTTTTTTTTGTCTCTTTTGTCTTTCCATCGATATCTTCTTTGGCTCTACTTGCCAAAGGCCAGCAGGGCTTATGTTGTGGTAAAATGTCCGTCTTCCATCCGTTAACCTTTTTCTTGTAGAAGCTATAGCATCCCCCCCCCCCCCCCCCCCCCACATTGTTCAAAGAATATTATCCAAACTCGCACAGCATTTGTTTAGTCACAAACTCTCGAAGTTCTTGAAACAACGTGATTGAACCACAAATGTTCCCTGCCACAGGGCTTACAAGCACGTTTTAAGGAAACTTAAAAAAACCCTCTTTTCTCTGAAAGTTCAATCCATAGACCATAAATATTTCAAACAAGGAAAAGAAAACAGTACACGTACATGGATTTTGCTTATTTTGATGATGTGTAAATAATAATAGAGAATATTATAGTAGACGTTTTACTTAAGGAAACACTATAATGTATTTGGTACTTTCAGGGAACTATGTTTAAACTTTTTGGAGATTTAGGGAACAGTGGAAATACTTTTAGAAATCTGGGGAACATGGACAAAATACTTTTTGGGAACTTTGTCAAATACGTTTTGAGATCTGGGGAACAATACGCATTACTTTAAGAGATCCAGAGAACAGGGACCCCCTCTGGGAGAGCCTCGTTGATCACTATCCACGTTCCAAGGATCGCTTGATTCCCATAGAAAATTTTGAAAACATGCGTAGAACTAACAAATATAGATCTCAAGGTGTAACTCTACCATTGATTTTTGTTCTTTATTCTATAGTAGATAAAACTTTTTTTTGAAGGCTTGTCATTCATAGACAGACCTGAATGAAAGAAGTAAAACTCCCCCACTGAAGCATTTCTTGTTCCCGATGGCGGTACTATGCCCATATTTTCACATGTATAATGACCTCTTTTTAACCCTTTACTTTATATAGACGCCTTTGGACACCTCTAATATAGATGCCTGTGGACACCATCATATAGAACGCTTTTGAATTATTGGGTGAATTACGTTTATATTAACTGACAGTGGAAAACAGTGTAGGAAGTGTTCAGATTGCACGTTATGAGCAATCTGAACTCTTCCTGCATTGTTTTCAAATGCTTTCTGTGATTGGTGCAGGAAAATGCGTATCAATGAAGTAAAGGGTTAAGTAAATACCATCAATTTGCAGTAATAATGCCAAGTTTCAGGCATTAAATACCGACACTTTTGTCAGAATACAATTTCTGCATTGTCATTTTATACAGGCGCGAGATGTCGACCGACAGGCAATTTTGATGGGGTTTCACTAATTTTGCAAAAAAAATTTTTATTTAACCTAATTTTTTCAATTAAAACTTTTACACTTAAAAAGTCTCATAACACAGTGAAGACATTATCTCATGAAAATACATTATTCATTACCGTGTCAATGCTATAAATGCACATTTAATCATTCAAAATATAAAAAAATTAAACTTTTTAGGTTTTTCATGAAATTTCATTGTAGATATGCACATACGTATATGCTTAATTTGAGGCATAAACATGCCAAAATGTGATTATTTTATGAAGGAAATGTCTCCAATTTGTAATTTAAGACCATAAGAGTGTAAAAAAGAGGTTATTTTACCGACAATAAACATTTTGGAAAATCATCCCAATCTCACAGAAGTCTCTCACCAGAGACTCAAATGAAAGAAGTGAAACTTACATTTTATTATTTCTCAACCTCTGCATACTTAAATATGATGAGAAAAGTAGGGGTCATGTGTCATATAAGAGATTTGTGTACACTGTTGACAAAGTGAAAGTAGACTTTCGAAATCATGTATTCATATCCCAATTTCCAAGCATTTTCTTTTCTTCTAAATCCATAATAAAACACGACAATGCTTTCAGAGTGTTCAAAAAATACATAATGCCGACCAAATAAAAAAATGAGCATTAAAATAAGGATAATGCATTTTAAAGAAGAAGAAAAAATGATTATTTATAACCGCCATAATGAGGAAGCATGTCTTGTTTTTACTCTGCACCTCCACAATAGAAGTACCAAAGGGGGAGATAATTATGGCATTTATTCAAAATAAAGTTAATTATTCTTCTGTCTCCATTTTCTAAGTGTTTAAAGTGTCGTTGGATTTCCTTCAATGTTTTATTTATGTTCTGGACGCACGCACGCACGGACGGACAAATTGACAGCAAGTATCAACAGGAAAGGCAAATAATGTATGCCTTATTATCAATTAATATTCTTGTAAGAGTATTCTATCTTGTGTTACTCAATTATTTTTTTAATAAATTCCCCAAAATTGTATTATTTTTTTGCTCTCAAGTATCTGTTTACGCAAATCAAAACTCCTCCACATTTTTTTCTTAATTGTTATTTTCATCTACCGAACATATAAGAATCCATGATGGCTACGGTTATCAAGTTTTATGATACGAAAAGGGACATTAATTTTATCGAAAAATATGTATCGCTCTATAGTAGTTATCTTCCATAAATATCAAGGGGAAATACTCGTCTGTGTTTAGAAGGAAGCTGTTGTTTGCTCCGTGAGCAGTGTATTTCCCGTGCATAAAAACTAAAAAAAACACAATTGATACACATATAAATTGTAAGTTCAATATCCTGATAGTATATAAACTAACATATATTATAATAATAACAAAAAGAAACACATCTAGACCGGCAGTCCATAATATTAACAAACATAAAAAAATAAAAATTGTTTTCATCTCTGTTCCTCTTACACATCCTACGTGATTAAAGGTTGTCTTTATCATCAAGTTCTTTTCAGTATCTTCGTATCTTTCCACTTTATATTCGATAAAGAGCACGTTAAAGAAGATATGACTCGTTTATTGCTTTCTTTGCACACTGGTGGATAAAGAGGGGTGGGTAGGTCGGAGGCGTGTACCGGCTTGAGATTTTCTGTATATCTAAGAAAAGGGTGTATTACTTGGATCCTCTCCCCCATTTTAGACTCAACTTTACGATTTTCAAAACCATGGCCACATTGAAAAAACTCGCCCTGACGGAAACTCACGGAGCCGCCCTGTGTATGACATGATCTAAATGAGCCGTAAAACACAATTCTAGTGTCTGGCCTCCAACTGTGAATCACACAAAGAAGGCGTCATTCATTGCACACGTATACTACAAATTCCAGTTCGCTGCACGAGTCATACTGGTATACATTGGATGACAGTGTACAGGAATCCTTTACAGACTGACTGTTCAATTATTGATGGACGTGATTGGATCAGTGTACGGTGTTTAGCCTCGTCTACAACAATAGTTTAGACATACCATGGTAGGTGTCTGAATTGTAGACACTCGTGCTACTCTTATCGCAAACATGCTCTTTTTTATTTAAACTAATTTATTTTACCTCGATTGTAAAACAATTTTACAACTTTGACACAATTTAATCATGCTCGAGGTATTCCTGTGTGGTATCAGTACTAAACATGTGTGGATAAAGTGTCTTGCATAGTCGTGGCGAAGTATCGGACCCACGACCCTCCGACGTTCCGATCCCAAACAGAGACAGTATACAAATGTAAACGTTCGAGAACATTCCTGTTAATGCTTGGTACATAGTTAGTTTCAAGGGCTCAGTGTAAAACTAGTCTATCTACCTTCTATGTCTATAGTGAGTTAGACTAGGTTTGCGCTTAACCGTTGAATTTGTAACACTGGTAATAGTTTTAAAGTATTTAGAATTATTCGATTAGGGTGTTCGAACTTCGGTCCTCCTGAATGTGACAGAAGAGATACCATTTCCCTCACAGTTACGGCTACTGTTGACATTGTAACATAACGAATATAATCTATATAAACAAATATATGGGTGAATAAATGCGCTGGAGGGCATATGTATATGAGTCGGCGAACAGACGGTGGGTGTATATGTTTGTGTGTTTCTGAGTGAGTGAGTGAGTGAGTGAGTGAGTGAGTGAGTGAGTGAGTGAGTGAGTGAGTGAGTGAGTGAGTGAGTTTCAGGTGGTTGGGTGTATGAGTGAGTGAGTGAAGAGTAAGTAGCTTGCGTCAGTGTGTGAGTGAATCAGTGAGTGAGTGAGTGATTGAGTGAGTGAGTGATTGAGAGAGAATGAGAGAGTGAGTGAGTAAGTGAGTGAGTGAGTGAGTAAGTAAATGAGTGAGTGAGTGAGTGAATGAGTAAGTGAATGAATGAGTGAGAGAGAGAGAGAGTGAGTGAGTGAGTGAGTGAGTGAGTGAGTGAGTGAGTGAGTGAGTGAGTGAGTGAGTGAGTGAGTGAGTGAGTGAGTGTTGCGTTTTTTGGTGAGTAAGTGAGATAATTTATAAACAAAAGAACGTACTAACTAATGTACCAACGAACAAACGATTAGTAAATTCAAGTGATACATTTATTGATTTAGTGATTAATTGATTGATTGATCGATCGGTCTGATTCTGATTGATTGATTGATTGATTTGATTAGATTAGTATCTTGATTAATATTTTGATTGATTGACTGATTGATTGATTGATTGATTGATTGATTGATTGATTGATTGATTGATTGATTGATTGATTGGTGTTTTAATAATTTTGCCAAACAGTTAGATTCCTATGTTTATTTGAGCAGCAGCTGCTGTGTCATTCGGTTGAATCTCGTGTTTATGTTTCTCCAAACGAAATATTTGATTTGCCACTTGTTTCAAATATAAATAAAGTATTGAAACAGCTAGAAAAAAAATGTCATAACAATACAAGCATAATATTTGTTGGGGAAGTTATTGTTAAACATAAAAAAAAGACCTTTTTAAGAGCGTATCGGCGTAACAGTATATTCAAGTAATTCGAACTATTGCTAATATAAGTATCAAGTAGGTCGAATTACTCGACAGTGTAATTTTGTATATTTATATATATATATATCCACCATGCGTACACTTATTCATTTCATTTGATAACTGCCTTTGACTGAACGCTATCGCTGGCAATATTTCCTCTATCTGAGCAATTGACATTTTGCGGAATATATTTTCAAAAGTGTCACTCGACGCTAGGTGGCGCTGCTTACTGGAACCGAGCCTCGTTTTGAATCATCTGTATTTTTCAGAAACCGGCGTCTGCACGATAGTGGCTGTCTGTGTAATCAGTTTCCTGGATTAAAATCGCAAAAACAAATTTAAAACAATGGAAGGGGCTACAGAAACAACTTGTGAGTACAGTTTTATTAAATATTACAATATTTCTGATATTTATTCTATAATTGTTTTAATTTTATCGATTTTTATAACTGAAAACAGACTGCGAAGCGCAGACGATTTACAGTAATTCCGTCTGACTCATACGGCACCGTCTAATATATTTGGTGCATAGCGTGCTCGCAGACGTGCTGATTTTGGAATCAATTATCAGGGAAAAGTTATGTAATATCCAAAGCGCATGAGAAAAATGTCCATGGCATTTTAAACTGAATGCTCAATGTACCGTTTTTAAACAGAAAATGCGCTTCCAGAAACAAAATTTATCCAAATTATTGTTCGCGTAATGCATGTGTGCGTGATACGCATTTTATGAATTTTCATAATATATGCTTATGTATTTCTCAAAATGTCCCCCAATTATGATAATGATATAAATGTCAACGCCGAACAAATGGCATATTAAAGTGTTGATCGTTGTTCTGACATATGCTGGCCATGATATAAAACTATCGTGGATATATTTTTTGAAAGAGGGACATTGTTTATTATATTTCTGCTGATCTTATTTAACTAAAGTGTGTTCGCTTGTTAGTAAGATATGCGGGTTTTCTTTCGCCAATCATGGTTGGTACAATGGTTCCCTTTCAACAACTTCCGCTTCCGCGTCACTGTATTATGCAACCTGATTGTTACAAAGATATTTTAAAAAAAAAACAACAACTGATTTTGTTAAAAAAACAAACAATTCATGCGGTTTGTTTCGCAATGCTTTCATAGTCTGTTTGCTAATAAAAAAAAGTTTCGGTTTATTATCTTTAAATAAAAGGTGATTTGTGGTAATATTGGGGTGAATTTATATTGTTAAAATATTTTTTTAAAAAAATAAAGAATGTATCGACCTCTCATCCGTATTCTTTTCCCTGCATAATTCGGTGTATCATTTTACCCATCTCGAGTCATGGTGAGAAACTACATTTAAGTGATTAAACGAATGAGTGGCTGTGAACGAGAGAATATGCTTCGGGGGTAATAGTGAAAAATGTGACAGCTTCGTTTATTCATAATGTCTGCTGTAATATTGCTGCATGTACGGTTTGGTTATCTACACATGGCCAACCTGTCAATATGTTCGTGCGTGTAATTGATTTATCGTTTGATCTGTTTTTATTGCCATTACTACCTGTTAGGTAAGATGGTTATCACTCAGATAAAGACATGATTAGCATTCAACTAATGTGTAAAATATCTTCATTATTGCATAACCCAACCCATCCACTTTTAGTTTGTTTTGATTCTTCCAGCCGGGCACCGGTTAGCTCAGTCGGTAGCGCGTCTGACTATCCGAGTGCAGCGATCGTGAGTTTAAATACCCGCCCGACCACAGTCTCTGTGATGACTGATATACGACATTACGTCTCATTGCTATCCATCCGTCTCTCATCGCTGATTCAAGTGGGAAACTCGCGCAGATGGGCGTGACCAAATAATGGTTAACCTTCCAGGATCCCAGGAAAGAGTGGTTAGGTTAACGGATCGTCTATTAGCCCTCGAAGGCATAGTGAGGACGCTAAATATTCAATAAATCAATCATTGATTCTTTAAGTTATCTGTTATTTCGGTACCTGATATAACATCAGTAATTTTATCGATTTTAAATGGCGTATGCTTTTATTGCGACCTTGTTTTACATTTCTCAGACATTCATGTAAGTGGTATAAGTCACGTGGTTTTCGTTTTCCATAGTATATACATGTTGTTTATGTGTGTGTGTGTGTGTGTGTGTGTGTGTGTGTGTGTGTGTGTGTGTGTGTGTGTGTGTGTGTGTGTGTGTGTGTAGTGGGGGGGGGGGGGGGATATGAATATATATTAGGAAGTTGTTGGAGTCTCGCTGCATGTTTGCTTTGTGTGTATTATGTGGGTGCTTTTCATTTCTTTGTTCTCGATTTATTTTATCAGTCAATAACATAGGAAATATGCTATAAATGTCACGAAGTCGCAATATGTGTATAATATTATATACATACATAGTAGCATACATAAATTTTATAAATGAATAATGTAATTTACTTAACCGACACAGAAACGATAACACTGGGACGGCGACCATGGAGGGAAATGCTCTCTTAAGAACAAATGCGTGCCTGCATTAAGAAACGTTAACGAGTATGTGTTAAGGGAGGGCTAATACTGATCGCTCACACCAGAGGTCGCAAGTTCGATCCAATGGTCGAACTGATGACCTCTCATAAATAAAAACAATCGGTATTGGCTATACCCCAAATCCCCATCACCCCATCAAACCCACATTCCTCCCACAAAAAAACGCGCACATGAACGATTCATATCAGATCTGAGTTTTCTTCAAAGTAGATAAGGATGACAATCTGAATAAGAACGTAATAGGAAGATAGGATAGATGTTCATTAGTTCAATAATTAAAGAGTATATATAATTTCCTTGTTTTCCTAACATGAATTAGGTCACGTACTTATACAGTAAGCTGAAAAGGTCGTATTTTGTCAACAAGTTTTCCCAGCATCCAGACAAGGAATATGTTTCGCTACATGACGTGAGTCATTCATTAATGTGTGAATTCGCCGTTTTAAAAAGGAAAGTAATAGAGCATATTAGGTGTTAATTTGTTATGCGCCATTGTATAAAAGGAAGTAATAGACCAGATAAGACGTTAGTTTGTTATACACACTTTTCGTCTTTGTGTATTCAAATAAATGTCACTCTTCAATACTGGAGGTCAAAGCGGAGCGGTAGGGTAGTGGATAGAGTGAAGACCGCTCACAACAGAGGTTGCGGGTTCGACCCCCAGCTCACCCGATGCCTCTAATGAAACAAGACTCAGTGCTTGTTTTACCCAGGAGGCGGACTCGAGAGCTGTTCATATAAGCTTTAAGCTTTCTCCGCAATCGAGTGAAGCTATATAACTAATACTGGGGGAAATTAAGGTTAGGTTTTCAAGAACATATGGCAATTTTTGTGGTGGATGGGGTAATGATTATAATGCAATAATGGACCACGGTGGTGCTTTAACTATGTTCATAAAGTTAGCGCTACACCTTCAACAATTCTTTTTCAAGTTTACAAGTTGTACTACAAATTGACGTTTTGTACGCGTAAATTTTCAAAAAAATATCATGAAATAGAATCACATGAGTCATTAACATTTAAAATGAAGTGAATATCATGCTGGCAACCAACATATTAGTATATTAGTCTTATTCGAGTGGGGTGCTATATGTCTCATTTACCAATTACCTCCCCTTAGTAATGGTAGCAAGATTCTTGCGCCCAAGAAATTAGGACTGTGTAAATCAGTTGGACCTTTTTTTTGTTGAGAATGTTTTAAACGGTCATATTTCTTTGTACATATGAGAACATTAGAACATTAGTTCTGCCAAGTGTGGATGACATTGGGTATTATTGATAAATCTTTAACAGTTTAAAGATGCGCGGAATTGTCAAAAATAAAAGGGTGTCATCAGACCATTTAAACTGTGAAAACTCAATCTTGTCAACCTTATGTTTTTTCTGCATACTTACACCAACAGAG
>CM055907.1:39325311-39491311 GCA_029582155.1 Panopea generosa
TGTCACTGCTAAGGTCATTGGTTGGAGCCCAGTTAGATTGACAAGAAGGTCTCGAGATAAATAACGTCATCGCTGAGAACTCAGATTTGTCACAAGTTAATATGAGATATTCACCAATAAAATTGATGCCAGCCATAGCATGTAATGTGTAAAAAACGGCGTCAAGAAAGAACCAAATTATTGCCAATAATTTCAATAATCTTGGCATTGTTATATAGTTTCTCAGCATAACATTAAAATATTAAGGAATTTTGTCATTTATGTGCTGAGTTCATAAATATTTAAGTTTGAAACTCAAACTTTTAAACTAAATCTCAAATACTTTTTTTAATTAAAAAAATAGGTCTTCGTGATTATAAAGTTCTACATAATTATATTTTTCAACGATGCTTGCCTGCTTTAGTAGTTTATGAGAAGATTGATGATGTATTCATTCATATTAAGCAGTAATATTTAAAAGTCTTGTCTAGGTCGGGTGGGGGTGGGTGGGGGGGGGGGGAGGTGAAGGTCGAGGGGGTATTTCATGCCTCTCAGAACAACTTATTACAACCAGAAGACACGTGCGTGTCCTCATAATTTATATTTGTCATTCCATAAACAAGCACTCCTTGGCACTTTAGAGTAATATGGTTAGCTGTTTGTTTAAAACGCGCAGACAACAGACGTGTTCTTAAATCAATACATAGCATCACATCACAATATGCACCGCTTAGATTCGATATGTTCGGCACTGATGAAATGTGATTTAGAAACAAGAAATGCAAGAACAATTGATTTTTCATCATCTGAAAGCGTATACATGCCTTTTGAGAGCAACTTTAATTTGTAGGCAAAGTGAGATCGATCCGAAACTACTGTGCTGGTAATTTACGCGTGCATTCCAATAGTGAATAAAAATGCTTTGAATTCCTAATCCATTTTCTTAATTGTTTGTCGTGGAAAAATTTCACCTGGAACCGAAAGCATATAAAAAGAAAACTGTGCTCATTTTTAACTAAGTTTATCCTCAATTAAACTTATTTGAAAAATCGATTGCAATGCATTTGAAATTTGAGTTTATCCTCAATTCAGCCAATGTACACCTTGATTGCAATGCATGTGAAATTTGATTGGTTGATATAAGCAGAGTTTATCCTCAATTCAACCAATGGAAACATTGATTGCATTGCATATGGAACTTGATTTGAGCGCAGCTCAGTTGAGCAAGAACTCAAGGGTTGTTATAACCGGGAGGTCGCTCAGTACTTCTAACATTACTTTGTCCATAATTTCAACATAAAACACGTGTTACTAATTTTGAAAGACCAGCATATTGTCTATTCTATTATTTATTTGAAATATTAAGTAAATTAAGTTTTACTGGAGCCAGTCTTACATTATGACCACGTGGGCATTTTTGTCTAGCAGCTCTGATTTAAGCACAAATATACATGTAACTGCGGCGTGGCCTAGTGGTAGGGCGTCCGCCTCGTATGCGGAAGGTCGTGGGTTCAATCCCTGGCCGGGAAAGACTTTAAAATGGTACTAGAAGCTTCCTCGCTTGACGCTCAGCACTTAGAGAAGAGTTTAGGTCTGGTCGGCCCGGTGTCAGTATAATGTGACTGGGTGGGGTATCATACTATGTGTCTGTGGCATGATACTCCTATGCGACAACGCTTAGAATACTGTCTCATGTAGACACCGTCGCGATATGATTGAAAAAATGTTGAAAGCAACCCTAAACACCATACAACAACAACAAAAACAATATGTAACCGCCTCTTTATGGAATGTACAACATATTAATGTCCCGCAAAGCATCAATTAATTTGTCTTCCTCTTCCTATCGATTTCATCCATTATGCACTTTAATGGGACATGCAACTTAGATGCTTTTCCCATAATGCAGTAGAGACTCTCATATCCGCCGTAATTGCTAGATATTTATAAAACTAAAACAATTGTGTTTAATACATATTGTATATACGCTCGGTCATTTTCGATTATCTTGTTTTCATAGATTAAGACTAAGTGGTTGTGAATCAATAAATAATAGACATCAAAGTTTACATTGTCTTAGATATTGAGCGTGACCAATAAAAAGCATACGAGTCCCACAGTTTCACTTGATGTTGAAATAAATCAAATATGAGCGTCTGTATAGTTTTGTTAGTGTATTCAATCAACTGAAAGAATCGATTGTGCTTTTCGGCACGTCAACAGAGGTCGTTGGCGTTTAGCATAACTTCCAACATTGTTTAATCTCTCTGAAACGTCTTGTGTACTTGGGGGACGGGCTGTTGTGGTACTACAATACTGTTGTATCACACCTTATGTTGACATTTGGTGAAATACACGCTCAGTTAGATGTTGTTTGTACATTTGGTCTGTCATTTACTGGACTACACTTTAATTAAACTTTTAAGCATCACTTTTTCCCCATTATTTTACAAATAAAACATAGCAATGCTAGTTGCTTGTTCGATACTATTGCATGCATTTTCAGCACATTCAACAAAATTATTTCTATTTATTATTATTACTGTATTAGATTAACACCATCACGTCTCGTTTTGCGTTTATATATCAGTCATTTACGGTAAATAATGTGTTTCATCCTTAAGCATATGCTTGGTACACGGAACAACAAATGCCACCTCCTCCCCCAACCCCCACCCCCACCCACACCCCCACCCCTCATGCATACTATCTGTTGCTTTTGATGTAAAAAAGCGAGCATATGCTATGTACTCATACTTTATTTTCTACTGGGTTTAAACGAGCACCTGCTGTACTCGTAGTTCACTTTCTACCCTGGTGAAACGAGCAGCTGCTATATCTTACTGTAGTTCCAACCATGGATAACGAGTACCTGCTGTGTACTCGTACTTTCAATTTCTACCCGGATCAATCGAGCACCTGCTACGCTCGTACTTCAATTTCCCCCAGGATTGAAAGATCACCTGCTACACTCGCAACTCGTACTTCGATTCTACCCGGGGTTAAACGAGCACCTGCTAAACTCGTAACTCGTATTACAATTTAAACCTGGGTTAGACGAGCACCTGCTTCACTCGTAACTCGTTCTTCAATTTCTACCCGAGGTTAAACGAGCACCTGCTTCACTCGTAACTCGTTCTTCAAATTTTACCCGGGGTTAAACGAGAACCTGTTTCACTCGTATTTCAATTTTAGCCCGTATTAAATAAGTCCTATCTCTAGTTCCCAGAGAAGTGGGCCACGCCGCTTTCTCCAAATCTGAATATATTTGTTGCAACATTTCTTGTACATGATCCACAGCAGTCTACTGCCGTATATATTTCCAATTTGTTGCTCTACAGAGCTTTTATTTGCTCGACGATTTCCCCGTCTGACTTGAAGATTCGATAGTTTGATAAAGGCAAATCACATTTATCACGAACATGGCATTAGGCTACATGTCTGCTGGAACTATTTTTCTTTTAAAATAAAGAATGCGTCCGGTAACTATGATCGATCGCCTGATGTCTAACAGGCGCTCTCTGGTGAATATGTTAGACTGGTGTTCGAGAGATACTTAGAAGAATACATAAACATATTTATACTCTGTAATATATTTCTTCTTATATTTATATGTCTGTCTTCTGGTTACTACGATGTCCATCGGGGGGAAATAGTGGAATACGAGAGGTTAGAACTTTAGATGCAATTCACTCTAGCCCCAGTAATACGTCACAGCAAGGACTAATTTAGAGAAGGAAAAGCAACTGCTTGAGATGTTATGAACGCTCGTTTTCAAATATCCTTACTTCCATTTATCTCACAAATACAAATCAAATTTTTAACGAAAGCCTTTTTAAAATATTGGGATGACAGCCACCATTTTTTTGTGTACTATTTGAGCGTTAATCCATATACATGATATGGTAAAAATTTCGATTTAAAGATTTAAAAAAAAATGAAATCCAAACTTTTGTTTCGTTTTCGTGATTGCACATCATTGAATCACAAGGTTAATCGTAATTAGAAATGTTTTGTTTAATCCGTGTAAGTGCGGTATATAGAATTTCGATATGTAAGTGAGTTACTCTTCAATGTTGGATGCTAAAAAGGTTGTGTAAGAGTTAGTGTCATGTAAAATATCGAAATAAAAGACGACACACACATGAATTTCAAACTATCTTCAGCTTGCCGATGAAACACAATAGATACATTTAAAAACTGGCAAAATAATTACCGATGCAACGAATACCTGGAAAGCATTCAGTACCATTAAACACCAAATAAAAGTTTGATGCATGGTTCCCTAAATTCATCGTGCAATGCTTACTTAGTTAAGTTGAGCCAGTGTCCAGGGATTTAAATCAGAGGTTGATGGTACTGAACGCAGCACAGGTGTGTTTGATTTATTACTCGTGTACTTATAATCAATTTTTATAATAAAATCAGATGTTTTCATTCAAATTTTTGTTACTTTTAGGTAACATCAATTTTCCATTTACTATTTTATTTATTATTTTTATTGTCTTGTATTCTTTACTACCTTTTTTTAAGGCAATCCTTCAAAGTGTTTTATTGTACATGATATACTGTAATATGAAATAAAACGTGGGAACACGCATTAAAGTGATTAAAGGAACATTCCCACTGACCGATTTATTGGGTGCTTTGAAGGGGGTAGGGGGTAGGGGGGACCACATCTTCTAAGTACTAAAATAATGTATATATTTCAGTGAAAACGGTAAAAAAACATATTTGGACCCCGCTTGAATTTGGGGACCCCACTGCTGTTAACAAAATCCGCACCTGGCCCATTTTACTATCCTGGGGGAGAACTTGGATCCGTTTGTGTTTCAAAGGAGTTGCAATTACATAGCTTAAGTGATAGTATAGGGTATCGCACGGGAGCCGAATGCCGATGACACAATCATTATAAAATAGAGCCATTGGCAGCTACGGTTCGATATATATACAACCAAATATGGTGTATCCCGATTGAAACACTGCGTGTAACGGTGTGAAATTGTAATTCCGGGAAATTGCGACAAACTGAATTAATACCGCTTGTAGTGAGTTGGATCCATTTTACTGTTTATTGAACATAATTGCAAATACATTTTAACGTCTGGGAGTATAAGCAATAAATCTGGATCCATCAATAAAGCATGCATTTTTTCCTTTGAATTTGCATCAGTTTCTTGTATGCTGAAGGACAATAAAACGGGTCTATTTTTGTGTATCCACCATATTGATTTTATAATCAATGTCGTCTAGACGTATCATTGCATCAGTATCAAGCGTTATGATGAACATGGCCGCCCAATATCCGTATCTGCGGATATTCCGAATGCGGCTATTCTGATCGACTGTCAAGTGGTGTTTAATATGAAGAAATGTCAGGTTGACCATGTGTATATGTTGTTTGTTCCCCAAACTACTCGCCAATTCTTTGACATCTGACTATATTGCACAGCTACAATGTTTACATTTACCGCGCGCATATATACATGTATACACATAATCACGTGATGCAGTGGGGTGATATCTTCACCATTGCAGCACTGTTGTTCACGTTTCCAATCAATTAATTCCTTAGTTTCTATATAATGTAGGAGTTTGGTTTTCGTTTTTCATCTCTCATAAGGATTCAACTCTTCAATATTGGAGAGTGGTACAGCTACTTGTTAATGACAAAGTACCACCATTGGAAACAGGAAATAGTCGCATAATGGCGGTTATAAATAATCCTCGTTCCTTCTTGTTTAAAAATCCATTTACCTAATTGCAATGCTAATTTTTTTTTTTGAATGGTATCATTTATTTATTTTGAACATTTTGAAAGCAATGTCATGTTTGAATTGTGAATTTAGAAAAAGGGTAATGCTTGGAAATTGGCGATTTCTGTCGCCTACCTTTACTCTGTCAACAATGTACAATCTGAACAGAAAAAAATCTCTTTTGTGACACATGACCCCTACTTCTAATCAAATTTTAATAGTGCAGAGATTGACAAACAATAATAATTTTATGTAAGTTTCACTTCTTTCATTTGGATCTCTCTATGAATGACAAGCATGCAAACTTTTTTATTTACTAAAGAATAAAGAACAAAAAGCGATGATAGGCTTTCCCCCCTTACTATCGAAAGACGAGCCACGTATATCAAACTGACATCAGTCCGTCTATATTGCTATACGGTTCCGAATTCCTCAAAATGTTCAAATTAAGTGTGATTACAAATAATGTTAAGTTCATTATCCATTGGGCCCGAATAGGCTTAGTACTGGTTTTACCAATAAAGACTTCGAGAGTGGTTTGTCTAAGTTGTAAAACTTATTATACAATCGATGTGAATAAGTTAAAAATCATACTGCTTATGTATAAAATGATAATGTTATGGGAAATTAAAGTATATACATGAAACTATCAACAAAACTCAGTTTACATCCGGAAAAATGTGCCACACGACTTTAACATGAACAGCGACGATTCCAAATGAATAGATCGATTTCCAGACCATTTTAACATCAAGTTAAGTCGGTAAGAACATGACAATGCCATAGACGTGTGATATCCCAATTTACGTCTTCCCGGCTCTCACTTAGCGTTATAATTCTTATATAAAATCTCATTTGATATTGGAGAACGTCATAATGAAGCTGGCATCTCGCAGAAAGCTGCTCTGATATTATCTGATTAATCCATCTAGGGTGTCGTATGTATTATAATGTTATTTTAAAGTGTTTTGTACAATGTGGAAATATATTGTACGAATATTGTGGTGATAACCATATTAGATGAGACGCCGTAATCGTCGAGTTCAATATGATTTTTACCACAATAAGTACGAGCACAATATATTCCCATATTGTACAAAACACTGTAAAATCATCTTTTAATTCTAGTAGCCATTTTGAAATTTGAACTGTGCAGTATAAAAGTTATTTGTTCGGTCACGTGGTAACATCTGGAGTAGGTGATTGGCTATGCACTTACAGGTATAAAATAAAAATATATATCACCTCCTTTTTAAAATCAGTTTGATCATAAGAGAAAAAGTAAGGGGTGTTACAATCGCAGGAGCATTGTCACTAGTGGCAACCAAAATGCAGGCGGGGGGGGGGGGGGGGGGGTGTTTCATGTTTTACCACGTGACAGTCTTATAGACATATTATTCCTTGTTATTGAAGAAATGTCAATAAAGGTCCAACAACCTTGTCAGTGACCTTGTCAACGTTTTTGCCAGCGAATTTGCCAGCCACCTTGTCAACGACCTTGTCCTCGATTTTGTCCAACGACTTTGTCAGCGACCCAACGACATGGCCTGCCAGCGACCTTGTCAATGACCTTGTCAACGGCTTTGTCGGCGACCTTGTCAGCGGCCTTGTCAACGACTTTGTCAGCGACCTTGCGAACGACCTTGGCAACGACTTTGTCAACGACCTTGTCAGCGACCTTGACAATGGCCTTGTCAACGACCTTGTCAGCGACCTTGCATTGAGAATAAACATTTCGTAACAATGACAGACGAAACAGAAATTATAGCCATGTAATCTTGACCCCTATGAACCTTCCTGGCCACGTGACCGAAGGCTCTGTCCCAAGATCACTTACCTCTCACCGCTGAGGTTGTAAGTTCGAGCGCCGGTTTGTTCCAAACTCTTTTATGTTGGAAGTTCGCAACGATGATCATTCTAGTCGTGTAGATACGTTCAGAGGTGTTCCTCCACCTAACTGGACGGCAAGTATGACGCGTAAATAACACTATATAGAAAAATGAACGCCTACAGTTTGAAAATAAGACTCTTATAAATTATCACCTCTGTGAACGCACATACCTGCATGTGTTTACCATTTCATCCCTCTGGAATCCATACCATCATTTTAGTGATAGGAATCAGAAATTCCAGAAGAGATACACTCTACATTAATCTCCCACAGAAACATTGACGAGCTGTTTATTTTATGTTTAAACGTATTAAATTGACTGTAAACAATTCCATGGATATTCAAGTGTATTTTTCACGTGTTTTTTTATGGCAGGTTACGATACAAAGCAATGGCGGAACTACTATTTGAAACAAACGACCTACGCCTTCTACTAAAAAACTTAATGTGAAAAACATGCGTGCCCCTTTCAGATTTTGTGCCCCCTAAGTTCGCCCTTACCCCTCTACACTGAAATCCTGGATCCGCTACTGAAAGGTAAATTAAAAGGTTTAAGGATGTTGAGAGTGGGTTTGATCGCCTATTAATACAATATGGTGATGTAAACACTTATAATGGAAGTTGATTGGAATTCAAACATTGCAATGTGCAGGTATTACGAGCAGACGATGTAATTAATTAATTAATCAAGTAAAGCAGTAAGAAAATAAATACATTAGTCCCTATAGTGTAAAACATGCACAATTATGCATGCATGTTGTACAATATCTACACTTTATTATACTTTATTTTCATGCTCTTTTTTACTTGTTATGTTAACACTCATACATGAACTTGTATTCTTCCGCCTAAAATGTTATGGTGATAAACATACTGTATGTTTGTGCTGAATGAAATATTGGATTGAACTGAACACATTTATTTGAACGCAGATGTAGAATGCAATCCTTGTTCACCATCAATGTGTACTAAACAGGGTTCGAACCCATTACTTCTTTGACTGGTTGAAGAGTATTCATGCAACAACATTTTTAGAAGAAAAAGATATATCACTACAAAAAGGATATAAAACAATGCATTCTATGACCAGGAGCGGATCCAGGATTTCGGTTTAGAGGGACGCAACACAAAATCTGAACTGGCACACATGTTTTTCAGTAGACAGTGGATTTTAATAAAGTATGTGATTTTAGGGGGCAAGGGGCGTGCGCCGGTTTGTTTAAAAGAGTAGGTCCGAAAATTATTTTGTATGTTAATATATTTACTAGATGTGTGAAATCTGATTAAAGATTGATGTGTGCCTCTTACAAAACATTTGGCATTCATCTTTAAAAAAAAATACTCCCTATAATATGAATACTTAGAATAAACACGATTGCATATATAAACTTACAAAGCTCACTTAATATATCTAGACTGTAAACGCGACTCCGCATTATGCAAGCAATCCATTCAATTATCCATTTATCAAAATATGCGTCTGCATTTCTCCGATATTTCCCCAATCTCAGATTTACTGATAAAAGAGTTATTAAGGCATGATGAAACCTTACGTCGCTGCGCCTTCATCTGTAATTCAATGACGCGCAATGGCAACGGTAAATTGGTCTTATATGGAGGAAGATAAATAGTGCACGATAGGCTAAAATTCTACTTAATTTGTTTAACCATAAGATTTCCTTCCACTACAAAACCACACTTAAGTTGCCATTCTAACGCAGACTGTATAGAAACGGTCCACGTTCCAAACATATTTGCCGTTCTAACGTGAATTGTAGAAACGGTCCACGTTTCCAAACAGAGTTACCGTTCTATCGCGCACTGTAGAAACGGTCCACGTTTCCAAACAGAAATGCCGTTCTAACGCGGACTGTAGAAACAGTCCCCGTTTCTAAACAGAGTTGCCGTTCTAACGTGCACTGTAGAAACGGTCCTCGTTTCCAAATAGAGTTGCCGTTCTAACACAGACTGTAGAAACGGTCCCCGTTTCCAAACAGAATTGCCATTCTAACGTGGACTGTAGAAACGGTCCCTGATCCTCAATAGCCACCTGCACGTCCGCATCGTGTAAGCAAAAATGCAATGTGTAGTATCTTGCGACACGTACATGCATTTGCTACAGTGGTTATATTCTTGCCATCACGCATTCAGAAACCTGGAACCATAAGGGAATTTTAGTGTCATCTAAAGAGCTGTTAAATAAAAATATATCACAAAAATATCTACAATTTCTGCTTATAGCCGAGCGGTAGTGCAGCGGATATCGTGAGTTTGGCCGAATGACCATTCAAAAATAAATAAACACCAAATACTGACTCTATCCAGGAAATGGTTTCCTGAGCAAATATAAAACTAAATTAAATAAGTATAAACAGGAAATTATCTACAATATGAAACTTGCTATATTCTTGTGTCACGTTGAAACCTGTCACCGGTAAGCTCCTTTTCCCAGTAATCAGCTCTAATTCATTTATTGACAGCAATTATGACGTATTAATAAGAAATTTGTAATCGGATTCTTTCCTGCTTTTCGCATTGATGTCCATTAATATATCCGTGGCCTAGTGGTTAAGGCGTCCGCCTCGGAAGCGGGAGGTTGAAGGTTCAAATCCCGGTGGAAGTACTGGGATTTTTTTCTGATGCGGCCGGTTGCTCACCCAGCAGCTAGTTAGATTGAGGGGTACCGAATGTCTTGACGCCTGGCAATGATAGTTTTCGGGAAGTAACTGTGTACAGCATAAGGGTGTCTCATAAGCCCAGTGTGGCTGGCCCTTTCAATAGGGGTGACACAATAATAAACAAACACTTTACTTAATTTTACTTATAATTCCCCGAGGTCATCATTATATAAATACCACACCAAGCACAGCGTGCACAATCCTGTGTTTCCAAGAGACAATGACACTTCTTGCCCTTGGACCATTTAACGTCCCGTTTCCATGACAACCGCAACAAGTTCTTGATATCGGTTTTACTTGTTTAACGCATGCATCTTTCAAAAAGATCAATGAATAACGCTGCACCGCTGACTGCATAATACGCGATTCAATCTCGTTTGATCAATGTGCGTAAATATATGTGTGTGTGTGTGTGTGTGTGTGTGTGTGTGTGTGTGTGTGTGTGTGTGTGTGTGTGTGTGTGTGTGTGTGTGTGTGTGTGTGTGTGTGTTATGGCGAATTTCAGTTATAAAACGTCCCTCATATACCCAGAAAGGACTATGTGAAGAAAAAGAAGAAGAAGAAAAAGAAGAAGAAGAAGACGACGACAAATTAAAAGTCTATGTTTTGTTTTGTTGGTAAAGTAAAACACAAAGCATCATAAAATCATGTATTTCTTTTGAATCATACATTCTTTCTTTTGTTTATAAAATGTATTCGAAATGGAGACTGTCATGCGTAAAGCCGCATTTTACTGTTGTGCAGCTGTCATTTGCCTTAAACTGTGTCATTGTTTGGCATTTGTATTTTTTTTTCTGTTTTCGTTTATTGTCAACTTCCGCAATCGACTATTAAAACCGCGTAAATCGTGCAGAAAAAAAGCGTCTATTCGTTAAAAATAGTAAAAACATTAAAAAAAAAAAAAAAAAAAAAAAAAGAGTGCGTGTCTTGTTTTATAGGTTGATGTCAGTGTTTTAAATGTTTCGACTCTTGTGTCTACTTGAAATGTACAAAATAGTCAATGACTGTTATTCTATGGTGTTTAGCGTCGGTTTTAACAACTTTTCTTTCATACCGCGACGGTCCCTATTTGAGATAGTGTTCTAAACGTTGCCACACTGGAGTATCATACCGCAATAAAATGGTATGCCACACCAACCAGTCACATTATGCTGATACCAGGGAGACTAGACCTATAATTATCCTCTAAATGGTGAGCGTCAGACGAGGAAGCTCATACAGTCAAACCTGTTTTAAGCAGCAAGACAAGGGAATGAGAAACATGGCTTTTAAAGACAGGTTGTTGCTTACTACAGGTTAATTTGCGCTGAAACATAGAAACAGCAAATGTTGCTGTTTAAGACAGGTGGCTGCTTAAAAGAGGTGACTGCTAACACAGGTTTGACTGCAGTATCATTTTTTCAAGTCTTTGGTATGACCCAGTCGGAGATCAAACCCACAATTTTCCGCATACGTTATTTTTCAATACTAACATTACAGCGGGTATTTCAATGGCATAAGCACTGCTGTATTAGCTGGCAATAAAAGTTGTTGTTTTAAAGATCAATTTTCCAGAACAATTTATTGCTTTGAACTCCGACGAGCCAGAATTTGTTTACGTTTTCATACCGAGCAATTTCCTACAAATTGTAAACAAATGCCGGATACATTTTGTCTTCTTTAGAAGCACAAGGTGTAATTTTAAAATGGATTGTGTTATAATGATTACAAATGTGTTTGCTGTTTGGTTAATACGAATGTGTTTGAGTGCAATTTCAAAGTATAGGCTCAAAATTTCTGTGAATCGCTCTCAATTCCGTGTCTCGATCATCTCCCACGTGTGTCTCGACCAACCCCCCCGCCTCCCTCCCCCCCCCCCCCCCCCCCCCCCGTGTGTGGTTCCATTCAGTAAGACACTTTTCTGCTTAAGCTTAGTTCTGGTTCTACCCAGGCAGACTTCGAGCTTGGTCTGTCTAAGTTGTAATAACTTGTTTCACAGTCGATGTAAAATAGATAAGTTTAAACTAATATTGTTTCTTAGGTAAGACCAGTGCATGATGTTGCTTTTGAGAGGTCATCGAAATAGAGCCCAATATCGAAACCGCAACATCTTGGTAGAGCTTCCGGCACTCTATCCATTATGTTTAATCACTGGTTAACTAAATGGCAATCGGAACATTCGTATACAGTAAGCATTGCATTAATATAAAAAAGCAATCGTAAAACATGGGCATACTTAATAAACGTCATAATTGAAGTCACAAGACAAGTGGCACTCCTGGCATATTCCCTGCATCGAGACAGACACATGCCTCCGTTGAGACCACAATAATGGTACATGCAAATCATACGAGAGTGACAGACGAAGTTAAAAACAATTAAGTGTCGCCACGTAACGAGGTATGGAAAAAAAGAGAAGTAGAACGAATCCGTGGTCATAGCATATTATTCTAAAGGCCAGACAACACCATTTATACAAGGCCAGTTCGGTCAGATAAAACAAATTGTGCACGGTCACTCCTCGTCAAACATGATTTTATACTTGGACAGACATCATTATTGGTAAATTGGTTTACTATTCAGACTATTTTATATTGTGTTAATGTTTAAACATTATTTGTGAATGGCCACTGATCATAAGCTGACAAATATACACAATTAATGCTCAGGCACTGGGCAAGTCACTGATGCAAAATTCTCACAGGTCAGATAATTGTCTGTGTCCAGGCATTGATAAAGAGCCAGTCACTGGTCAAATAATGACCACTGATTAGAAACCACCCTAATACACTGTCAATGGTCAAACATTGGAAGGGAGTCGGTCACCAGTGAGAAATCACATTGTATACACTGTTGATGCTAAGGCAGTGATGTTTAGCCATAGCCGGTCTCCCTGTATACATTGACAATGCTCAGGCATTGATAAAGAGTTAGTCACTGGTCAAACGCGTGTCCTTTGACAGAATGTATACATAGTCAGAAACCACTAGTACAGGATCATTGTACAGACATCACCATTTGTTAATAAATCACTAGTCAACAATAACATAATAAAATAAAAAATATATACATTACCCACGCTCAGGCATTGTTTTTAAAATAGTCATTGATCATAAACCATCCTCATTACATGGTCAATGGCCATTCAGACATTAAAACGGGCCCGACGAAAAAACCACTGCCATAAACCACCTTAAAACTCCATAGAGCCGGACCCCAGACAAATGTACATTGATACAGGGCCGCATGGCAGACGACACCATTCGTATCGGGTCACTTGTCGGTTAATACAGAGTTGGAAACCAGACTGATACAAGAACAACGTACGCTGGTAAAGAGACACAGATCAGACGACACCATAAGAATCAGGTCACGTGTCATGACATGGAGTCGGAAACCAGACAAACAACGGTACGCTGGTACAGAGACACAGGTCAGGCGACACCATCATCTAGTCGGTAACCAGACAAACAAGATTACTGGCTTAATGCTAAATGCTTCTTCGCGGCTCCGTTTAATCACTTAACATTGCCATAACATTCCACTGACTATTACAGATTGCATTTTATCTCTCATTATCTCAAGATTTAATATTTAGCTCTTATCTATATTCTTTTTGAATGTTTTATGTAGTGTATTATCCATTTAAAAATAGCAAACAGGTGGCGCTTCCGACGTTTATCTTTAATTTCGCTTATATTACATTGAATGATACTCTTGTTTTCGATTTCGGACCAATATCCATGGTGTATGTGGGGAAAAGACTGAATAGCGAACAGTTAAAAATGTAATAGTTTGTTTGCATACACGTATGAAGCATAAGCAAGGTACTCTTTGTTTGCCATATCTGCAATGTTGCTTCGTGCGTTGTTTGAGACAAGGCTGGTGTTGAGCTGTGACGATTATCTGTAATGTCATTAGAGCAGGGAAATGTTCAATTGCAAATGCAGCCACACTTTGCGTTCTGCAGATGAGTCACGTGACGCTTCATTAACATGCAGGTACTTGTGGAATTTGAGAAATAAAAGTAGATGTAATGTATGTCTTTGTCAGTGTATTAAAGCGTGTTAAACTAGTTGTATGTTTGCCTTAAATGTAATACAAACATCTTTGTGAGCAGATCAGCAGTGTTTTAGACTGACACCACAAAGCTAGCAGTTAGAAGGTAGCTTAGTATTCGTATTTCATTATTTAAATGCGTGATTTCTGACGTTATTAGAGGCTTAGAAGGTTATGGTTGGTTTCGTACTGAATATCGAAAAATGATTCACGAATATCAAAGAAACAAACTTCAGTATGTCATAATAACTGCATTTTTTACAATTGTTGCCGGCAAAACCTACAACCAGTCAAATGTAAACAGAGCTGTTCTTGTTTTAGCCATAGATATTACTGAGTGTCTTTGTTTCCTTAAATTGTCTTGAATCTGAACATAACCGTAGCTTAACTTGTCATGTGATTCAAAAGCAGAGTTAGTGCACGTGTGTCCCACGTTCCAAAAAAATCAAATATTAAAAAGTATTTAAAAAAGTAGTCTTTTTACAAGTATACTTACCATTTACCCATAACAAATAAAAAAAACTAAGCTTTCAAATATGCTTTTTGTGATATTTTGTGCAAAATCGTAACGCGCTCAAACGTATGCAGCAGACGTAATTTATGAGTTTCTGATATTGTATTCAACAAAGGCTGGCATTCCTTTAATGTCGGCTGGTTCACAGAAAACTAACGACGGCTGCAAAGCAAATGAGTGATGTTAGGTATTGGTGTAACTACGTGAAACATGCCATACTTGGATTAATTAACGTTTAATATTCTAATTAACTGAGTTTAATACACCTTGACATTTGGATACGTAATACAAATATATCGAATTGTCCCAAATAAAAAGGAAAAGTGTGTTATTATGGCTGTTAGATGTAGGTTGCCAAGTACAAGTGAAAGATGTGAAACGTATTTTTCTGGGACTTATAGTGTTTATAGATGTGGGTTGACTGTTTAGTTGGGGTAAATTGTCAGACAGGAAAACCAAGAAAAAATCTTACAGCTTATCGAGCTTACATAAAGTTTTTTTCGTTAGCAAACATGGCCGCTAATTACTATCAAATAAGTTTGGTGCCGTAGCGATCCGAATGACACGCGTGACCGCTGTGATGGTAGACAGATTAGACAGTTTTCTCTGCAGACGAGAAGTTGTACTCTTTAAGTAACATGCCGCAAAACTGAATAAATAATGAATTAGGAATAGTAAAAAGTGGGGAATGAGCTAAAATGTTTGCATAGCGTTTACAAAGCACGCAAAAACAGCAGGCAAAGGTTTGGTCAACTGGGATCGAAGATACATTGCTATTGGTATTAGTAACCATATACGCTGAGATAGAATTTTATTAACATTTTAAGCGGAGGAAAGAAAAACCTTATTTTGTTCAGCCCCTCATCTGACAGCCTGGAACCCATGGGGGAGGGTGTGTGTGTGTGTGTGTGGGGGGGGGGGGGGGGCTGACCACCAATGAATTTCCCCAGATGACGTCACTAGATCCGATTGACCGGTGAGCTTACACACATCACCAACCGATTTTGGTTAGTTATCATAGCGCGGGAAAGTTAGAAGACATCGACTATTTTAATAAAAATAAGCCCATAAATTGTCTCCTATTGCTCATGTCTTTGAAACAATCTTCATAAAATGAATAAAGATATATATTTCTAAACAGTATATAGTTCATGAATATTTAACAAAAATAATAAAGTTCGCCTCGGACCATTTCCATACCTGAAATATTGCTGACCATGACAAGCTTTCTGCAAGAGACGGTTCTATCTCTTGGATTCACCAAACTATTTAAATTAGAACAAACTGAGTGTTCCATGATTCCATGATCCATGCGTTGGGACACAGCTCGGTGCTTAAGCGCCACCTAGTGGTAACACAATTGGTTGACCACAACAATGAACATAAACATAAAAAAATATTACATATTGGTAATTGATATGAATATAAAAAAAATGTTTTCGGTTGATATTAAAATCAATTGTTTTTTTCTTCTTCTATTTTCAGGTGTCTTGGTAACCGGTGCCGGTGGATTCATCGCCACGCACATAATCAAGCAACTACAAGAAGAAGGATACAAGGTCAGGGGAACGCTTCGCTCTCTGGAAGATGAAGAGAAGGTAAAAAGGCTGAATGACCTTTGCCCTGACGCAGAGTACAAACTAGAACTGGTAGAAGCCGATCTTACCAAGACGGAGTCATGGGAACCGTGAGTTATTTATTGCATCAACAACAGTTAATAAGTTCCCTGATGGTAACAAAATTTCAAAAGGCGCAGTGAAAACATGACGATTGCCTGCTATCTATTTTTTTCATAAACGGTAATTTAGGTATTAAACTACATATACTCAAAATTTAGAGAAAATTTGAATATACTCATTTTTCTGCGCCTTTTGAAATTTTGCCATTTAACATTAAACCCCTCCCCCGAATATTTCGAAACACTACTGCGCTTCAACTATCATATCCGACAATCTTTGAATCAGTTGAATCGATGGAATTCGCCATAAATACCAGTAACCGTACGAATCATTTGTAATAATGTCCCTTCAAGGCTTCCATATTTGTACGATAATTTATTATATCTTAAACAATATTATATTAGTATTGTAACACATTTGAAATGCCGATAGCAATCAAATAGTAATAAAACGTATTGTATATCAGAGAGAAAAAGGACAATATCTCCCGAAAGTACAACTATAAACAATAAAGCAAACAACAATTTTAATTACTCGCTGAGACGGGAATTAATCAAATTTTCTACTTATTTTAATTATACTAATGATAGTCTTTATCTAATTCATTTGAACAAGTCAATCTTCCATGAAACCCTCAATAATGTATATTTTGTGAATGTTCATTGCTGGTTTAGCTCAAGGTACGTCACGTGACACACGACACCTGTGTACAAAACTGTACCTTCTAAAGTCTGACAGTGGTTCATTCTACATTTGTATACGCAGCCGACATTTTAACGATGTTATCAATATTTTGTTTTTTGAGACACTTTCAGTTTAGCGTGCGAAATAAGCACCAACTTGCTTAACATAAAAAAGAACTTTTAGATCTGACCGAAACAAAACGTACTTTATAAAGATCTGACCGAATAAAAAACAAAACCATCTGTACTCACTCTAATATAGAAGTTATTGTGAACTTCGACTTATTGACTGCCTCTCTGAGCACGTCGATTTTACAAACAAAACAATAATGGCCGTTTTTACATTAAGCGGGGCGGTAGCGTATTGGATAGAGTGTTGGTTGCTCACGCTGGAGGTTGCGGGTTCGATCCCCGGTCGACCCGATGCCTCTCATAAAACAACATTCAGTACTGGTTCTACCCAGGAAACGGACTCGAGGGCGGTTAATCTAAGCTCTGAGCTTTCATCGCAATCAAGCTAAAATAAATTAGTATAAACGAATGGCCGTTTATAAAGGGAACATGCGCAGTTGTGAAGTCTGTTTGTTGGTCTTTACCATCATATCTTACCAAAATATGACCTTATACATTTTGGTATTTCACATAAACTTATTATTTCAATATGACTAATCTAAGATTTTAAACTAGGTATTTCTTTTCCATCATAAAATTAATATAGTTTGAAAAACAATATTGCGACGTCATAAACATGGTCATTGCCATGGCAAGTTCTTTTTAAAAAGTGAATACTAACAGATAATAGGGTTTTTCGTGGCCTACTGGTCTTAGATCACTTAATTCTCACCGCTGATATCATGGGTTCGAACCCGGCTCGGTACTATTTTTTTTTTTTTTTTTTGAATGGGGTTTAACGCCATTTTCAACACATTTCAGGTTATATATGGCATATCCAGTTTTACTGGTGGAGGAAGACCTCAGACTGAGTCAGACTGAGTAGAACCACCGTCCTTCCGCAAGTAACTGGAAACTTTCTCACATAAAGTTTTTGGAGCGAGTGGGACTCGAACCTACGACCATAGCGGTGAGAGGTAAGTGATCTTGAGACGGCGCCTTAGACCACTCGGCCACGGAGGACCCATTGGCTCGGTACTAAAACATTGTGAGAAAGTGTGGCTAAGTTACTCTCGGAATGTCGGTCGTTGTACTCGGAATCATTCTGAGATCATTCTCCATCAACAAACTGGGATGCCATATTTTACCTGTAATGTGTTGAAAATGACGTTAAACCCCATTCAAGTCACACTCATATTTATACGTTTAAAAAAAAGCCTCATAATCGAGTACTCTATTATTTTTTTTCAAGTCTGTTTTAATTCCACTTTTATAACATAACAGCATTTACTTTCATGGTTTAAACAATAAGAAACAATTCAATTACCTGACCTGAATGCAGGATTTTTTTTGCATGTGTGTGGGGTTTTATTTAGTCAAACCCAGATTGCTCAGGTAAATATTCCAACAGCAACACTTATGTGCACAACGCATGTAAGATACACCTCTGTACGTTAATTTAAACGATAATAAAGTGAGTTTTTGGTAAATTCATTGGCAAAGTAGCAACCGAAGAATTTTCATGGAAAAATAAGATGTATTCATTCCAGAAACGAATGCAGTAAATGCCAATGAATTGTATAGAATTTCCTTCCATCCAGAGGTTAAAAATTCCAATTTCCTTTGTGTAGAATTACTTTCAGTCAGAAATATTCTACATAAAATTTTATGAAGTGATGCAATTTTAAACTAAATTGCGCTTGCATTTTCACGTAAAATCTAATTTATATCGAATCACTGAAAAATCAAAGGCAAGCTATGTGCACGTACGTGCTTGCGATCACATGCGGTCTATATCACGTGTAAATCAAGTATACTAGTACTTAAAGTTGAGAAAGTGTGGCAGACTTCAATAGTACAATAGCAATGGCGGATCTGTTCTATAACCCAAACCCACCATAGAAACTACCATATTTTTATTAAAATTCACTATAACATGTTTCAGATTTTGTGTTCCGCCTCCTAAGTACGTCCCCTCTTAACTGAAATCCTAGATCAGCCCTTCAATAGTTTAACCACACACTGCTAAATAGCAGAAATTTGACAGCACCTAGCCATAACTTAAAGAAGAATTCACTCGGAATAATAATAATAAAAAAAGAAATTGATACACCACTCTCGCGGCAAATCAGTCTATATACATGACCTGACAGACCGCTGAACGTCACACCATCCATTAAAATAATCAGCCCTGTGCTAATGAGATTTCTAAATTGCATGTTCTGTACCTCTGTCAGACAAACTACCCTCCAAGTTAACATGTGCAACTTCCAGAAATAATTATGGGTAATTTTGTTACCAATCAATTAAAATGGAGATCTGACTCAACAGCGAGACTAGAGAGATGAATATCCAAGGTTAATAACTTTAAAAACTGTGTTGAAATAAAAACGATATGGGTTGTTTCCCTTATCTACAACAAAACTGGTTAGCCAGCTTTCGTCTGGCTCACAGGTAGTGTCAATTTACCTTTTATATCCTTATATATATAATTTAATAAAGTCTTAACACTAGCCCCTGTGGTGTGACAAGGATGGGTGGCTGTCCGTTCGTCTTTCTTACTTTAATAGTAATGACGATATTTTCTTATTTCAGAGCGGTGAAGGATATGACGTATGTGATACATGTGGCCAGTCCCTTCCCAGCGTCCCCACCGAAGGATGAAAACGAGCTGATAACACCAGCAGTTGAAGGCACACAAGCCATATTGAAGGCGTGCGTGCAGGCTAAATCCGTGAAAAAGGTCGTCTTGACCAGTTCGTCTGTTGCAGTTTGCTGTAAGTCATGCTTTCTGCAGAGTTCAAACACGAAAGTGCTTTCAAATATAAAACCATTGTGTGAATTGAACTTGACTAGTAATTAAATGACGAGATTTGAGATAAAATAAAGCAAATAATGTCCAGTGTATAATGTATTTTGTTTGTAATGTCATGTGATATCGTTTACATCTACCATTGATTGTAAGTATATGTCTCTGCAGCTACACAGTGCATCCAACACACATTTGCTGATTGTAACTGAGAGGCGCTGTCAGTTAATACGAAGCAAAACATGAGTTAACAAATGCATATTTTAAACATTGTCTACGAAATGAGGCTCTACCAGGGGCTCTGGCGATATAGGGAATACGTCCAATTGTTTTTAGAGATATGGGGAACATTGGCCATTACTTTCAGGGATCAATGGATCAAACCTTAATTTTAGAGATCGTGGGAGAAATACTTTTGGGGAACTATGGCAAATACATTTGGGGATCTGCGAAACACTGGCCATTACTTTAAGAGATCCAGTGAACAGGGACCCCGTCCTTACTGGGAGGGTCTCCGTAATGTGGCGGCAATATCTGTATATGACGTGTGACCTTGGACACATTTTTGCAGCCTGTAAGTTGTAACCCAGTACATGTTTGACTTCGTAGAAATTTGCTAACTTCCAACAGGTGTAAACTTTCAAATATTAGACGTAACCACAACTATTTATTTATCTGTATACTGTATAATTTGCGGGAGTAATGCAATCCATCAATAATTGGATACGTTTCTAACGCACTCAGTTGTGTTTAGGTTTGAAATATAAATAACGATAATGAACATAACCCGTGTAATGTGTTAGTTGTTTTTAGAAAATAGATATAAGGGGAAATAATCGCGATAAAAACAACTTTACTTTAAAGCTACATGTTCTATATATCTATCACAGACCGAACAAATAAGCTGTCCATGAACTATGACAATTGATATAATTTCAAAAAAGTTTTTATATACAATTTATATTTAATAAAACAGCGTGAAGCGCGTGGAGCATCGGGTCGAAGATCGCAGCGTTTCGAAATCCTCCGCCTCGGATATGTATAGTGTCCTTCTGCTAGACAATTTATCCGTATATGCTTAGTGCAGGTTCTACTAGTGCCTTAATTACACGTCTATATGTCTCTGGTTGTACGCAGGAGGACTTAAAGAGTCATTTGTCTCAAGTTGTAAAACTTGTTTCGCAATCGATGTGTTTAAAATAATTAAATAAGTTTAAACAAATACTGATATCCACGGATGTGTTTGTGTTGTAGACGGCCAGGCTGACCCAGCCAAGTCATACACAGAGGAAGACTGGATGGAGGCAGAGAAGCTTGATGGCTATGGCAAGAGTAAGCTGATGGCAGAAAAGGCAGCCTGGGATTACGTGAAGGAGTTGCCCGGTATGCTCAAATGTGTTTGTTATATTCTGGATCTAAATTCACCAATAATTTGAGTCTGAAAATCTTACATTTTTGTAAAACCCTGTAAACATACAATTATGGGTAATCCATGTGCTCCTGTAACATTTTCTGTTAAGTAATCATTAAAACTGATTGTTTCTACAAGTGGTCTAGGGCATCGTCCCAAGATCACTTACCGTTTACCGTTAAGGTCGTAGGTTCGAATCCCGCTTCTTCCAAATACTTTATGTTTGAAATTGTACCAGTTACTTGCGGAAGGACGGTGGTTCTACTCAGATTCATTCTGATATCTACCTAAACAAACAGTACTGGATGTTCCATGTATAACTTGATATATGTTATAAATGACATTCAAAATGTTTTTTTATACATGTGAAGTATCATTAATTAATGCTTTACTTTAACAGATGAGGACAAGATTGAAATGGCTGTCGTGAACCCCGCCTATGTCATGGGACCAGTCCTTAATGGATCTCAGTGCACAAGCATGGATGTAAGACTTTTGATTTGTTGTTATTGTTGTATGGTGTTTAACGTCGCTTTAAACATTATTTAGTCATTTCACAACGATGTCTATTTGAGACACTATTGCAGAGCTACTACACTGGAGTATCATGCCGCAGACACATGATATAATACCCCACCCAGTCGCAATATACTGACTGAAATTTGGCATTTCCCTACCCCTATGTCGAACCCACAACCTCCCGCATGCGAGATGAATGCTCTACTTCTCGACTACCCCCCCCCCCCCCCACCCCCCCCCCAAAAAAAAAAATCAGGGCGGCATATAATAATAGCAGCATCCATCCTTCCGTCCGGTATTTCGTGTCCGACCTTTAACTTTGTTATGCATAGATGGATTTTGTTGATACTTGCTACGAATGATCAACATACCATGGCGACGTGTCACGAGTAAGACCCACATCAGTACCTCAAAGGTCAAGGTCACAATTTGAGTTTGTTTGAGATTTTGTGTCCGGCCTGTAATTTTGTCATGCAAAGATGAATTTTAATGATACTTGCTACAAATTATCAACATAACATGACGACGTGTCGCGATAAAGACCCTAACCCGTACTTCAAAGGTCAAGGTCACGATTTTAGTGATTTTTTTTGACAATACTTTGAGTTTGTGCGAGATTTCCTGTCAAACCTGTAACTTTGTCATGCATAGATGGATTTTATAAATACTTGATACAAATGATCAACATAACATAACGACGTGTCGCGAGTAAGACTCATACCCATACCCCAAAGGTCATGGTCACACTTTGAGTTTGTTTGATGACACTTTCAGTCTGATTGAGATTTCGTGTCCGGTCTGAAACTTTGTTACTTATGGATAAATTTCAAAAACACTTGGCTTAATTCATCTGCATGACATAACAACGTGTCACGTGTAAGACCCACATGCGTACCTCAAAGTCAAGGCCACACTTTGAGATTGTTTGACAACACTTTCAGTCTGTGTGAGATATTTTGTCTGGTCTGTAACTTTGTCATCTATGGATAAATTTTTAAAAATGCTTGTCTCAGTTGATCAACATGACATAATTAAGTGTCGCATGTAAGACCCAGAACCTTTCCTCAAAGGTCAATGTCACACTTTCAATTTGTTTGATATTGCGTGTCCGGTCTGTGACTTTGTCTTTAATTTGGCTCAATTTATCAAGATGACATGACGACGTGTCATAAGTAAGACCTAGACCCGTACCTCAAAGGTCAAGGTCACACTTTGAGTATGTATGACAACACTTTGAATCTGTTTGAGATTTCAAGTCTGCCCTTTTACTTTATCATACATGGATGGAATTCAAAACTCTTGGTTCAATTTATCAGTTGATCAACAATTGATCTGTAACTTACATTTAACTGTTAAAATACCCAGACCATTACATCATTTGTCAAGGTCAAGGTTACACAAAGGTCAATGTCATGCTTAAATGTAAAAAAACAACATGAAATTGCATGCCTAGTCTGAAACATTAGTCAATTACTCTTGATATTCATGGATACGCAGCTACCTATTATATCATATATTGTTATTTTTTCACAGACGATTTGGGGGGCATGCGACACTTAACAGTGACATTTCTTGTTTTAATTAGCTTTTTCTTCTTTAATAAAGTGTTACCTTCACAAAAGATAATTCTGTATTCTGTATGGCAAACTGAATATTCAAAATGTCAGTGTTTTCTAATTGTTATATATGTATTATAGTTATTATCTGTTGTAGTTATATAAGATTATGGAGCAGATTGTCCAGTGTAGAGCATCGGACCCCGCATCGGATGGTCATAGGTTCGGTCTCACAGCCCCCCCCCCCCCCCCCCCCCCCCAAAAAATGGCTATGCGAGGTTTCCTTTATCCACATATGAAAGGAGAACTTCGAGTGTGATTTATTCAAGTTGTATTTAAGAACTTGTTTCACAATCGATGTAAATAAATAAGTTTAAAACAATTTATAAAGTGTTTCTTGGAAAGAAAACATTCCATCCTCGTAAATATCTTTTAAAAACGATTTTTTCACCTGTGATCTAGATTGTCAAACGTTTGTTGGAGAGGAACATGATGATGGTTCCCCGCCTGAACTTCTGCATCGCTGACGTCAGAGACGTTGCCGCAGCCCACATCAAGGCTATGACGCTGCAAGAAGCATCTGGTATGTTTTCTCTTTTTTTGTTAAAAATGTATAAATTCCATCCAGCTTTAATTAACTTTAATTATTATTATTTCTTAATTCCCATCCATATGTGAGAGATGATCTAAACTGTCTTTCTTGCGATTAATTAACCATTAATTAAAAATCAAACATTTAACCTTTTAAAAGAAATCCTTCCAAAACTGAATTTTATTGGTTTTATATGGATCAGAGTGTTAATACAGAGCGTAACTTTGCTTGACACTAAATAAGAAAAAAATGTATAAAACGTACCTCGACAGTTCATTGCTGCCTTGTGTATATTTTTGGCCATTTATTTATAAGTTTATGGAATAAACCATCCCAGTTTTTGCAGTTCCAAGAGTGGTCAAGGGTAATTAAGTCTTACGCCTGTCCGTCCGACTGTGCGTACATGCGTTCATTAAATTGGTTTCCAATAAAAAACACTTCTGAAATGGGCTATTATCTACTTAGCTGTTGTCACGTTGCTGTGTAATTATCAAACATAGGTCGGTAAAGTTCAATATTTGTAACAATATGACCCATTTTAGACCCTTTTTTTTTTGTAAATTACCTAAAAATTGTTCTCCACGTAAACATATCTAAATATGGCAATAACCAAATTGGACACCGTTCCATAATAAGTTATTTCTCCTATTAACAGAATTTTCTAAGTGTTTTTATCATAGTGTTTATCAAACATCCATCCAATATTTTTAATTATAAATCCATGACAGTGTCTAATTTTGCAAAGAAATCATCACAGCAATGTCAGGCTGCTTAATCTTTGAATTACTGTCGCCAACCATCATTCTTAATATTTACTCTGTTTTTTATACAGGAAAACGTCATTTGATTGTCAATGACAACATGTGGCTGAAGGAGATCGCAGTCATCCTGTCGAAGGAATTCAAGCCCCAAGGTACGGCGTCAAACTGTTTTTTGTTTTTTTTGAAAGCAAAAAAGCCATTTCAATTTTAATTGACTATGGTTTTGCAGATGACATGTATATTCTAGTTTCCAGCCATGTACGATTGAGGTTAAGGTCATATTTAAGACGCTCAGTCAGCATCTTCTAAACCCTTTGCAGAAAGTTAACATACAGATGTTAACCATATTGAGCAGACGTGCAGAACCCTTCTTCAAAACACGTACATTTATATGTACAATTGAGGTTATGAACATTCTCAAAGGTCATGAAGGAATAGCGCCATGTCTTATCTTCTAAATCCAATGCAGGATCTTGATATAACTTGGTATTCACTTTATTGAGATGACGTTCAAAATTCAACTAAAAGTCCTGAATGGTTGAGGTCAAGGTCTTATTCAAAGGTCAACTATTCGTCATGTTTCTCAGTTCTGGTACAACACATACATTGTCAACAATAAACATGCAACTTTGCCATACAAAACAGTGACTGGGGACATATCTGTCACTCGGACTGCCGCCCAATGTTATGCTATGTGCTTGTAAAGGAACATTCTATCAGATAATAATGTGTATATACCATTCACCAACTTCAGTACCTGTGCTGATATGTCATTCACCATTTACCAATTAACAACTGTACCTGTGCTGATATGCTATCCACTACTTTTCAATTATTTACATTGTACTTTACACATGTACTGACATGTCATCCACCGTTTACCAGTTATCTACTGTACCTATGTTGATATATCATCCACTGCTTGTTTTCAGGATACAACGTGCCGACGACGAACTGCCCAAATGCCATGTTGAATGTCATAGGAATATTCGACAAGTCAGTTAAAATGATCATTCCACAATGCGGCAAAGTGGTCAAGTTTGAAAACACAAGGGTAAGTCCATGTAATTGTATTCCGTTACTTTTATTTAAAGTTAAAATTAAAACAAGACCTTATTCATCGTGTACACTATTTAAAACAAAGCCCAAGGTAAAATGGTGTGTTTTAGTGTGTGTTATGTTTATATTATCTATTTCACTTTTTTCAAGTTTAAATGTAGAAAACGTGGGCCAATGGTAGAACAACGAACACATGATCGGTGTGTCGTGGGTTCGATCCTCAGTCACGGCTATGTGTAGTTGGAAGATCGATTTCTAGTTCAATGTAAAGTTTGCACTGTTGTTTCCATTAGCGAAAACGCTTGCCTCTTATCACTGAGGTCAGAGGTTCAAGCATAATTCTGTCCAAATAATTTATGCGAAAAAAATGCAAATTGCATTCAGAAAGAAGACGGCTTCTCGTATTCATTCATTCCATTAACCCTTTACTCCATAGATACGCTTTTCCCCGCACCAATCACAGAAGGCCTTTGAAAACAGTGCAGGAAGAGCTGCACTGTTTTCCACTCTGTCAGTTAGTATAAACATAATTCACCCAATAATTCAAAAGCCTTCTATATTAGAGGTGTCCAAAGGCGTCTATATTAGAGGTGTCCAAAGGCGTATATATTAGAGGTGGTGCCTAAAGGCGTCTATATTAGAGGTGTCCAAAGGCGTCTATATTAGAGGTGTCCAAAGGCGTCTATATTAGAGGTGTCCAAAGGTGTCTATATGAAGTAAAGGGTTAAGTGGTGACCAGTCAATGACATGTTGTCCCTTCAAGTGTTGGCTTTTTCATGACTATTTGCCCTTTTAAATGATGACTGAATATCTTTTTTCCAGATGAAGGAAGCTTTGGGCATCACACCACGTGAAATGAAGGAGACGATCGTTGACATGGCCTACAGTTTGATAGAAGCAGGTTTGGTGAAGAAGTCCAAGAAATACAAGGTAGCTTTTCATTTGTTGTTATGATAAAATATGATTGGAATATCAGCCAGATAAAAGGCCTGATCATTAAGTGTTCAACGGTCGGCAGCCACATCTGATAACTAAAATGGCCGTTTGCCGCGTTGAAGAGGTAACCTTCAACATGTGCTTATCTGGCAATTTATACGGATTGGTTTTGATGAGACCGTTTTATACAGGTGATATTTAATAAGAGGTGACCGCATGGACAAATTAGATTGTACTTGGATCCACCCTCTTATTAAATATGTTAACTCCTATTCTGAGATTACCAAAGTTCGGAAAAAAGGTTCCAAAAATGATGACAAACATATATTTTTGACAGTCACCTTCTAGGAAATATGCGGAAACCAACGGCACTATCACAATTTTGCTACCCACCCCATACATTTAGAACTTCCGTAATATCGAGTCTTCAATCTGCATTTGACAGTTCATTGAAGTCTTTTTTTCAACGGAGAAAAGTGACCCGGTTTAGATTTCATTGTTGAAATCGGGGGTCTTCTATGTTTGCACTGGGTTTAAGAATAACTTACATCATAAGTTAAAATCTATCAAATGAAATATAATTCTGTTACATGTATATATTTTAACTTCATTTTCTATATGAATTAAATTCAAGAAATATATCTAAATATGCTATATAATCCTGTATTTAGGGACCAGGTGGTGACCAGCCAGCTGAAGGAGACAAGACGGAAGAAGGCAAAGAAGATGAGGAAAAGAAAGAAGGTGAAACAGGTGATGACGAAAAGCCAAAAGAAAATGGCGATGTCAAGGAGGGAGATAAATTAGATGAGGACCTTAAGAAAGAAGGAGAAGAAAAGCAAGAAGAGGAAAAGAAAGAGGAGGAAAAAGATAACAAAGAAGTAGAAAAGGAGGAGGAAAAACAGGAAGAAACAAAAGCAGATGAACCAGAAAAGGCAGAAGAGAAGGCTGAAGAAAAAACAGAAGAAAAAGTAGAGGAGAAATAGTATGTTCAAGCACTTAGGACAAATAATAAATTATTAAAATGACAATGAGTTTATAGACTTCAATAGCACCTGGTATGGCATTGTTTTATAATCTCCTAAATACAACCACGGCGGTTGTTGGAAAGAGATTATACTGTAATACCATAGACATTCACTCTGAAAGTCATTGTGGTTGGATTTGGATAAGTTATGGATGATATAGTCATGTTTTCACCATGCGATGACGTTTTATCTGACAAATACTCATATTTCTCCAGTAATTAAGGGTGGAAGAACAGGGGGTGGAAGATGGGTTTTAAGTTTTACTATAGTTTGTATATGGGAACAACTACACGGTCATCACCATCATCGCAGTTAGATAACGGTTTAAAATATTCTGCAATATTTCAAGCTTGTATATGTTGTTACGGTATTTTCATTACATTCTGTTACATGCAGATGGTGTTTTTTTTTATTTTTTAAATGTATGAAGAATTTTAAATATTTGTGGTTTTATCCAAATAAATATAAATCCACACTGTCAAAAGTGAAGTCACCTAAAAATTCAGTCACCTTATCCAATTCAAGTGGGAAGTTGATGTTTCCGTTACTCTACATATTTATATGTTCATGTTTAACATTGCATTTGCCATGTCATCTCATTCACCTCTCATTGCATCATCGCGCGTCATTTATAAGACACCATTTTCCGTATGAGTACTTACTCTGGCAATAGTTGATTAATATAGTACGTGTGTTGTCATTCATAAATATTTGAAGTTTCGAAGAAAAGAAAACAATATATTTTAGTCATTGAATCAATATCATTTATAGAATTAACTATACATTTTAGAGAGGATTTTTTTATTGGATTATCTAATTGCTCAGAACATAAGAAAATTTCATAATATATTTATAGAAGGAAAAAAAATATAGGTAATGAAATAAGTTGATAATGACAATAAATAAGAAGAAAAGAACACAACATATTTCTTCATAATAAACTTACTTTTTTGTAAATGTGAATAATAATTTCTTATTACCACTGTCACCTTATATTGCCTATGCTCAGCTGATAGTTGCTATGGTAGTTTGTTGCTATGGTGACAAAAGCATCAGTCTTGTTGCTATGGTGATTTAGCATCGGCCTTGTCACACTGTGCTCCAACATTACGTATATTGTACATTTTTTGTACCTTTTGTACATATATTTTGTATATATAAATATCAATTTGCTAAACGTTATGTATTTTTACATTTTGTATTTTCTTTAATATGCTTTTTAAAAAATATTTTTCTACGTTTTCACTAGTATGTTTATTTTTGTTCTTCGCCTTTAGTTAGATTACTACAGAGAACTATTTTATGATTTAGGTATATTATTCATGTGAAATGTCTGCACGTGAGCATAAACAATAAACGACACAATTTCATGATCACATTTAAATTAACAGTCGCATACATTTAATGAACTTTCATGTCAGAATCGTGTCACATGATATGTTTTCTTAACACTTTTACCATATGACATTGTTTTCTGCAATCCTATTTGACCTTTGACCGGACACTATTTTCTGTAATTCATATACACTCATCACTTGAACAAAAAATGGATCAGATTAGGAGTTAGTCAAGATGAAATACTCACCACTAGTTGGGCATTAAAGGACTATTCTTTTAAATTCACTTTTTTTCTTCATTTTGATATAGTATTCTAGTACTATACCTGTATGTTGTTCTGCCTTCTCAAGTTGTATTATATGGGTTTTGAATTAATTTTTTTTATTTAGATATGGGACCATATACCATTGATGTAGATATCTTAGAAATAGTTCTCCGATTGTGTTCTTTTCTTTGTTCTCTGTTCAGTCCTGTTTTGTGGCCAGTATTATGCCAATAACTACATTAACAATTATTCTGTTAATGTTTTACTAGTACATGTATGTGTACCTCTTACCACATCAAACAATGCAATGTTCATTTCAAATATGTATGTTTTATTCAATGCTTTGTAGAATAAATGCTATCTTGTAATGTTTCTGTAAAGTAAAGTCAAGTAAATGAGTTCTCAATGAGATTTCGTTCTGTCCCAACCCCCAATGTGAAACATATTCTATAGTACATTTTATACTCACATTTGTCTAAAGTTTTATTACTCGTGCATTTCGTGCCAATAATGACCTTTAATATATATATGTTTAAAATATGCCAGTAGCGGACTCATCAATGCTTAATATGTGCCTATGTTTCCCAAAAATGTAAAAAAAAAACGTCTGCAAAAAAAAATATTATCTGTGTTTTAGAAACTGTGAAAGTAATAATGCCTTGTTTATTGCCTATATAGGTAAGAGTCATTCAATAAGTCAAATGATAAAACACTATGTAAGCTAAGCAATATATTGACTAGTGGTTTTTATACCTTTGAATGCAGATTGAAGAGCATATACATGAATAGAGTTGTTTGTATACAGAACCTTAGATATTTAATACGCTGGTCAGTCAAATACAATTTGATTTGCAGCAATCGCTCCGATGTTCAGTGTGCGTTGCAGATGCGCTGGTGTTGGTTGAATAGATAAAACTGAAAAAGTCATTGTGCGAGAGTAATAGTATTATTACATGATGGTATTGAGAAGGTACTTGGAAAAGAATTGTACTCTGAGACTGTTGACGTACATCTAACAATGTTTATTTAATTCGCATCTCTTGTGATGTTATGACAAGTCGTTAAGACCAAAGGTTTGCCGGATATTAAAATGAAAGGGAAATGCATGATAAATTTAGAAGGGAAAAAGTGGCATACATAGTTATAAATATGGTTAAAGTCAAAGCTCAATATGATTGTTTACCAATACTTTTAAAGTAAACGTCACCAGATTGTGTTGACCAGTGTCTAACGACAAAGCACCTATTCGTATAGATAATATAAATAATTGTATGTCGTTACTCAGAAGGGATGTGAAGTAATTAATAACAAAAATGTGTGTATCAGTCCGCATGGGAATTATCTTTAAATCGTCGAGAGAAATCGTCCACCGAATTCCCTGCGTTGGAAACCGGAATACCGGTACGTCACAAATCGGAGTGTATGGATAAACTATTATGATTTATTCCGTAGAACTACGGAATATGCCGAGTGAGTGCAGTTGAAAAATGGAGTTTCTAAACATTCCATACTTAAGTATTCCTTTGTGAATGTTTTGAAATAGACGCTGATGTTTACAATGACTGATGTATTGATTGCATTATCACAAATGCAGACGAATGTTTGATAGTGTGTTTTATTTATGGCAAATGTAGTTTAACATCATTGTTTTAAACAAACAAACAAACCCTGTTCAATATTAAAAAGTACTTAACATAATTATTTCAACCCCATTGAATAAAGGGGCACTTAAATGAAGAGCTGGTGAAATCTGGTTTTCTTATAGAACATATAAATTTGAATATCGGCAGGGAAACAGCACACTGGTTTTCTGTTTGATGCACTAAAACTATATCCATCAGGGATACATAACATTACATTGGTTCTCTGCACAGTATTCTAATTTAAACAGGGATACATCACATGCAATACTGGCCCATGTATATCTGGTTTAGATCATCTGCGATGGTTGCTTTTCTTAACGTTTGTCTTTTAGAAAAGCAAGCGTCGCAGATGATCTAGACTAAAACATCAAAGAAGTTGCGTTTGTGCCACAATATGTCACATTTGGTTGAACTTTAACTTCATTGAGTGCTCCATTGCAATGGTACATACCGACGGCTTTTATTTATTATTATCCGACTATTTTACAATGTACACCATTATGTATGTGTCATGCTTTAATAATCTTGTATATGTTCAACAATATTTTATAAGTGAACTGCTAGATGTAACTGCCAACTACGTAACTGTTGCTTCTGATTGCTTTAAAATGTTATAAATAAAGCGATAAAAATAAAAAAAAATATCTTCCTTTTAGCTGTGCATTCCAGATTTTTTACCTGTTTACAAATGCTGAAAAGGCCTACATGTGTAACGTGCATCGGCTTTCAAATATAATACAAGAAGCAGGATGACAGTTAATAAATAATAATTATCTTTACAACTAACTAATGTAACAGCCAATCATTTATATACAAAAATATGAACCACAAGAAACCCTAAACTCTTCTGTCATCAAAACCCTGATATGTCTGAAACTCATATGTGTACTAACCTCATACACGAATATACCCAGAACAGAAAATATGTCTCAAACCAGCATATGCAATGACCGCATACACAAATACCCAGGACAGAAGATCACCAAACACCGGATATGTCTCAAACTAACATATGCAATGACCGCATACACAAATACCCAAAAGAGAAGATCACCAAACACCGGATATGTCTCAAACTAACATATGCAATGACCGCATACACAAATACCCAAAAGAGAAGATTACCAAACACCGGATATGTCTAAAACTAACATATGCAATGACCGCATACACAAATAACCAGGACAGAAGATCATCAAACACCGGATATGTCTCAAACTAGCATATGCAATGACCGCATACACAAATACCCAGAAGAGAAGATCACCAAACACCGGATATGTTTCAAACTAACATATGCAATGACAGCATACACAAATACCCAGGACAGAAGATCACCAAACACCGGATATGTCTCAAACTAACATATGCAATGACAGCATACACAAATACCCAGGACAGAAGATCACCAAACACCGGATATGTCTCAAACTAACATATGCAATGACAGCATACACAAATAACCAGGACAAAAGATCACTAAACACCGGATATGTCTCAAATTAACATATGCAATGACCGCATACACAAATACCCAGAAGAGAAGATCACCAAACACCGGATATGTCTCAAGCTAACATATGCAATGACCGCATACACAAATACCCAGGACAGATGATCACCAAACACTGGGTATGTCTCAAACTAACATATGCAATGACAGCATACACAAATAACCAGGACAGAAGATCACCAAACACCGGATATGTCTCAAGCTAACATATGCAATGACAGCATACACAAATACCCAGGACAGAAGATCACCAAACACCGGATATGTCTCAAGCTAACATATGCAATGACAGCATACACAAATACCCAGGACAGAAGATCACCAAACACCGGATATGTCTCAAGCTAACATATGCAATGACAGCATACACAAATACCCAGGACAGAAGATCACCAAACACCGGATATGTCTCAAGCTAACATATGCAATGACAGCATACACAAATACCCAGGACAGAAGATCACCAAACACCGGATATGTCTCAAGCTAACATATGCAATTTCAGCATACACAAATACCCAGGACAGAAGATCACCAAACGCCGGATATGTCTCAAGCTAACATATGCAATGACAGCATACACAAATACCCAGGACAGAAGATCACCAAACACCGGATATGTCTCAAACTAACATATGCAATGACAGCATACACAAATAACCAGGACAGAAGATCACCAAACGCCGGATATGTCTCAAGCTAACATATGCAATGACCGCATACACAAATAACCAGGACAGAAGATCACCAAACACCGGATATGTCTCAAACTAACAAATGCAATGACCGCATACACAAATAACCAGGACAGAAGAACACCAAACACCGGATATGTCTCAAACTAACATATGCAATGACAGCATACACAAATAACAAGGACAGAAGATCACCAAACACCGGATATGTCTCAGACTAACATATGCAATGACCGCATACAAAAAATACCCAGGACAGAAGATCACCAAACACCGGATATGTCTCAAACTAACATATGCAATGACAGCATACAAAAAATACCCAGGACAGAATATCACTAACATATGCAATGACAGCACACACAAATACCCAGGAAAGAAGATCACCAAACACCGGATACTAGTATGTCTCAAAATACCCACATACACAAATCACCGGAACCAAGAGGCTATTATTTAATATAGAATCGAAACAATTTTATATAAAACCAGGTCACTGTGTGTGTACCCCCTATAATCGCAATGCGCTATTAGGGAAAGCACGATGACAGACTACGACAGTACATATCTCCTATAATCGCAATGAGCTATTAGGGAAAAGCACGATGACAGACTACGACGGTAAATACCCCCTATAATCGCAATGAGCTATTAGGGAAAAGCACGATGACAGACTACGACGGTAAATACCCCCTATAATCGCAATGAGCTATTAGGGAAAAGCACGATGACAGACTACGACGGTACATACCCCCTATAATCGCAATGAGCTATTAGGGAAAAGAACGATGACAGACTACGACAGTACATACTCCCTATAATCGCAATGAGCTGTTAGGGAAAAGTACGATGAAGACTACGACGGTACATACCTCCTATAATCGCAATGAACTATTAGGGAAAAGAACGATGACAGACTACGACGGTACATACCTCCTATAATCGCAATGAGCTATTAGGGAAAAGCACGATGACAGACTACGACGGTACATACCCCCTATAAATGCAATGAGCTATTAGGGAAAAGCACGATGACAGACTACGACGGTACATACTCCCTATAATCGCAATTAGCTGTTAGGGAAAAGTACGATGACAGACTACGACGGTACATACCCCCTATAATCGCAATGAACTATTAGGGAAAAGAACGATGACAAACTACGACGGTACATACCTCCTATAATCGCAATGAGCTATTAGGGAAAAGCACGATGACAGACTACGACGGTACATACCTCCTATAATCGCAATGAGCTATTAGGGAAAAGCACGATGACAGACTACGACGGTACATACCTCCTATAATCGCAATGAGCTATTAGGGAAAAGCACGATGACCGACTACGACGGTACATACCCCCTATAATCGCAATGAGCTATTAGGGAAAAGCACGATGACAGACTACGACGGTACATACCCCCTATAATCGCAATGAGCTATTAGGGAAAAGCACGATGACAGACTACGACGGTACATACCTCCTATAATCGCAATGAGCTATTAGGGAAAAGCACGATGACAGACTACGACGGTACATACCTCCTATAATCGCAATGAGCTATGTTGGTATTACTAAGATGGTAAATGAGTTCCGAACCTTGGAGATGTCGATCCGGCAATACTTTCTCTTTATTCACTCTCCAACTGTCCGCATCAAAATGCAAATAGTTTTTACAATATATTACGTTCGAAGTGATCGACGACGCTGAAAATGTTATAAGATAAAATCATATGTATCCGCGGCATGATACTGAAGTGGCGGTGTTTTACAACACAGTACCATGCTGACTACAAGACTGTTTAAAGCGATACTGAACATCATACAACACAATATGTCGTGTCAACACAACAATAAGTCCTTCTTCACGTGCGGTATACGATGCACATATAGATAACCATGTAGCTTATGTGGATATTTAATGAAACAATGTAAAAAGTATGAGTAGTATTTCAAAGGTAGAACATGTAGCTTTAAAATAAAAAAAGTCGTGATTATTTCCCTTTGGGTCTGTATTCTAAATATAACTAATCCATTGCACGGATTTCACACTTAACTATGGTCAGTTTCGACACCATTATTTTTCAAACCATTTAGTCAGTAGCGTAGCTGACCCTAAAATAATGTGTGCAATGGGGTTATAAACGTGCCTGTAAGTACATCTATATATATATTTATATATATTTGCGTCGCTTTCAACACTTTTTCAGTCATATCGCGACGGTGTCCACTTAAGACAGTTTTCTAAGCGCTACCACACTGAAGTATCATGTCGCAGACACATGGTATGATACCCCACTCAGTCACATTATACTGACACTGGTCCGACTACACCTAGAACTATCATGTAGATACTGAACGCCAAGCGAGGGAGCGAAGAAGTTCTGGTACCATTTTCCAAGTATTTTGGTACGACTCAGTCGGGGGTCAAACCCATGACGTTTGCATTCGAAACGGACGCTTTACTAATAAACCACCGTTGCAGTTCCTGGTATCAGAGAAATAATGCAAATGCTTGCAACCGAGTCTCTGCTTATAATTCGTTTATGTATTGTGCAATAAATTTGTTTCAGGGATGGAAGATAAGCCAGAGACATATATACCGTCAGTAATTAAACCAATGATAAAACGTAACTTGCTACGGTTAATCTTTATTTTCGTCTCATTTATATATAAAATATACAATACAACATATAAAAATATATTATGTACAGCATTGTACACATCCATTCTAAACAGAATTATATAAGACAAACACGTCCATGCCGCACGCCAATATGAAATAAAAGCAACATAACCATAAATAGCAAGATGTAGCATCTTTTTATTTCAAATCTGCAATAAAACTAATAGTAATGTGAGTTTAAATAAACATACGAATGGCACATATAAACATGACACTGGAGTATTGCAAGCAATATATAAGTCCTCTGTCAGTTTACAGATAGGACTTTGTTAACGTACATACGTGGTGAAGTCGGGATGCTGCGATAACTCCAAAAGGATGCAAGCTAACTGTGTAACTTAACATATGGGTAAAGAGCAATAAGAAAACCAGTTTCTGGTCCAGGACAAAAATAACCTGCATGATTTCCTCACTACTCACTATCCACATGCTAAGTTTCACAAAAATGTAGCTTGGGTACTTTTTGTTTTACCACAGGTTCCAGGTTGTAATTTTACCAATTGTGTTACCGACATAGTCTGTCTGTCTGACGAAATACTAGACCTGCATTATCTCCTTATCACCCACTGTCCACAGGCAAAGTGTGTGTGGGGGGGGGGGGGGGGGGGGGGGGGGTGCGGGGGGGGAGAGGAGCTGGGGCTATGTGTAGAGTCCCAAGACACTTTATAATTAGGTCGAACTTGGAATCGATCGAATATAAGTTTTAAACGAAGCAAATTTGCTGAACTCCTGAAACTTATGCATAAGTGTTTATTTTATCCCTCAAAAATCAATTACGTCGTGTGATTTGTGGGTTTTTTTTGTGTGTGTGTTGTATTTGTTTTTGTGTCTTCACGTTCCCCTTTTAAGTCGGTTCAGAAATCGTATCAAGGCAAGCAGTCCGTTGTATCTGTGTAGATACGGACCTGCGAGTCAGGAAACCTCACCTATCCAACTGTGGGACTAGACTACACATCACGAACAACGAACGAGACAACAGACGAGACTGGGTTGCTTTGTTGGAAACCAATGCTGCTCCTCGTCACAGCAATTAAAGTGTTTATAAATCTATACTAAATAAAGTAAAAAAAAATAAGGTTATATCAGTATTAGGTATGATAGGGCTTAACATTAATTGCCTACTAATATATCAATCCCCTCTGTCCCCACCTGAATATATATGTATAATGTCAAAACATCCTTAATTCCACGCATAATGTTAACATTCCCCGGGAAATTAAATCAATTCTATGTTGATCCCCAATAAAACGGACGGACTACTAAAGACGCGCGTGGTCTAGGTGTAGAGCACCAAACCCATGTGTGGTGTCCTTGAGCAAGACACTTTTCCGCATATGCTTAGTACTGGTTCTACCCAGGCAAACTTTGAGCGTGATTTGTAAGAACTTGTTTCACAATCAAAGTAAAATAAATAAGTTTAAACTACGGACAATCACAAAGGACCACAGAATGTCATCGTTTGTTTATATACTGATTTATTTAAGTAAGCCCAAATGTTATGAACTGCTGTCCGTACGCTTTCTTAGTAGAACCAACACTGAGTGTTTTTTTAGAAACCATCAGGTTAAGCTGGGGATCAAAACCCTTACCTATGGTGTACACTCTATCAACTACACTACCGCCTGCTTAATGTTGAAATAAATAAAGTTATCAAAACGTAAAACGGTTCGGGCTGCAATTTATTAACAGTAATGGCGGAACTACTTTTACCCCCCACCCAAATAAACCCAACGTTTTATAAAAAATCACTCTACGTGTGTGTCCATTTAGATTGTGGGTTGCGCTCCATAGATACGCCCCTTAAACTGAAATCCTTAGTCCGCCCCTGAACAGTATTGTACGTGCACAATGCAGACTTAAACTATCAGGTAATATATTCTATTAATAATGTATTCAAAGAAGTTATCGAACCTATTCATTAAAAACATAATGTAGTTGTCATTTAACGCCGTTCACCGATCATTGCCGATCACAACGCGTCAACATTCGGCGATTGTCGTTATGGAGATATAAAGCGCTTGATCACGTGACCCAGTTACCTGTACAGGTGTAGTGTAGTGTATTTTTATATTCTCGCCAAGCTGTCCGGAGTGAAATTAAACATTCAAAATGCATAGCCAGGGACATACGAAGATGTTCCGCTCGTACCAGAGCGTATTACCATCTAGTAATAAACTTCTACAAATGAAATGGGACCAAACTTATTATAAAGAACACAGGCGATTGGTAAGTGTTACTTTTGTTTGATTACCCCACCTACTCTCGGTCAATGACGGTTCTAATGGCTACTGTTTAGCTATACAAACAAACCAGAAGTGACAATACGGGAATATTCACGATATGTAAACGTGTAATATAAACTGTAACGGCCCTGTGTTTTAATTGGGAAGTCAATATTTTCATAAATTGAACAATTAGATGATTAATTGATTAATTTAAGTATGAGATTATAAACATTGTTTTAGCAGAGCATGTATAGTAACTATTTTGTTGTGAAATGATTTCTGTGAGAATTAATATGGAAGTACTGGTTTTAAATATGATGTTTATTAAATTTGAAGTTTCACAGGAAAGAACTTTCCTATTTTAATTATTTATCTTTTTTTAATGGGGTTAAATGGCATTTTCAACACATTTCATGTTATATATGGCACATCCAGTTTTTACTGGTGAAGAGGGACCTCAGAATGAATCTAAGTAGGACCACCGTCCTTCCGCAAGCAACTTACAAATTTAAATTATCACCTAAAGTTTATGGAGCGAGCAAAACTCGAACTCATGACCTCATTGGTCAGAGGTAAGTTGTCATTAAGCGAGAGTGCCTTAGACCACTCAGCCATGGAGGATCCCCTAATTGTTTATTACAAACCCAATTATTCCAAATTGTCTCAGTTATGAGGATCAGAATGGCAGGTTCATTTATAAGAGCTATCCCTGTCTTAAAAGTATTTATATTTATAATAGAGGGTTGCCTGGTAATATATTGGTAATTAAGACTCGTCACAACTTTGACACATCTGTGAAAAGGATGCTTTAAAATTGTAAGCATATACCAGAGTTTGGCCCCTTTGCAGTACAGAAATGAAATTAAGCATCTGAATGCTGATCACATATAATTTTAAAAACAAAATGTTGAGTGAAAATGTGTGACAAGTGTTGTATATAATATATCCACTAACAGTTCCATACATATCACCTAACAGTCCCATACATATCCCCTAACAGTTCCATACATATCCCCTAACAGTCCCATACATATCCCCTAACAGTTCCATACATATCCCCTAACAGTCCCATACATATCCCCTAACAGTTCCATACATATCCCCTAACAGTCCCATACATACATATCCCCTAACAGTCCCATACATATCCCCTAACAGTTCCATACATATCCCCTAACAGTCCCATACATATCCCCTAACAGTCCCATACATATACCCTAACAGTCCCATACATATTCCCTAACAGTCCCATACATATCCCCTAACAGTTCCATACATAACCCCTAACAGTTCCATACATATCCCCTAACAGTTCTATACATATCCCCTAACAGTCCCTTTATGTTACATATACTTTAATAAGCTAATTAAAATGCCAAAGATTTATATTACCGTTCAATTTAAGTTGAAATATCAGGTTATTTTGTATATATGAAATACTTTCACATGTGGTTCTTTACATTTTTAAGATATTTTTTTATCACAATCATGTTTTTATTAATGTTAACTAGTTAGTATATTGTTAAATTCATTTCACTTAAATGTTGTTCATTACATTTTGACATTTTTCAGCAAACAAGCAGTATACTATATCAGCTTCTGTACAATATCATCCTCCATTGTAGGTATATAATATATCCATATAACTGTATATTAAAGATGTTATTAGCTTTCCCTCTGATCACTAAATGAGCACTGATATTGCTATATTGTAGGTGAGAGAGGCACAGCCTATGGTGGACACAAAGGCTCCGGCAACCTATATGCATTTGCATCTTAAATTGAAAAAGTTGCAGGTAAGACAACAGTTCAATTAACAAAAATTAAACCATATATTCCATAAATCATATCTTATATTTCTGAATGACTTTAACTTTCTGTGAAAGTAAGCCTGCATGGTTAAACAAGACTATACAGGCATGCGGCTTTTGATTATTTGGATTATTTATTATTCAAGACTTTCTGTCTGTAACGTCTTGGGAGATGTGAAATAAGAAATAGCCAAATGGTTCCTTAGAGACACGTAATATGCGCTAAATTCTAGCTGAAACTTGTCTCTTATCTGGATGAGGAATATAGGAATATATTTAAAAGAACCTTAAGTGGACCGGTAATGCAGTGGATTGAGTGTTGGCTGCTCACGCTCGAGGTTGCATGTTCAATCCCCAGTTCAACCTAATGGCCTCTCAACTCAAAAGAAAATCACTACAAGTAAGGGAATTGGAGAGTAATTCATGTTGTTGTTGTTGTTGTATGGTGTTTAGCGTCACTTTCAAAATTATACTGACACCGGGCCAACCAGACCTAGAACTCTCCTCAAAATGCTGAGCATCAAGTGAGGAAGCTTTTAGTACCATTTTTAATGTCTTTGGTATGACCTGGTGATCTACATGCAAGGCAGATGCTCTACCACTAGACCATGCTGTAGTAGTTCATATAAGCTCTGCATGAGCTGTATAATGAAGTTGAAATAAATCTGTGTAAAACAATCTAAATAAAATAAATTTCATCATGTTTAGAGTACATGTCACTCCGGTCTAAGGAAAATTAGTGTTGTCCTTGGAAGTTTAAGACTTGTTCCTATGAATATATTTCAATGTTATTAGTTGCTATAAATTATCAATTACCCAGAACTCAACAGCCGTGATTAGATTTTCTGCCCATATTACATAAAGTTAGATCCATTTTCTATTGATTATCTACAGCATGCGCAAATCTTTAACAAATTTGACTTACCAGCACGTAATTGAAGATTATGTTATATATTATACAAGTCTCTAGATCTGGTATTGATCTCTCAGAAAGAAAACTTAAATTATAACAAACTGTGTAGCTGTTTTAATTTGATATTTTTTTTCCGAGTTTATAATCAAGATGTGATTGGAATCAATAGGAATACTGTACTAAACACTAAAGAATATGTGTTGAGTTTGGGGTCTAGTGGTTGAGAAACAAGCTCTGAAGATTGGAAGGTTTATTTTTTAAAAGAAACAATTTTTTTACATTGATTGTGAAACAGTTTTTTGCAAATTAGACAAATCACGTTCAAAGACTTTCTTGGTAGAACCAGTATTACGTGGGGGATCAAACACATGACCCACCGCCCCAGATAAACTTTTCTTCAAATGAGTATTTTACCCATTAAATTTGTATGAAATGCTTATTTTCAAAACGTTGAGGGAAAAAATGATCATTCTTATCAAATTGCCATTTAAAACAAACTAATCAACACGTAAGTTGAAAATAATCGATGCTTATTTTACCCCTTAATTTAGATTTCAATGCTTTATTCAGAAATTTCAATGCTTAAATACGCCTAAATAGTGCATATCTGGAGCACTTCATGACCCCTACCTAATTCTGGATCCGATGCACTACCACTAAACCACGCGAGCAGAGGATTGTAAATCCCCACCAAGGCCATGTGTGTTGTCCGTGAGCAAAACACATTCTTAATACTGGTTCTTTCCAGAAAGACATCAAACAAGATTTGTGTAAGTGCACTATCAGTACCTGTATATCAGGAAAAATTGCTATAAATGTTGAAAAATTAAAATATAATTTATACCGGGCCTGATTAGCTCAGTTAGTAGTGCATCTGACTATCAATCCAGCGGTCATGAGTTCGAATCCCCGAGTGGCCACAGTCTGCGTGATTATTGATATATAACATTGTGTCTCATCATTCATCTCTCACACCTGATTTAAGTGGGAAAGTTATCAGTTACTTGTGGATATGTGGTGTAATTGAATACTGGTTAACCATCCAGGATCCCAGAAAATAGTGGTTAAATTAACTGATCATCTGTTAACCTTCAATGGCATAAAAATGACGCTAAATATTCATAAATCATTTCAATCATTTCTAACTAGAATAGCAATGTTTTGAAACTTCAAATCTGCCAAAATGTGATAAAAAAATATTTTAATCATAGTGGTAAAACCGAAATGGAACCACAAACTTACTTTTCTATAGTCTGGACGCATGTAACCTTAGGGCCACTAAGTTAGGAGATTCCTTTTCAATATATTATTTTGGCATAATTTAGTACTTATAACTTAAGACGACTGAGGGGAAAATGCTTTTTTTTGCTTGTTATAAAATTTTGAAAAATAAATTGATGCACAGTGCCTTTAAATAAAGAGGCCTCACCTATATTGCCGATACTTTTTTCGATCTTAGCAGAGAAACTACATATTTATATAAAAAATCATATATTATGGATTTCTATTCAATAACTTAATTATATCACATTTTGTCTCCGTAGTGTAAAACTCTTAAATGTTGTTGACAAAATATGAGACCTTCCTTTAAATGTGATTCAATAAACTTTTCCATCATTTACTGAGCAAAACGTAATAGGTGATGCACCTGTAAGACACCCTTATGGCAATGACAGGGCTCAATGAGTATAAATTATATAAGCATGACTTATGGGGAAAAATATGTTTTTTGCTCTAAAATTTTGAAAAAAAATTGATACACTGTCTTAAATTAATAACACTGAAACCATGGCTGCGTGTTCAGCACTGTTAAACAGCAAACACTTTTTATGCCTGGTTCCCTAAAATTACCGTAACGCGTACAGCATGCTAATATTAGGTTGAGCCAGTGTCCATGAAAATATGTTAATTTTTAGCTAACGTACATTACCAAACATTTAACCAGACTGAACGCATCCCAGTTAAGCACTGGGTCTTAGAATCACATTGGCCAAAACTTTTAATATACCAGCTGTTGGGCTAATATCTACATCCCTCAATAATACAGGAACTCTGTTGACCCACTTTTTACAGGCCCTTTGTATCCTCCTTTAGAACTAATCAAGCGGCATTATGCCAGTATTTTATATAACTTAATGGATTTTGTACAGTAATGGGAGAGATGGAAAGCAATCAAATAATATTGATTATAAAAATAAGTTGCAAATTGCTGGATGCATGTTCTATAGGTTTTTCTCGTCCTTTTAGCTGTAGATTAGAAAGAAAATCAATAGATTGACTGAACTGTTTTAAGTATTTGAGATGTTAGCATTCTTAATGAATTGTGTTGTAGGAACAATTTACAGGCTTTTGCACGGGAAATGAGGCTAAATTAAATATTACTCTGATTGAAGCTGGAAAATACCTCTTCTTCTTTTTTTAGCATTTGATTTTAATGCTTTTTACTGCTGTTTTAGCCTGAAGTCCATTCATCTCTGTCTATAGCGTGTCTGACTATCAATCCAGGGGACATGAATTTGAATTCCCACCCAGCCGCAGTCTCCGTGGGGATTACAACATTGCGTCTCAGTGTCTATTATCTCTCACTGCTGATTCAAGGGGAAAAGTTATCAGATCGTTGGTTCGATCCTTTGCCATGGCTATTTTTTTGTGTCACTTATCCTTGAGCAAGACACTTTATTTGCATATGCTTTGTACTGGTTCTACCCAGGAAGACATTGAGCATGATTTATATAAGTAGTAAAATCTTGTTTCACAGTCAATGTAAAACAAATAAGTTTAAAACTTAACTTTTAATAGACTTTAAATTTATCAATTTCATCCTCTCTGCTATATATATGATAAAAATCCATACAATACATGTAATGTCAATATAAATATACACTGTATATGTCATTTGTGTGACTTTTAAAAACATTCTGTTTGTCATATTATAATATGTATACTGCAACTGGGAACAACAATTCCATTTAATACTGGTCAGCCAATATAACCTGACAAAAACCAGTCAGTGACTAAATGGGATATTTAAAATAGATTTAAAAGTGCCAGACTTCCTTATATTTAAGGAAAAAGTCATGGCCTGCAATATTGAACAAAAAACGTATTCTGTAAAATTATAATTGCTACATACATATAAACAAATCAAGTCACTGATACAAGTGTATATTTTAAAGAATTAAAACTTTCACATAGGACAGAGTTTCATTCTATGGACATGTCATAATGTATTACACTACTCTGATAGGGTGATATTTATGATGCATGTATTACCATAGGGTGAGATATATGCATATGATACAAGCATAACCATGCATGGAGTGAGATAAACATACTTGTTTATTACCATAGGGTGAGATTTACATTATGGTAGGATACATGAACTACCATAGGGTGAGATTTACATTATGGTAGGATACATGAATAACCATATGGTGAGATTGACATTATGGTAGGATACATGTATGACCATAGGGTGAGATTTACATTATGGTAGGATACATGAATTACCATAGGGTGAGATTGACATTATGATAGGATACATGTATGACCATAGGGTGAGATTAACATTAAGGTAGGATACATGTATTACCATAGGGTGGGATTAACATTAAGGTAGGACACATGTATTACCATAGGGTGAGATTAACATTATGGTAGGATACACATTTTACATTATGGTAGGATACATGTTTAACCATTGGGTGAGATTTACATTGTGGTAAGATACATGTTTTACCACAGGGTGAGATTTACATTATGGTATGATATATGTTTGACCACAGGATGAGATTTACACAATGGTATGATACATATTTTACCATAGGGTGAGATTTACATTGTGGTAGGATATGTGTTTTACCACAGGATGAGATTTAAGTTATGGTATGATACATATTTAACCATAGGGTGAGATTTACGTTATGGTATAGTACATGTTTTACCATAGAGTGAGATTTACATTATGGAAAGGTACATGTTTTACCATATTAAAGGTGAGATTTACATTATGGTAGGATACACATATTACCATAGAGTGAGATTTACATTATGGTATGATGCATGTTTTACCATAAGGTGAGATTTACATTATGGTAGGATACATGTACTACCATAGGATGAGATTAATATTATGGTATGATACATGTTTTACCATAGGGTAAGATTTATGTTATGGTATGGTACCTGTTTTACCACGGGGTGAGATTTACATTATGGTATGATACTTGTTTTGCCATATGGTGAGATTTACATTATGGTAGGATACATGTACTACCATAGGGTGAGATTGGCATTATGGTATGATACATGTATTACCATATGGTGAGATTTACATTATAGTAGGATACATGTATTACCACAGGATTAGATTTATATTATGGTATGATACATGTATTACCATAGGGTCAGATTGGCATTATGGTATGATACATGTATTACCAAAGGATGAGATTTGCATTATGGTAGGATACATGTATTACGATATGGTGAGATTTACATTATAGTAGGATACATGTATTACCACAGGATTAGATTTATATTATGGTATGAAACATGTATTGCCATATGGTGAGATTTACATTATGGTAGGATACATGTACTACCATAGGGTGAGATTGGCATTATGGTATGATACATGTATTACCATAGGATGAGTTTTGCATTATGGTAGGATACATGTATTACCATATGGTGAGATTTACATTATGATACACAACATGACATCTCCGTGACAACAATTGGAAATTGAAGTATGCAGTTAGGTTCATAATTCGTAAACTTCACTTTTGTTCATTTTCTACATGTGTCCAATAAAATGTTTCCAAATGGCTGTAAAATGGCATGAAGTTTGCTTAAATCTCATTATACAGAGGTTGACGACCAATTTATGGCGAATTAGCTTCTGATTTTATTAACAGATCTTCAGCTTATATGGGCAAATAAATCTTCTCGATATCTCAGTTTAACAATAGTGCATAATGGCCTGAATCAACTCCAAGGGAAGGATATCGAGTATATAATAATTTTGAGATAAACAGATAAATTTTGTCATATTGATCCAATCATTTATAATTTATTGCACTGCATTTTACAGTGTAGTTATTTTAGTTTTCTTTTATGACAGACTTCAGTCAAGAAACGCCTAGTGTCTAGGTGAAAAAATGGGGAAGAATATTACCTATTTTATCTTTTATTCAATAATCCAATGTTTATGTTTGCATAATTGATATACTGAATATTGGAGATTGAATAAACATATTGAATTTCTATGTAAAGTCAAATTGGCAAGTAAATATTTATGGTGCTGCAGAAACTGGCATATTTGCTCCCCCAGTTGATGAAAAGGCAAAAAGTTACATACTGTTATATAGTATGGCCCCAACACCTAAAACTGTATGATATATGCTTCCGCTAAAATCTTGTAGTTACCCCCTTATATCCCTAAGCATAGAATGCCATGAAAATCTACACCATATATATTTAACTCCGCATCTAGTATGAAATCCTGCATCCAGATCAATATATAGTTTTGTTCTATATCATCAATCAAATACTTAAATCAAGAAACAAGAATTAGAAAACACTTAAGTCTCTTCGGTGCATATAAAAAATATGTTGGTTATTTCATATAATCTTCCTTGTAAATGATTTTAAGTGCAGTCATTTAAATCTTAAATACAGATCTCAGGAAGCTGTTCTCTAGATTAGTTCTGGTTTATTTAAACTGATCAAAAGAATTAAGTTAACTTATAACATAGTCTCTTAAAATGCTCCTTTCTCCATAAATCTTTTTTTTGTTCAGTGCATCTTTTAGTGCAGTGCATTTTACTTATAAAAAAAAGAATGTGTTTTATGCAATGACGTTATCATTTAAACCCTTTATGATGATGATAAGATGATTTATGGTGTAAATATTTTGATATTGAAGTGAATATATTTCCCACTGTAATTTGCCATTTGGATTCAGCAGTTGTTTATTTCTTAGTAAGAGTACATTAATTTTGGCATTTATCTCCATCCACCCCACACCCCACTTCCCTACCAACTCACACACACATGATCCTCCTCTAAAAAAATTAGCAGTGAGTGCTGAGAATAAATAATTGGTTCAGTATTATCTCTGAAATATAAATAAACATCATTTTGAGACAAAATTCAAACCTTCTCTTGAGAAAAGTAAACTTTCAATCATATACAAACATTTATTCAGCTCTGGAGATCAACTTTATCTCTGTGTAGCACTGAGGTAGTGAATATCTGTATAGCTCTGAACATTGTAGGGTTCTGTAGCTCTGCAGATAGAAATAGCTCAATGTATCTCTGGGGGCTGTGAATAGCTGTATAGCTCTGTACATTGTATGGTGCTGTAGCTTTGCTGATTAAAATAGACCTGTGTAGCTCTGGGGCCAGTAAATAGCTGTATAGCTCTGCACATTGTAGGGTTCTGTAGCTCTGGAGATAAAAATAGCTCCGTGTAGCTCTCTAAGGGCTGTGGATAGCTGTATAGCTTTGTACATTGTAGGGCTCTGTAGCTCTGAAAATTAAAATAACTGTGTAGCTCTGGGGGCAGTGAATGGCTGTATAGCTCTGTACATTGTAGAGTTCTGTAGCTCTGGAGATAAAAATAGCTTCATTTAGCTTTGGGGGCAGTGAATAGCTGTATAGCTCTGCACATTGTAGGATTCTGTAGCTCTGGAGATAAAATAACTCTGTGTAGCTCTGGGGCCAGTGAATAGCTGTATAGCTCTGTACATTGTAGGGTTCTGTAGCTCTGCAGATTAAAATAGGCCTGTGTAGTTCTGGGACCAGTGAATAGCTGTATAGCTCTGCACATTGTAGGATTCTGTAGCTCTGGAGATAAAAATAGGTCGATGTAGCTCTCAAAGGGCTGTGAATAGCTGTATAGCTCTGCACATTGTAGGGTTCTGTAGCTCTGGAGATAAAAATAGGTTGATGTAGCTCTGGAAGGGCTGTGAATAGCTGTATAGCTCTGCACATTGTAGGGTTCTGTAGTTTTGGAGATAAAATAAGCTCCATGTAGCTCTGGGGGCAGTGAATAGCTGTATAGCTCTGTACATTGTAGGATTATGTAGTTTTGGAGATAAAATAAGCTCCATGTAGCTCTGGGGCCAGTGAATAGCTGTATAGCTCTGTACATTGTAGGGTTCTGAATCTCTGCAGATTGAAATAGACCTGTGTAGATTTGGGGCAAGTGAATAGCTGTATAGCTCTGCACATTGTAGGGTTCTGTAGCTCTGGAGATAAAAATAGCTCCGTGTAGCTCTCTAAGGGCTGTGAATAGCTGTATAGCTCTGTACATTGTATGGTTCTTTAGCTCTGGAGATAAAAATAGCTCCATGTAGCTCTGAGGGCAGTGAATAGCTGTAGAGCTCTGTACATTGTAGGATTCTGTAGTTATAAAGAGAAAAATAGCTCCATGTAGCTCTGGGGGCAGTGAATAGCTGTATAGCTGTGTACATTGCAGGATTCTGTAGCTCTGGAGATAAAAAAGCTCCATGTAGCTCTGGGGGCAGTGAATAGCTGTTAAGCTCTTTACATTGTAGGGTTCTGTAGCTCTGCAGATTAAAATAGACCTGTGTAGCTCTGGGGCCAGTGAATAGCTGTATAGCTCTGTACATTGTAGGGTTCTGTAGCTCTGGAGATAAAAATAGCTCCATGTAGCTCTGGGGTCAGTGAATAGCTGTATAGCTCTGTACATTGTAGGGTTCTGTAGCTCTGGAGATAAAAATAGCTCCGTGTAGCTCTGGGACCAGTGAATAGCTGTATAGCTCTGTACATTGTAGGATTATAAAGCTTTGGAGATAAAAATAGCTCCATGTAGCTCTGGAGGCAGTGAATAGCTGTTAAGCTCTGCACATTGTAGGGTTCTGTAGCTCTGCAGATTGAAATAGACCTGTGTAGCTCTGGGGCCAGTGAATAGCTGTATTGCTCTGCACATTGTAGGGTTCTGTAGCTCTGGAGATAAAAATAGCTCCATGTAGCTCTGGGACCAGTGAATAGCTGTATAGCTCTGTACATTGTAGGATTATATAGCTTTGGAGATAAAAATAGCTTCATGTAGCTCTGGGGGCAGTGAAAAGCTGTATAGCTCTGTACATTTTAGGGTTATGTAGCTCTGCAGATTAAAATAGACCTGTTTAGCTCTGGGGGCAGTGAATAACTGTATAGCTCTGTACATTGTAGAGTTCTGTAGCTCTGGAGATAAAAATAGCTCCTTGTAGCTCTCTAAGTGCTGTGAATAGCTGTATAGCTCTTTACATTGTAGGTTCTTTAGTTCTGGAGATAAAATAGCTCTGTGTAGCTCTGCGAGCAGTGAATAGCTGTGTAGCTCTGTACAATGTAGTGTTCTGTAGCTCTACAGATTAAAATAGACCTGTGTAACTCTGGGACAAGTGAATAGCAGTATAGCTCTGCACATTGTAGGGTTCTGTAGCTCTGGAGATAAAAATAGCTCCGTGTAGCTCTCTAAGGGCTGTGAATAGCTGTATAGCTCTTTACATTGTAGGTTCTTTAGTTCTGGAGATAAAATAGCTCTGTGTAGCTCTGCGAGCAGTGAATGGCTGTGTAGCTCTGTACAATGTAGTGTTCTGTAGCTCTACAGATTAAAATAGACCTGTGTAACTCTGGGACAAGTGAATAGCAGTATAGCTCTGCACATTGTAGGGTTCTGTAGCTCTGGAGATAAAAAAGCTCCATGTAGCTCTGGGGGCAGTGAATAGCTGTTAAGCTCTTTACATTGTAGGGTTCTGTAGCTCTGCAGATTAAAATAGACCTGTGTAGCTCTGGGGCCAGTGAATAGCTGTATAGCTCTGTACATTGTAGGGTTCTGTAGCTCTGGAGATAAAAATAGCTCCATGTAGCTCTGGGGTCAGTGAATAGCTGTATAGCTCTGTACATTGTAGGGTTCTGTAGCTCTGGAGATAAAAATAGCTCCGTGTAGCTCTGGGACCAGTGAATAGCTGTATAGCTCTGTACATTGTAGGATTATAAAGCTTTGGAGATAAAAATAGCTCCATGTAGCTCTGGGGGCAGTGAATAGCTGTTAAGCTCTGCACATTGTAGGGTTCTGTAGCTCTGCAGATTGAAATAGACCTGTGTAGCTCTGGGGCCAGTGAATAGCTGTATTGCTCTGCACATTGTAGGGTTCTGTAGCTCTGGAGATAAAAATAGCTCCATGTAGCTCTGGGACCAGTGAATAGCTGTATAGCTCTGTACATTGTAGGATTATATAGCTTTGGAGATAAAAATAGCTTCATGTAGCTCTGGGGGCAGTGAAAAGCTGTATAGCTCTGTACATTTTAGGGTTATGTAGCTCTGCAGATTAAAATAGACCTGTTTAGCTCTGGGGGCAGTGAATAACTGTATAGCTCTGTACATTGTAGAGTTCTGTAGCTCTGGAGATAAAAATAGCTCCGTGTAGCTCTCTAAGTGCTGTGAATAGCTGTATAGCTCTTTACATTGTAGGTTCTTTAGTTTTGGAGATAAAATAGCTCTGTGTAGCTCTGCGAGCAGTGAATAGCTGTGTAGCTCTGTACAATGTAGGGTTCTGTAGCTCTACAGATTAAAATAGACCTGTGTAACTCTGGGACAAGTGAATAGCAGTATAGCTCTGCACATTGTAGGGTTCTGTAGCTCTGGAGATAAAAATAGCTCCGTGTAGCTCTCTAAGGGCTGTGAATAGCTGTATAGCTCTTTACATTGTAGGTTCTTTAGTTCTGGAGATAAAATAGCTCTGTGTAGCTCTGCGAGCAGTGAATAGCTGTGTAGCTCTGTACAATGTAGTGTTCTGTAGCTCTACAGATTAAAATAGACCTGTGTAACTCTGGGACAAGTGAATAGCAGTATAGCTCTGCACATTGTAGGGTTCTGTAGCTCTGGAGATAAAAATAGCTCCGTGTAGCTCCCTAAGGGCTGTGAATAGCTGTATAGTTCTGTACATTGTAGGGTTCTGTAGCTCTGGAGATAAAATAAGCTCCATGTAGCTCTGAGGGCAGTGAATAGCTGTATAGCTCTGTACATTGTAGGATTCTGTAGTTTTGGAGATAAAAATTGCTCTGTGTAACACTCTCAGGGCTGTGAATAGCTGTATAGTTTTGTACATTGTAGGGTTCTGTAGCTCTTGAGATAAAAAAGCTCCATGTAGCTCTGGGGTTAGTGAATAGCTGTATACCTCTGCACATTGTAGAGCTCTGTTACAGCTATGGAGATGTAAGTAGCTCTATGTAGCTCTGGGGGCGGTGAATAGCTGTGCAGCTCTAGAGAACAAAGCAACACTCTTTGTACTCAATAGTTCTGAGGACAGCAAAATGCTGCATTACTTAAAGTTCTGCACAGTGTAGAGCTCTGGAGATCAAAGTAGAGCTTAGAAAGTGTGGCTCTGGAGGTAGCAAAAAGCTGTTTAGTCTGATATGTGGAGTTGTATGTATCTCTGATCAGAAGATAAATCTGTTCACTTACAGAAAATGGTCGTGCTCTATATCTGGCTCAATGTGAAAAGCGGCCAAATATGTGCGCATTGGTACATTTAACGTTATATACTTAACTCTTTATTATGGGTTACTAAGACCTATTACAAAAAATTTCAAGATAATCCTATAAACTGTCTTCAATCACGGTTCTTTTCAGCATAAACTTTTATTTGCCTATCTGTACAGTGACCGTGATTGTCACTTAATCGTAAATCAAACATATTCAATATCACACATTGAGACCAACACATAAATTCGTTTTCAACGGCTGATTGGACTGTAAGAGGTCCAATTAAATAAAATGCATTTTATGTGTTTTGTAAATGGATAGTTCAATAAGTTTACCCATGGAGTGCCCTGAATGAATAACGTCAGATCACTTAGGGATTATGTTGCATGAATATGTTAGCTGGAATAAAAGTCAATAGATCAGGTCATATATAATACTCGAACTTCAATAGTTTGATTTTTAAATACAGAAAACAAATAGAGGACAATTCACTCCTGAGTTTTACATGTATTACTATAATATGGATTTTTATGTTTGAATTTCTGTTTAAACAAATCTGAACTAGTTTAATAACATTAAGGGAGGAAAATTAATTTAATTATGACACATTGCAAATTCTTCTCTTTTTAATTCATTGATTAAATTATCAATGTGAACTGTCTAATTAGTTTTTGCAATGGTTGTGTTATAGAGAATTTACAGTTGTGCAAAATATCAATATTCTTAATTATATTGTAGTGTATAGCATGATGTCAATTATTTTTCTCCTGTTTGATTACAGTGGATTTTTATATCTGAGTCTTTTATAGAATAGGGGTCCTTCGTGACTGAGAGGTCTATAGCTCTGTCAGCTAATTATCACTGACCTTTCACCTCTGGCATGGCGGATTTGAGCCCAGCTCAGTCCAAAAACTTTATGTGAGAAAGTTTTCCTGACTTTTGGAATGACGGCACAGATTCTAAGTAGCTCGGAGGTGACTTTAGAGGTCTTAGCTTCTTTAGACAATAAAACTCAGGATATGTCTTAATGATATACAATGTTTTGTTTTGAAAATGGAGTTAAACCCCATTAAAAAAATCTGAAAAAGGATTATTATGAAAAAGTTAACTCTGAAGGCAAAAGACACAATTTACGTAACATTAAAGTTTGTTCAGCCATTATTAGAACCAATTTCATAATTTTTTATTACAATGCTCAGTAAAAATCTGAAATGTGGTGTTTTATTATGTAAAGGAGCATAATAATCTTGATTGATTCCTTAAAAAACTTGGTCTTGATTCCTTAAAAAACTTGGTCTTGATTCCTTGAAAAACTTAAGTCAGGTATTGATTCCTGAAAAAAAGCTTTGTTAGTGTTGATTTGAAAGTTTGGTATTGATTCTGCAAAAAAACTAAAATGTGGTCGAAAGTACAGAAATAACTTTCGTTAAAAAAAATGTCAAAAAAGTATTCTTTAAAGAGACCCTCACAACAGAACATTTTTATATTAGATTTCATTAAATATTTACCAAGGCCAAACTACATTTTGCCCTGGTGAGTAGACCACACCCCATCCTTCAAAAATTTAATAATTTAACACTCTAAATGCCTCTCTATTATTTATATATATTCCATCTTATTCAAATTCAGTATTTAGTATAAGTGGCTCACTGTGCTGAAATATTGCATGGCATTTCAGAAAATTTGTCTGTTTGCCATAACGATCAAATGAAAAGGTCTTGGTACACTTTCATTATTGACAGCTTGTGATTTATTTAGAGACATGTTTATAGATTTACCACTCATCTCAAGTACTTTACCGAGAGATATTGAAAATTGAAAGCACCCGAATTGAGCAAACAGAGATATGTAAACATTAGACAGTTTTATGACATGTATATGGCTTTGTTAAATTTGTGCTTTATTGGAAACTGACTGCTGACTGAAGCCCCGTATAAGATTTCAAAGAAGCTTTGTAAATTTTTCATTTCTATTTTACCTTATATAAATCTATCTTTAAAATATTACGAAAACAATTCATGTAAAATTGTTTGTCCCTGAAATTTTACTACGTTAAATAGTATCAAAATGTAAATATTTACCCATTTAAGTTGCTAAATACAACATCAAACATTTGACTACTGAAACGACTTATATAGAAATACGGTAGTTATTATTTTGTCACATGTACCGCATACACATTTTGGAAACCTCCAAAGTAAAATATCCATATTGACTTGTACATATTTATTCCCTCAGACTTTTCAGAAATATTTGTTTGAGTTAGTTCTCATTATATTTAATGTTTCTATATATAATTTTGTAGATGGTTTTTACCTGTAATAAGAAACCTTTCCTTTAAGCTAGTTATGTGTTATAACTCATTAATAATGATGATAATGCTAAATAAAGATTTGACTTTTACAAATGTACATTTTTTAAGAAACTATTTGAATGGGGTTAATGGTTAATTTAGTTTATACTAATTTATTTTAGCTCAATTGTGATGAAAGCTCAGAGCTTATATGAACTGCTTGCCAGTCGGTTTCCTGGGTAGAACCAGTACTGAGTGTTTTTTATGAAAGGCACCAGGTTGAGCTGGGGATTGAACCTGCATCCTCTGGCATGAGCAGCCAACACTGTATCATTATATAGGGTTAAAGGTTATATATGGCACACCCAGTTTTATTGGTGGAGGAAGACCTCAGAATGTATCTGAGAAGAACCTGACTGTCCTTCCGCAAGTAACTGGCAATCTTTCTCAAATAAAGTTTTTGGACCAAGCAGGATTCAAACATACAACCTTAGAGCTGAGAAACATGATCTTGAGACGGTGACTTAAAGCACTTGGCCACAGAAGCCACCTACAAAAGTTCATATCTGATGATAATTAAATATCCATTACCATTATAGACGTCCAATGCAATGGTAGCTCTTTTGTTTCCATTTCAAGATTATAAGCTGCCATTTATAGAGAAGTCCGATAGTGTAATGGATAGAGTGTTGGCCGCTCACACCAGAGGTTGTGAGTTTGAACCCCTGCTTGACCTGATGCCTCTCATAAAACAACATTCAGTACTGGTTCCACCCAGGAAGTGGACTCGAGAGTGGTTCATATAAACTCTGAGCTTTCATCGCCATCGAGCTAAAATAAATTAGTATAAATTAAGTCACCATTATGAAATGTACAATAACGTGTCATATCTGCATCCCTGAAGATATCATAATCTTAAGTGCTTCTGATACTTTGAAAATAAATAGAATGTTCATAATTTATTTTTCAGCTTGAAGAAGAGCGTCTTGCAACCATAGAGAGAGACAACCGTATTTTACTTGAAAAGATGTCTTACATCATGAGGACCAGAGGCAGGGTAGATAACAGAAATAACTACGAATACAGAAGGTAACTTGGATAACAGCATGGCCGATTTCTCATTTTTTCTGATTGATAGGGACTGTTTGTTTTGTATTATATAATTTATGTCTATAATGATTATGTAAAGACTGATATTGTTGCTGGCCTATCATTTCAATTGAAATTCAGACAGTTGTTGCTGTAATGAGAATCTAAGATGAGTGTTATCTATTGATTGATATACACAGCATTGTATAGGCCTTTACTAATCTTGTAAAGTTCATCAAGTAAAAAAGTTATTGTTAATCAGGATTGGAGGGTCACAAAATTGATCAGTTGCCATGGCAATGTATGGTGTCTTTCGGAAAGACAGTTTATCTGCATGTGCATATGCATATAATTCTTCTTCTAAGGAAGACTTCAAGTGCGAGTGGTAAGAACTTGATTTGAATTTGAATATTTAGGGTTATTTTAATACCATCAAGGGCTAACAGACAGTAAACTAGCCTAACAACTCATTTCAAGGATCCTAGAAGGTTAACCAGTACTTGAGCACACCCATCTCCGCAAGTTACTGATAAGGGTCCTCTGTGGTCGAGTGATCTAAGGCGCCGTCTCAAGATCACTTACCTCTCACAGTTAAGGTCGTAAGTTCGGGTCCCGCTCACTCCAAAAACTTTATGGGAGAAAGTTTCCAGTTATTTGCAGAAGGCCGGTGGTTCTACTCAACCTGACTCATTCTGAGGTCTTTATCCACCAGTACAACTAGATGTGCCATATGTAACTTGAAATGTGTTGAAAATGGCATTAACCCTTTAATCCATAGATACACGTTTTCCCGCACCAATCACAGAAGGCTTTTGAAAACAGTGCAGGAAGAGTTCAGATTGCTCGTAACGAGCAATCTGAACACTTCCTGCACTGTTTTTCACTCTGTCAGTTAATATAACCATAATTTACCCATTGCTGATATGTGGTGAATTAATGCTTTCGATATTAGAGGTGTCCAAAGGCGTCTTTATGAAGTAAAGGGTTAAACCCCATCCAAAAAAAAAAGAAAAAGTTAACTGATAATTTTCTGACTTGAGTCAACAGTGGAAGATGATTGACAATGAGACGCAATGTCTATATCAGTCATCATGACGACTGTAGCCCAGCAGGGATTCAAACTTGCAAACCCTTGATTGATAATCAAGTGCATTACGGAACAAACTAAACAGGTCAAGAACTTATTTCACAATCAAGGTAAAACAAATAAGTTTAGATTCTATTTGTGTACATTATTTTTTATCATGTATGGTATAAGAGTAATCCAAACATGACGCTACCTGTTCTGCAGCACAAATTATTTGGTAAATTGCAGTTTGAACAGAGAAAAGAGACAGCGAGAATTGCTGCGTGTCACAAAGGAAAACCAGGCAATATTGAAGAGAGTGATGATGAGGAAGCCAGAGTACAGCGCACAGAAATGGCAGCGGGAATGGGAGGAGAACCAGACGTTCTTAGACAGCATCTCACACTTCCCCAAGGACTGGTGGATTGAGGATAAAGCCAGAACAGTAAGTAGTATACAAGTTTGTTATTATGCTGAGTTTTCGAGTCACTTGGATGTTATGAATAAACAGACGCTGTAATTTTTATTGTGACAGCCAGAACACAACAACAAATATTCGGTGTTTCGTAAACTTTGTTTGTCTAGAAATATCTTGACACAGGCCCAGCAACAACATTGACAATGATTTTTTGTCCCATTGCTTATCATGTGAATAAAATAGAGTACTGAAATGATCAACGTAGACAGCAGGGGATGCATTCGTGACAGAAGGTAATATACACTTAACTGGAGTTGTTACCATAGAAGTGAATTTGCCAGCTAGCTTATACATTTTGTATGGTAGATTTGCTTATTTATGTCAATGTCTGTCAATAGCTTAGCTATTATACATAGCTAATGCTGTCTGTCAATAGCTATACATATCTAATATTGTCTGTCAATAGCTAACCATGGCTAATGTTTGCCTGTCAATAGCTATACATGGAGAATGTTGTCTGTCAATAGCTATACATAGATAATATTGTCTGTCAATAGTTATACATGGCTAATGCTGTCTGTCAATAGCTATACATGGATAATGTTGTCTGTCAATAGCTATACATGGCTAATGTTTTTCTGTCAATAGTTATACATGGATAATGTTGTCTATCAATAGCTATACATAGATAATATTGTCTGTCAATAGTTATACATTGCTAATGTTGTCTGTCAATAGTTATACATGGCAAAATGTTGTCTGTCAATAGCTATACATAGCAAATGATGTCTGTCAATGGCTATACATGGATAATATTGATTGTGTTATATCTTATGCAGACTGTTAATAAACTTTTGCATCTTGTATTTTGTTGTATTTTGGAATCATTCATGGTGGTGGAAATAATTTGTCAGCAACACAGTTGGAAATAAAAGTGCACATACTATGTGAAAGAATTCCAATTGAAAAAATATGTGTATGATACTTCTTTAATTATAAGTATTTAGTTATTCTTATATGAATATACACTAGGCAAAAGTGTAAACATTGGGGTCAACTAATCATTCATAAATTTAAGAATCGAGCATTTCATACACTCTGCTCAAAACTGATACTTTGTTACAAGATAAAATAAGTTAACACTGTTGTTTCCATATGTGTACAAAAAAGTTAACACTGTTATTTCCATATGTGTAGCTAGCAATGTGCATTATTAGGCTTGAGTTTTACATATTTATTGCTGATAAAAAAAGTTAACACTGTTATTGTATATGTGTGCAAAAAAGTAAACACTCTTTAAATGTGTTAAGTTCTGGCAATTTGTGCATTGTTAAGTTTTAGTTTTATATCTTTATTGACAAAAAAAAGTTATTACTGTATTTCCATTTATGGATAATAAAAGTTAACACTATTATTTCCATGTGTGTATTATGTTCATGTTCCATGTCAAGTTATATATTTATGACTATCTTCAAATATAACTAATACATGTACAGAATATTTCACTCAATGGGACTCGAACATCAAACTCACTGAACAGATCACGAACCTTTAGTAATGGAGATAAACAGAAAACATTCAGTGTTGAGAAGTCACCCTACGGAAAGGTAAAGCATGCACATGTTTGAAAGTGATCATGCAAAAAACTGGACTTAGAATATAAGTTAATGTAATTTGGGTGAATGTTGAAGTAAGATGTTGTCTTGAACATATGGGATGCTTGCTTTTCTAAAACACAAACGTCTTGACAAGTTGTGCAAAAACAGCGTTTGAATCTGGAAGTAAGATCTGATTGGCTGAATCAAACACACCCCTGTTATGGTAATGTTTATAATAAAATTTAAGAATATTTATTTGTACGCAAGTCATAGCTGTTATATTGTACAAGATCTTTGTCATAGAAAATATCTAATAATATAAAAATAATGAGTATATAAATAAACCTCCAACTGATACATTTTTGAAATAATATGGAAATCTCCAAGGTAGCCCGATTGTTAGAACCAACCAATGGAAAACGTTATTAATTTTGCTTATTGCTAAAAATGTTTTACTTTTATTCTCGGTAAAACTTGTCAAGACGTTTATCTTTTAGAAAAGCAAGCATCACATATGACCAAGACTTTGTAAGAAGATATTCAGAACAAGTAGTCCCAGTTTCTCAAATGCTCTGCAGCAAGTATGTTATTTTGAAAAAAGACTTATAAGAAAAGTAATTGCTTATGCCTGAATAATGAGAACACTGTTCAGTTTCCAATATATAAAGCTGATACTGCCAACCCAAACATGTGGTGCTTGTCCTTGAGCTAGACACTTTAGCCACATATACTGTCGTCTTGGTTCTACCCAGGAAGACTTCGAGCAAGATTTGTCTTAAACTGTAGGAACTTGTTTCACAGATTTAAAATAAATAGGTTTTACATTAAACTACTGAAACTGATAAAGCAGAGTAGTATAAGTGTAGTGGATAGAGTTGGTCATTCGTGCCACAGGTTGCAAGTTTGATACCCAGTTCAATCCGATGCCTTTCAAAAAACAACTCTCAGTACTGGTTCTACCCAGGAAGGGGACTCGAGAGCAGGTTGTATTAAGCTCTGAGCTTTCTTCGCAATTGAGCTAAAATGAATTACTGATATTGGCATAAAAAACACCTGAAAATATAGGAAAATATTGAACTTTAAATTCCACTTAGTGAAACATCATGCTTGCTGCTAGCTAAGAGCTTTGAAAAACTGTAGTCTCAAATGGTTTATGTCCAAGATAAAGACATCATGTGTGTAATGTGAATTGTTTTAATAAAAATATATTATTGCTACACATTGCACTGTAAAATCATACCACAGGATCCAGTTTCACTTACATTGAATTTATAGTAACCTTTTAAAAAAACTTTATGCATGCTGAAGCATTAACTAATTTAAATAAAACAAATTATGAATAAATATGGCGACATTATAAACATTAATTTATAAGTATCTACCTAGTCAGTTGTTGTTAAATGGTGTTTAGCATCCTTTTAGCAACTTTTTGGTCATATCGAGATAATGTGTCTATTTCAAACATGATTTTGAGCACTGTGCATGAAACTTGAGCATCATACCACAGACGTATGGTACGATGTACCCACCCAGTCACATTATACTGACACCGAGCCAACCTGACCAATAACTATCCTCCAAATACTGAGCTCCAAGCAAGAAAGCTTCTAAAGTACCATTTCTCTTTGGCATGACACAGCAAGGGACCGAACCCACGACCTTTCACATGTGGGGCAGACTACTTTAGGTCAAGTATATGTTTGGAAGAGTTTCGACCATGAATAATATGACGACAACCGTTTCCACTTTTGAAAATGCAGGGTGCACTAGAGAACTCAGAACACGCAGCTGCACATGTATACAGTATAGCCATTTAAAGTTTCTGCTCCATGGAAATATTAATTTTCCATTTCCATTTTCAGTTTGACAAGAACTCTAAAACTGGATTTTTTAGCTTTAATTTATTCTCTCTGCAGTGTTAATTTCAAATGTATCTTATAGTTATGCATTAGCACTTTACCTAATATCAATGATGGAACATTAAGCAGCTTAAGGATTTAAATTGGGAATATTACAGTTGAAATAAATCTGCCTTAAGAATGAAATTGCTTTCTGATGATTAATACTTGCTTGCTTGAGAATCAATCACTAACTAAAACTAATCTTCTCATTAAAAGACAACCATTGTGCGAATTTCAATTGAAATTATAGCCCAGTAGCTACAGCAGCCCTTATATATAGACTTTAGATAAATAATTATTTCCTTAGATCTGGGAGAATTGCATGTTTGGTGTTTTTCTTTTTAATTAATTTATATTTATATTAGAGAAATTCTTAAAATTGCATTTTCCATATTATATACAGGGTTGGAGTTAAATTATACTACAGTCTTAAACAACTAGTCAGGGGAATGAGGAAAAGTGACCTTTTAAGACAGGTTGTATTTTAAAACAGGTTAATTTGTTCTGAAAGCATAGAAATGGGAAATAGCATACGTAGCTGCTTCAGATAAGTGGCTGCTTAATAGACGTTACAAACCACTTACAAAGGTTTGACTGTAAATAATATATAAGAGTTATCCTTTATGTAATACAGTCAAACCTGTGTAAGCCGTCACCTCTATTGAGCAGCCACTTGTCTTAAGCAGCCAACTTTGCAATTTCCCATTTCTAACCTGTCTTAAAAGGCCACTTTTGTTCCTTCCCTTGACTGGATGCTTTAGACAGGTTTGCTTGTATTGTTTCAAGTAGAACATAGAGAATAAATTGCCAGTTTTGAGAAATATCATTTTTATTTCACTGAGTGACACACTGAAGTCATGACATTTCAATTATCCTAACTTCCATTCCTCTCATGAATACAAATCAAACTTTTTTGCACAATGAAATTCTATAAAAAAACAAGACCTGGTTCCCAGCAAATTGTGTTTGAAATTGTAGAAGTAATTACAAAGTTACAAAATTTGTACACTGCAAGTAAAAAACAACAAAAGTACTTTTTACTTCAAACTGCAATTTTTTTTAATTCAGGATCGTTTTGCATGTAACTTTTAATGTTACATACAGCCTACATTTTATGTACATATAAGAAATCAGTTGCCTTCTGAAATCTGAATTATTAATTTGTCAAATTATATTAATTTTTCACATGCTATATTGTCAATATTTAATTAGAAGAGAGATACAGGTTTTCTATATGATTTACGCACTTGAGATTCAAATATACTGAAGAGTCTAAGGAATTTAGATTTTATTAAAATTTAAGACAAAAAGCTCTTCTCTGAACACTACAAATAAATATTTATCACTTGTCAGTATTGATATGTTATTTAAAAAAAAAAAGGGGAAGTTTGATGCACATGGTCATGGTTACAATTTGTGGTGCACTAAAACATGTTAATTGGTTATAGTGTTTTTTTTAGTAACTTTATAAATCTGTAAAATATATATATATATATATGTACATACTTCTGCATTCATATTTTATATTTAAATTATTTTTTCCAACTTTAATTTTCATCAGCTTTAAATATTCAGTTCATGTTGCAAATGTCAAATGTTAGTAAAAAATCAAAATTAGAAATGCAGCGTTGTGATAATGCATATCTTTAAGCCATTATAACAACTCCTAGATATGAGACTCAGATTAACAATTAATGTTTAATTACTTTCATGATGTCACATGATGTAATACATTACATTCTAGAACTTGCACATGAGTCATTTAATTCAAGATCTCGGTGCATATAATAATGCTAATTACAAATTATGTTGGGTATATTTAGGATGTTTGACCTTAATAAAATTAGGAAGCAATCCTAGGAACCATTCAATTGCAAATGGGGGTGGTAGTGTAGTAGATCATAAAAGTGTTGGTTGCTCACTCCAGAGGCTGCAAATTCAATCAACAGCTTGACCCGATGCCTCTTAGAAAAATAATACTCAGTATTGGTTCTGTAACCTAGGAAATGGACCTGAAAAGTGGTTCATATTAATATTATAGGCTCTGAGCTTTCTTCACAATCAAGATACATGTTTTAAAAATAAAATAGTATAAACTAAATGGGTTCCAATTGCTTAGATGTAAATGGTTACTTGTCATGGCTACTTTTGGGGATGTCTGCCCTTGGATAGGGGGACATTGTATTCCTACAAACTTTAATTATTATTTATATATCAAATAAGAATAGGTATAATAATTTTGAAATATTACGTTAAACAGTGCAATGTTCATATTAATATAACAAACATGAATTTTAGCTTCCGTCAGGACTCGATCGTGGAGGGACTCAGTATGATGACGGATTAACCAGATCTCAGGTACACATATATCATATGTGAACACATACATTCTCATATGTTTTATACATAATATATACACCAATGTAATATAGCATTTATCAGATGTCAGTTGACATGGTTTTTTTTCATTTGGAACTTATTTATGTCTGGTATTTTCACATGATTCTTAGATATTGTTGATAAGAATAGTTTCATAATGAACATGTGGTTTAGTATATACACTGTTCATCGGGGTAACAGCTTGGATAGGAAAAGTATTTCATGTTGAGAGTTAACTTCTATTTTGGCTCTGCTGAGTTACCATGGAAACAGTTAAGTAATCATCTTTGAATATATGCTCTGCACTCACTGTATTGGATATACTATTGAAGATTTCATTCAGAATTCATGGATGATTTTTTCCGCCAAGAAACATGCTGCGTGTTGCATGATTGTAAAATATTAAAAAATGGAATAATTTTATTTTTTATTGTTTTCCTTAGTGGATTATTTTGTGTCATACACTGGGCAAACATTTGTTTGAGACATTTTAATATTTCAGTTACTCAACAGATTTTTACTTTTGACTCGATGTTTATTATTTTTAATATATTACTTCAAGAAATCTGCGAGCTCGAAGAAATCACGTGTACAGTCTGCCGCAGACCAGCAGGAGAAGACTGAGGAATCGTCATAAAAAACACATCAAATATACATGTATATATATGTTTTATATTCGGTGTATGGTCAGCACGTGTGTCACCATGGTTACATATTGTTACACATGAATTGTTCCATAAACAATGTAATTATATTAAACAACTTGGTCTGTTTAAGATGTACTGTATTTCACAATGTAACGTAGAGGTACTGTAATTAATATTGTGCTTGGTAAAGGTCATTTGATTTTTTCTATGAGCATGATTTGTATAAGTTGTAATGACTTTTTTCACAAATGAAGTAAAATAAATAAGTTTAAACTAAGGTCACAATTGATGACATACTAGGTAAAGGTCACTTAAGTTTTGTCCATTTTGGAGCACTGTAAGGTACAGGTAATGTAATTGACCGTGTATGATGCAAAGGTTATATTTGACCTCGTACTAGTTAAAGATCATTAATTTTTTTCCATTTTGGAGCCCTTTTAAGTCACTAAGTCATGATATTTTGTTTTGTTATTTATCCATTTTAAAAAAATTATTACAAATTGTATAATTCATGAAGTTGCCAGTTTTAATTGTAATTGACCGGTGTGCTAAATTATTAGAATCACATCACTGGTGGTAGCTTGTACTTCATTTGATGTTGTTAAGTTTTTGCACACCTTAAATGTTTAAATATCATATAATATTAACTTTCATGGCAGTCATGTACAGTCAAACCTGTCTTAAGCAGCCAGTCAGTCAATGTAAAGGAGCAGAAATGGTCTTTTAAGACAGAGTGTTGCTTAATACAGTTTAATTTGCTCTGAAAGCATAGAAATGTGAAATGGTAAAATTATGTGGCTGCTTTAGACAAGTGGCTGCTTAATAGAGGTGACCACTGACACAGGTTTTATTGTATGAAATTTCACGACAAAAGAGCTCATTTTATTTGATGGTGAGAAGTGCAATATTAGATTTGTGATTTGTTTCCTAAGCAAAAACCTTTGGCATCTTTGTATAGGTGAAATGTAAATTAATTTTTTTTTAACTGTGTAGTCTCTTTACAATTCACATGTACTGGTTATGCACAAGTAATTTATCACCCTGTCTATCCTCCAGGCTGGGGCACAGCAGTGGAGAGCAGGACTAAAGTGCCCCAACTCTTCCTGCAGTGCCAGAGAAGTGTGGTAGTAGTTTACAAAATTAACTCTGATTATATAATTAAACTGGTATTGTGCTTTACATATAGATTGTCGTAATTAATTTTATTTGATCTTGTGTGTACTATATGATATTGTTGTCACTTTTTCAACATATTTTAACCAAATATAGCCCGTGTGGTTCTGGTTAAGAATAGAATCACTGCCAATCTCTGCAGAGGGGTAGGAATCCTCGGAATGGGTGTCACGTTCATTTTATCATTTTTTGTCATGTTCACTATTGTGGTTAAATTATCAACCCCTGTGTGGTTCAAGGGAGCCTTGAGTGTTAGCAAGAATAGGGTCACTGTGGCTTATGCATGTCGTAAGAAGCGACAAATTGAGTAATATGATAGAATTTGCTGAAACTCATCAGTTCTGCAGGTATCAAGGTTCTAGGTTTATTCTAAATATTCATTTGTTGATGTATTTTCTTTTTATAATCTGTATGTTAAATTGTTGTTTTTATACATGTAGAGTGAACCTGGAATCTTCCTTCCTGTTGGCATCAAATAACCTATAATGTGTTGGTACACCGTAAAACCCTATTCATTCATTCATTAACCAAATAAACAGATTTAGCAGTTTATTACATATAGCATATATTGATATAAACTATATCATTTTCATACATAATGTATATTTAGTATTATGTAACACAACTCTGTAAACATAATTGATTAACAAATACCGTATTGTTGTATTTTGGGCCTGAGGCCTTTATGAACTCAGTAACACATCTTGTATCTTAATGTACAAAAATTAATTATAAAACCTGGGCAAAACATTTTATAACTTGAAACAAAATCCCCATTCTAAAAATAGAGAGCACTTAAAATCTACATGACAACCTTCACATCATCATTCTGATTCATTCTAAGATAAGACAATTTTTACTACATTATGAAATTATGTGACTCATCTAAAACGCCACACAATATGTGGAAATTTTAAGCGGGAAATCTATTTTAGTCTAACCTAGGTGCAATTTAGCCAAGTTATGAAATCCCTTTTCATTATATTAGTAAGCATACAAAGGCATGAAATGTTTATAGACAATTTTGAAATTTTATAAAATCCAATATATTTCCTTTAATTAAAAAGGCAGCATAATCAATGTTCAGGTTTGCAGCTGGGCCCGTTGAGTCAGCTCAGTCAGTAGCATGTCTTACTATCAATTTAGGGGTTTGTGAATTTGAGATCCCTGCAATCACTGTCTTCATGATGAGTCACGAGTGGTATACGGCAAATCTTACTGCTGATTCCAGTAGGAAAGTTATCTGTTACTGGCAGAGATGGGTGTGCTTGAGTACTCGTTAACCTTCCAGGATCTGAGGAAAGAGTGGTTAGGTCAGCTGATTGTATGTCTAAGGTTCCATTGGCATAGAATGGGTGCTAAATATTCAAACAAACAAAATAAAAAATGAACAGGCATGCTTGCAGAGGCTGGAGAATCTATTCAACATCAATCAGTCAGTACATGTATTTTAATTTGTTTCATTTTTTCAGAATACCAGCAGAGAGGCAGATAACAATAAAGAAAGAAACAGTAGTCGACAGTCTGGCGAAAATGAACAAAAACCCAGTAAAACGGAAGATAAGCCTCAACAACAACAACAACAACAACAGCAGCAGCAGCAGCAGAGTCAGGAGCCAGAGAGAATGGATGATCGTAAAACACCAGTCGACAGAGAAGATGATGCTCAAAATAGAGAAGAAGCCGCATAATTATTAATCAATATAGGTGTACATATATAATAGAGATAAAGTTGCGCAGAAATAAAAATCTCAAATACAACAAAACAAAAACTGATAAACGGGTTTTGCCAGCTTCTTAATAATTACACTGCCTGAAACTTAAATGCCCACTTTGTCAAATTTATCTTTTTACAAAACGCTGTGTAATAAATGTAATTTTAATTGTATCCTCAGTGGTTAGGTGGCCAAATTATTATATTAAAATTTTAATCAGCATGATTTTCACCACCAGTACATTAGGATCCCATCTTGAAAATAGCCTCATTAAAAAAAAAATCACCTTGAACTACTACAAGATGGCTTAATATTAAGAAGTAATCAGTGCTTTACCAAAAAAAACAAAAAACGTGCATCAGCAATAATTTATTTGAAAAGTGTACTTGCATGGTAGAAAAGTAAATGCTTTTATTTTCAGTGGTGAATTCCAGTAGTGTCACAGTTTGTCTGTGATATGATGATTGACAATTTATAAACAAATCCAAAACCGGATAGACATACCTCAACATTCTTGTCGACAGCACATCTCTCATACATGGTGAAAAAATAACACACAAACATTAAGATAAATGGAAAATATTCTATTAAGTTCTTATACTAAACGAAATATATGCATGCCTATGGGTAATGGTCATTTGCATACTTAATACATGTACAACAAACTTTACATCACCTCTTTTTGTTTTTTGAGCGGAAATGGTCATTAACTTGAATGAGGTTAATGGTGAATGACCAGTAAAAACTCACAATAAATGATCATTATACAAATACAAATAATAACAGCAGAAATTCTCAGATTTACCAATTAATGATTGGCATGCCACTATTGAATAGGTTCTAGTTGCTCTTTTGATCAGGTATATAGCTGCTTCGGTCTCGTAAAAAATTTCATCACCCCATTTGTAATGATTAATGCATGTCTGTTTAACCAACATGCATACACCGACTCATTTCTGCGTTGACTCATTTTTGTATTTAGATAGGCATTATAATGTCGTTGATTTTTTTTTTTAAAAAATAGCATTGTATCTTTAAGATCAAAAAAATATTTTGATGATTTTCATTGACAGCTGCGTGGAAAGCCTCATTCCCTTGATTGTTAAAACATTTTTTTCTTTAAAAAATAAAATTCTAATGATTTTGAAAATGAAATTTTACCTAAAGGGATAATTAAATACCAATCTAACACGCTTATTACAAACTAAAATCAAATTTAAAAAAAATATTTAATGAAAACTGAAGATAAAATGTTTTGTAAAATCAATGACAATTTTAACTGTGTAACCTCGTTAAATATAAAGTGTGTTGTTTGATATGTTTTTAAATTGTTTTAATATAAATGTTTATATATTTATATATACACTAACACCACTGTCAGTATTGTTGTTTGATTGATCTGCTAGTGTGTTACAGCTTTGTGATGAATCATATTACATGTAATGTAGTTGTGTTTGTTTAGGCATGGGCGGATCCAGGGTTTACAGTCAGAGATGGAAGGGGGAGGGTTAAAATTGTCCCGTGCAGATTTTGTAAAAATCTCAGTGGGGTCCCAAAATTCCAGGGCAGTTCCGATAAAAAAAATTCACGATTGTTGCTAAAATAGACCTGTATCTTTATAAATTCTAATATCTAGGTAATCTCAACAGTGGTCTCCATACAAAACCTGTCCCCCTCCCCCTCTGAATTCTGTAATGTATAATGTTATTAAGAGAAGTATTGAGTTATATCCATATTCCAATTTCATAATATGGATAACTCTAAGATATTATAACTCTATGAAACCTACAGTGAGAGGGTCTTATTCAGTCTGGTACTAATGCATTCATTACGGTTGTTTGGAAGAATGAATTGAGGGGGATCATTTTAAAACTGTTATATCTGCATATAATAAAAGTATATGAGGTATGACAGTTTTGCATTCAGCCTGAAAACTGCGGTACTTGCATTCATCAGGGTTATTTGGAAGAATGAATTGAGGTATCATTTTAAAACTGTCGCATCTGCATATAATAAAAGTTTGAGAGATATGATAGTTCTGCATTCGACTCCAGAAATACGGCAAGATATATGTTATTTTCATTCATTTACCGTTTTATAGTATTCTCCCTTAGCATTATTATCACAAAGCAGTATTATACTTCTAAGTACAGTTTGTTAACATAAATTAGTTGTCCTTTAAGATCTGATTGTATAAAGTTAGTTTTTAACTTAATTCTCATAAGTATTAAATTTTATCTAATTTTAATTTTATGTATATTATTTTTCGATAGAGTTAAAGATCTGAACACCTTTTAATTGTTATTATAAGTCACTGTACCATACTCCGGAAATGGTGCTTCTGCAGTATACAAGTACATATGCAGTAAATTTGATACCTTTTTAAATACTATAATGCTTATTTCTGTTGAGGGCAGAGAAAAAGGTGACAAAATTCACTGTTTTATATTATCATACTCTGTGGGAACCTAATTTGTCTCCAGCTTTTTTAATTAGTTTTTAAGTCTACATAGACTAATTAGCCTGTTAGTAGTTGCTGTTATTAATTGGCTTCATTGCGATCTCATTCTTAGTGACCAAGCTATGGTGGCCATGCTTTTTTATTTGGAGACTGATTGGTCCAGTGGTAGAGCATCGGACCTGGGATCGGAGGATTGTGGGTTCGATCCCCTGCCACAGCCATGTGGTCTGCTGGCATTGAACAAGAAACTGTATCTGCATTTCCAGGTAGACATCTGTTACAAATGAAAAATGCAACTACCATAAGAATATTGCTTGTTATGATCTGACATTTTGTTGTTTTATGTGTACAACTGCTCTCAAGTTTTACGTCTGATTGGCTTGCTCACATCACTTTATGCATTTTAACATTTGCTTGTTTATGTCGATCACTTTAATGCTGTTATAGTTTTGACCAATGGATACAAGTGATTTTGTCGTGTGACGCAGGCACTGTGATATAAAAGGAAATTAAGTGTTGATCTGTTCAAAGTATACATGTAGTTTGAATATTTTAGAATAAATGATTTTTTCTTAGATGTGACTAACAAAGAATTTATATATTTTATTGCTATAAATACACTTTTTTTATTCATCAGAGCGTATATTATACATATTATATATCAAATCATGAAGCAGACATTGTATATAAATATTATATATTTTTCAAAAAAAAATCTCATAGTCTCCATTGTGTGTTTTGTAGTGATACTGTTAACTGATGTTTGTTTCTGTTATGTCTCTCAGTTAAAACATTTTTTGACATTTTTAGAAATTGTCAACACCTATCATGAAAAGGGAATCAACTTGTGTTAAATAATATATATCATAAAGAGTTATCTTTATTTATGAGTTGGATACAGATCTGAAGAAAAGTAAATGTCAAAAAATATGATTTTTAAATACTTGGATTAGTTCAGTATTATTTTGTTCTACATGTAGTGGAAACACTCAGTATTAAATCATATTTTGACATTTTTTTTGATTTACAGTAATATTTTTGTATAATTGTTGATATAATTTCATTAAGTTGTGAAACAGACCATATTTTTTTTTTATAAACTTGAAAGAAAATTAGTAGAAGTTATAAGCTTATTTTGCTGTTTATAGCCTTTATTATTAAGCGTAAAGATCTGTGTTTATTCTTTAACTTTTGATACTTATAAATGAATTTTAACGAAGTATATGTTAATTTTCTATACATGTATATAATGTTTATACAAAATTCAAGCATTTGTGGGCATGGGTATTTTTTCATGTTTATGCCAATTATTAGTAAATTTTAAATTTTGCTTTTTTATCAGAAATCTCTGAAGATTATTACTAAAGTTTTTGTAAAACACAAAGTTGTGGTCTTAGTTACCTTTCGTGTTTTTTATAATCTATCAAAACATACTACAGTATAAGCATCATTATATGATAAAATTAAAGTTTTCTTTCTAAGATTGTTGATTTTGATACATTGCAATAGACCAGTATTAGAAATCAGTATAACTCTGCAAGGTATGATTCTACTGAACTAATGCTTTATAAATGATGTTTGAAAATGTACGTGTCTATCTGCCCGTATGTCTTTAACATTTGTTTTTTGTGTTTGTTTTACAAAATTTCAGTGATAAATTTTATTTTCAGGTCTCTTCGGAACATATTCCATCTGATGTAATTATATTCATGTTTTAATTAATTGATTATTACATGTTGTTAATTAAATTGAAAGCAAGAATGCAATTCTTTAAGTTCAAAAGGCTTCAAACTCCAAATTAAATTTACAATAATGATAAAAAATTTAGAAAGCATTTCAAACATAAAACTTATAAAAAAATTGAATTGCTTGAAGAAAATTGATTTGAAACAACATTAGGGATAAAATATGGTGGAGTGCGTGCTCCAGTGGCAGAGTATCAAACCCAGGATTGGGCGATCATCGGTTTGATCCACTGCCACGGCAATGTGTTGTGTCCTTGAGCAAGACACTTTATAATTTGCATATGCTTAATACTGGTTCTACCCAGGAAGAATTTGAGCTTGATTTGTTTAAATTGTAAGAACTTTTTTCACAATCGATGTAAAATAAATAAGTATATACACAGTGTTTCTAGAGGTCTGAAAATATATTTTTTGCTGATTTTATGTCTCATCTGACAGCAACTCTGTGATGTTCACCCGTTTATGTATATGCTCTATTATTCAAGGTACTGGGCCCTTTGTTCAGGAATAAACTGTATACCTTGTTAGTGCGGCTTTGTGTGGTTTTGTGCTTGCCATTAGTTGTAATGTTCATTATATGTAGCTGATGTGTCTGTCTTTCATTATCATAATGAAATCATGGTTTGAGCACAAAATTATTATTTAAATATGGTGTATCAATAATGGATAATGAATAATAACCCCGGGAAGGCAGAATCTAATATTTAAAATACATGGAGCCCAACTGACCTAATGCGAGACTGACGATTGCTTCAGCCACTGGTAACGGTGCATGTTTGTCTAAGTAAATACAATGTAATACAATGCAGTGTTTACTGAGAGACTGTTTGCTTGTCTATTTGGCAGTTTGAAACAATATTGATCGCTGATTGGATGATCAACTTGTTTCATTGATAGCCCAAGCAGGTCAATCCCTTTTCTGTATTATACCAGTAAATAGAAAAAAAGATATGTTTAAACCAATAATGGAGATGATGATAATGACTTGGGTTTATAACCCAATTGAATGATTTCATTATAATGAAATTGTAGTTTGAACTACTTATTCTTGTAGCATATATGAATAATGGAGAGGTTGATAATGAAATTGTTTATATCCAACTTTAATAATACCCAGAATGTCATATTGAAACAACAAGGTCATTAAAATATGATTATATAATAATCAGGCTTACGTGCAGGGCCTGGAAATACCGGTAATGATTTTGTGCAAGTAATGGGGAGCCGGTGTTTTAAACGCTCTGAACCACAATGTATTCCAAACTGTTTTGCTTTATCATCATCATTCAACAACATACAAGCTTTGAAGTTTTACAAATGAGTTGCTATTTTGCCATAGTTTGCTATTTATATTTGTGCTAAAATAAACTTTGGGTTGGTGTTTGATATTAAGAAAGGAATGGTATTCACAAATATATCCAGTTACGCCCATGATCAGATATCCATTTGGATATTTAAATTGCTCAAGTACAATATATTGTATATTCATACCAAAGTTGAAATTATCCAATGTGACTATTTAGAATCCTAATCTGGTGATATTTTCATGCATGTACACACCAATCATGGTTATGTTGTCCATTCAGTCTCTTTTAATTTAGTAAACATAAAAGTAATAAAAACTAGTAAATTTTTCTGATTTTGAAAAGGGTTGAAAGTTCTTAAAGTTGTTAACAAAAAAAAAAGAGTCACCTTATCCTTACACCTAATGACTAATGAAGCCGGGCTCAGTTAGCTCAGGCAGTTGTGCACCTGACTATTAATCCTGGGGTTCTGAGTTCGAATTCCCACCGGCTACAGTCTCCTTGATGATTGATATAAGGCATTGAGTCTCATTGTCAATAACTCATTCATCTCTCACCACTGATTCAAGTGGGAATGTTATCAGTTACTTGCGGAGATAGGTGTGCTCGAGTTCTGGTTAACCTAAGATTCCAGGAAAGAGTGGTTAGATTAACTGATTGTTTGATAGCCCTCGATGGCATAAAAATAAGGCCAGATATTCAAACAAATAAACAACAAATGACCTTCTAAATACGGAATTTCACTTGCACACTCAACACCATATAAAAACAACTGCAACCATTGTTTAATGAAGTAGGTAATATACAGTGGTAAAATGTGGCTTTGGAGTAGGAAAACTTGTCAATCAAATAATTTAAAAACAACAATATATTTCATGTATCTAGTTAATTACATCTTCCACCACAAAGAACTGTTCCATTGATACAAGTGACATTTTACCTCCAATATGATATTGAAGCCAGATGTGAATGGATGAATACTTCAAGACACCTTCGAGACCTACCTCAGGATTCAAAACCGTTCAGGGAATGGTATATCATTATTTTGCAGCAAGGCTTACCAATAGTTTCCCCGTGCCTGGCTCTCCGTCAATGATTGGTGTAGAAGTAAAGCTATTCTGACAATATTTCTTCAAGATTCAAAACAGTGGCCAATCAACAACACCCTTACAAGTCGTAAAATTTTGCAGCTAGTAGACATTTATCTGTGTAAAATGTGTTAAGTTTATACTAATTAGTTTTAGCTCTATTGCGAATAAAGCTCAGAGCTTATGTGAACTGCTATCGAGTTGGCTATATCTGGATAGAACAAGTACTCAGTGCTTTCTTAGAATCATCAGGTTGAGCTGGGGACTGAACCCACAACCTCTGGCATGTTCATTGACATTTGGCACAATTGGAAAAAAAACATGTTACCTCGACATCAGCGAATGAAAAATGAACATGCTTCACAGGCATACTGTAATACAGAAAAGTTTTAATATCTTAGGCATTATTTGACTCTTGTATGAACTTAAAGGGTCCTCCATGGCCAAGTGGTCTATTAGGCATTGTCATCTTATGATCAGACCAGTGAGAGTGGTAAAAAAAACTGTACCACGTTCGTGAAAGTTTACCAGTTGCTTGCAGAAGGATATATATATATATATATATATATATATATATATATATATATATATATATATATATATATACAAGAATATGAGAACTATTCCATATAAGACCATTTGAAGGTTTAAATGGAAGTTTCTGACAAGACGTTTGGCAAGACTCGGACCAAAACACATACAACTTTCATAATAATGCTAGACATGTGCAATTTAATATGTATTAAAATGTATACCTGTTACGTCTTATGTCATACTTAGAGTCATACAAGTCATTTATGATTAATTTGCTTTTAATTTCAATACAAGTCCGAGTTTACCTTGGTTCCTGTAGACATGGTAGAAAATCTTCAGCCACCAAGCAATCATGCCAATGGATGATCTAAAAAACATGGCGTACGCCTCCCCCACCCCCTCTAAATTCCCATATTTTATTCAAATTCACTATATTTCTACTGATAAAAATGTGTGCCCATTCAGATTTTGTATTGCGCCCTCTTAGTACGCCCCCTCTATATAAACAGAAATTTTGGATCTGCCCCTGTCAAGGGTCATGTTTTCAGTTAGATCTTTATACATAAACTGCATTTGAATAATGTACAATAGACACTGATAGTCTCAAAGTTTGTGTTAAATAATGTTTTGGATTGATATATAATTATACAAGGTACATAATATGTCAAAAGAAGCATGTGCGAACAATGTAGACCTATATCGAAATTCAACCATTATGCATATTGTACATGTTTTACCAATCTTCACAGAGTAAGTATATCAATAGCAATGTAATATTTAACATATTCCATTTAAAGACAAATCAGAAATACGTCCATTACTGATACAGGGTTTGAAATTTGTTATCAAAGCTTTGTTATCAAACCTTCAAAAATATATAGAAGTCTTAAAACCAAATAAATGGTAAGGTTAGTTTCCTATGATATGAGGAAAACCTCAACAATGTAGATTGATATTATTAATATGGGCATATTAAAGTTTAAATTGGATATGTGAGGAGTGGTGAGGGGGGAGGGGGGGGGGAGGGGTAGGGGAGAGGGGGTGCCTGTGACCAAGTGGTTTCTAGTGTTGTCTCAAGATCACTTGTCTCTCACCACTGATGTCATGGATTCAAACCCATTTTGATCCAAAAAATATTTATATGTCAATGTTTGCCAGTTACTTGTGGCAAGACAGGAGCTCTGACTAAAAATAGGCTGGATGGAAACGCGGCCTCTGTTATGAGCGGCCATACTCTATCCACAGCACCATTTAAAATTTATTGATTTAACACAATCTGTGTATTACTCTATAGTAAGAGGCCCATGGGTCTTAACGTTCATCTGATTATTCATGATGACATAAAGCTATATGAATCTATTTTCCAACTTTTGTCCTTCGGGAAGTGGCAAAAATCCAAATATGGATTTTGAATGTCACATCTGCATCAGTAAATCACGTCATTTTCCCTTATATAGATTTAGTAAAGTAGTACCCACCCCAGGGGGGCAAACTGTGAGATCCAGGGGCATGAAATTTACAATTTTTATGACAGATTTATAGGCCTCATTAATTATGCTTACAATTTGTGTTCCAGTGCTTCCTATACTAAGAAGATTTTTAAAGTTTATCTTAAATTTGACTGTTTTGGACCAGGTCCAAGGTTACAGAGTGGGTAGGGGCACTCAATAAAACATAACCATTAACTTCATGTCAACAACAACAAATCCCACCAAATAACATTCACATAAGTCTATTCAGTATTCAGTCATAAGAAATAACAGTTTTTGTCAATTTCTCTTATATAGAATTAGTAAAGCACACCCCATCCCCAGGGCCAAACTGTGAGACACAGGGGCATGAAATTGACAATTTTTATAAACGACTCATAGTCGTCGATAATCATGCTCACAATTTGCTTCTGCATGCTTCCTATAATAAGAAGAAGATTTTTTGTAAGTTTTCCAAAAGTTTTGGCCCCGCCCCTAAGACTTCATGGGATTGGGGACTATGAAATTCACATAGATATTAACCGTCATGTCAGCAACAACAAATCACACCAAAAAATATCCACATAAGTCGATTCAGTCATAAGAAATAACATTTTTTGTCATTTTCTCTTACATAGATTTAGTAAAGCAGGCTCCACCCCCAGGGCCAAACCCTGAGACCCAGGGGCATGAAATTCACAAATTTTATAAAAGGACCCATAGGCGTCAATAATCATGCTCAAAATTTGTTTCTGAGTGTTTCCAATAATAATAAGAAGAATTCACCAGTGCGGTGGGGACCATGCAATTCACAATTTTGATTCAATCTTAAGTATCAAAGCTGAATACAACATTTCGTTATGATTGAGCTTACGGTTGAGAAGAAGTCAAAAATGTGAATTGTTTACGGGAGCACTAATTTTTTTTAGGGCCAGCCCCCAAGGCCAAACCATGAGACCCAGGGACATGGAATTCACATTTTCTATAAAGGACCCATATGTGTCCATAATCATGCTGACCATTTGTTTCTGAGTGTTTCCTATAATAACAAGAAGATTTTTAAAGTTTACATTGAAAACTCTTTTTGCCCCGCCCCCAAGGGAGTGGAAACAATGCAATTCATAATTTTGATTCAACCTTAAATATCAAAGCTGCATACGACATTTCGTTACGATCGAACTTATGGTTTTTGAGAAGAAGTCAAAAATGTGAATTGTTTACGGACACACTAATTTGTTTTAGGCCCCACCCCCAGGGCCAAACTGAGAGACTCAGGGACATGCAATTCACAATTTTTATAAAGGACCCCATATGTATCCATAATCATGGTCACCATTTGTTTCCTAATGCTTGGTGAGAAGAAGATTTTTAAAGTTTACCTTGAATTTGACTGTTTTAGCCCCATCCCCAAGGCCACATGCAATTCACAATTTTGATTCACCGTAAGGAACCAAAGTATTTTGTTACAATGAAGCTTACGTTTTTTTAGAAGAAGTCGAAAATGTGAATTGTTTACGGAGGCACTAAATTTTTAAGCCCCACCCCCAGAGCCAAACCTTGAGACCCAGAGACATGCAATTCACAATTTTTATATAGGACCCCTATGAGTCCATAATCATGCTTTGACTATTTTAGCCCCAAGGAGGTGGGGACCATGCAATTCTCAATTTTGATTCCAAAGCTGCATTATAATTTTTGTTACGCTTGAACTTACATTTTTTATTTCGAGAAGTTGGAAATGTCAATTATTTACAGACGAACGGCACACGGCGACTGGCAAAAGGCGACTGCAAAAGGTCATTTGAGACAAAGTCTCAGGTGACCTAAACATGCCAATCAACTGTCAGATACTTAATATATACATGTATCAGCCTAAATCTGCTTCAGTATCATGTGCTTTCGGATAATTATAAACGCACCATTGCCTTAAAGTACAACAGTTACTCATGTATTTCTAAAAATACTGAAATTAAATACCAGGTTTCTATTTTACCAACATATTTGACTGGTTCCAGTTAAATAGCATATGGTTTCATTGGTTTTGATTATTTAATAGATAAATCAACCAGATTTATGTTTTAAGTATTTAAGTAAAACTTCAAAAAAAGTAGGCCTTTAACCATATATAGTAGATAACTAGTACAGAGTGCCGCAATTACATTTTTCATATATTTCCAAAGAATATTATTTATATGTTTTATAATTTATGTGCCGGGCCCTATTAGCTCAGTCGGTTACACGTCTGACTATCAATCCAGAGGTAGTGAGTCCGAATCCCCGCCCGCAACAGTCTCCGTGATGACTGATATAAGACATTGTGTCTCCTTGTCATTCGTCTCTCACTGCTGATTCAAGTGGGAAAGTTATCAGTTATTTGCGGTGATGTGGTGTGCTCGAATATTGGTTAACCTTTCAGGATCCCAGGAAACAGTGGCTAAGTTAACTGATCGTCTGTTCGCCCTTGATGACATAAAAATGACACTAAATATTCAATCAATCAATCAATCAATATAATGTATGTAATACACAGCATGCTTATTTTAACATTTATTTTCTATTCAGCCATCAGCCATTGCACAACTTATAAATGAACAAGAAATCCAGGATGCCACACAAACAGACAACCCAGATGATGTTCAAGTCATAGAGGAAAACTGAGACTATCTTAAATTTACCGTATCAATCTAAATACAATGGAATCAAATACTAATGTAGCCACAAGAATTCGACTTTCTCTGTTGTTAACATATTCTACTATCAGGGTTGTACATGTATTACCTTTTAAAAGAATAAATATTTATATTCAAACAAAGCCTACCTAAAACTGCAATCTGCATATTTGTTTATGATCAAAGAATTAATGTGCTTTATGATATTGTTACATAATTCATATATATGGCGCATGACTGTTATTTCTGGAAATAATGGAAATAAATTTGCCTACACCTGTCTTAGTATAATAGATGCAGTGAGAGATGAGTGTTGTTACAATTAAATATACCGTAGAACATTTACAAATGTTTTGATATCACATGGCAGAAACTTTGGTGATCAAGATAAGGGTAATATAAAGAGTTGATTTGAGTTGACCAATAATCAAAATAAGTATCACATGACTTACAGGTGCATGAATATACAACTTATATGGTGGTAACAGAGACAGGAATTATGTGTATTTATAAATATTCAGTCTGTGACAAGAACTATGTGTATTTATAAATATTCAGTCTGTGATAAGAATTTTGCGTATTTATAAATGTTCAGTCCGTGACAAGAATTATGTGTATTTATAAATATTCAATCTGTGACCAAAATTATGTGTATTAATAAATATTCAGTCTTTGTCAAGAATTATGTGTATTTATAAATATTCAGTCTGTGGCCAGAATTATGTGTATCTATAACTATTCAGTCTGTGCAGAATTATGTGTATCTGTAAATATTCAGTCTGTGACCAGAATTATGTGTATTTATAAATATTCAGTTTTTGACAAGAACGATGTGTATTTATGAATATTCAGTCTGTGACAAGACTTACCGGTATGTGTATTTATAAATATTCAGTCTGTGACCAGAATTATGTGTATTTATAAATATTCAATCTGTGACAAGAATTATGTGTATTTATAAAATCAATATTCAGTCTGTGATGAGAATTATGTGTATTTATAAATATTCAGTCTGTGACAAGAATTATGTGTATTTATTAACACTCAGTCTGTTATGTGACAAGAATTATGTTATTTATAAATATACAGTCAGTGACAAGAATTTTATGTATTTATAAATATTCAGCCTGTGACAAGAATTATGTGTTTTTATTAATATTCAATCTGTGATAAAATTGTGTACAGTTGTTACTCAACAACTCAAACTTTTTAATTTCGAAATTTCGGTTGTTTCAAATTTGAAATTCGGTCCTGTTTTTTCTCCTTCAATTTATATATTAAGTAACTCCGGATATATCAAATTCCAGTAATTCGAATTATTCACTGTTTCAAATTCGTTCTTCGGTCCCTCCATATTATAATCTATTGATTTCTCACTCGTTATTTTTCGAATTTTTTATCACCGCTTGAAGATGAAAGGCAAACCGCCAAAGGTGATAATCCCATACCTATAATTTATCGCTTCATGTATCTGTCCTGGCAGGTAAGTTAATTGGGTCATCAAATTGTTATGATACAAACACAAGCGAGAAACACGCTAATTAGGCAAACAACGCTGCTGCTTGATTGGGTTAAAGCGATAAGTCGGAAAATTGAGTGAACGAAATCAAACACTAATTGACATTTAGCATATTTGAATAAATATTGACAGTCGTCTGATATAAATATAAACTTAAGATCATCAAACAAGAATCACTATTCACAATGTCTGAAACGCAAAGTAATCTCATGAAACACATTTTGTTTTTCTATTATATCACACTATATAACAATGTTCACGCACTGGGCAAATATACAATTACACACGGATAACAACGTACAACATACGTTTGCGTAGAAGAAAATGGCGCATATAAACAGTAGACTTTACCACGATTTAAGATCAATCCACAGTACACATCAATATAAACAAAGTTTATATCATATGTAAATATAACAACAACGTGTTATATTGAGTAAAAAACAACAACTACATGTATATGTATTTACATCTACATATATATTTTCAATGATTTATGAAGTGGGTGGGGTAACGGTGAAAATATGCACAAAGGTAGACTCCTGATAAATCGAAGCTCGGATATTTTGAATTATTTTTACGGTCCCCCGGAATTCGAAATAACGAGTTTCAACTGTATATATAAGTATTCAATCTGTGATAAGAATGTGTATTTATAAATATTCAATCTGTGATAAGAATGTGTATTTATAAAAATTCAATCTGTGACAAGAATTATGTGTATTTATAAATTATTATAATTAAACCTGTGACAAGAATTTTGTGTATTTATAAATATTCAATCTGTGCTGTCACAGTTAACTATTTGGCATTGTTATCTAAAGGCTCACTAGCCACAGACACTTTTCTCAATGCCTCTATGTTAAATCATAGGAATACAGTCAAACATGTCTTAAGCAGTCTGCAGCCAACAGCTCTGCTTGTTTAATGTTATTGTCGTCTCTCATAATGCTACATGGATATAATAACAATAATAGTTTTGTATTTGTCAGGGGCCTGTTATGTACCAATAGTTTTATCATAATGCTGAAAAAAGTAATGTGGGGATGGGATCTTAATATTGTGGGAAAAACAACTTTGTTTTATAATGGCCTAACGTATAATGTATCAATTTTATATTATATTTGTGATAATTTTTTATGAACAAAAACAACATTTTGCCAAAGATCTGTTATATTTACAATTACTTATTATCACATTGATAATTAAAGCTTCTATGTTATGATTTTAGCTAGTCCCTTTGATTTTTCTTCTTCGAATCATGGATTCAACACATAACAGGTTATATGGAGTCCGATTTACCAGTGGAGGGAGACTTCACATATAATAGAGATAGGTGACAGCAGGTGCTTGTCCAAATTTTGGGCAGCATATTTGGCATTTACCAAATAATGAAAATACAGCTCCTCCTGAACCAACCATAACCAACATATATTTTGCGTGTCTGATACCAAAAGTCTCTCAGCTAGATTGTTACTTTTGGTTGTAAACTTTTCTTTTTTATATTTAAAAAAAAAAATTTCATAAAAATTCAAAAATATTTCGTTTTCAATCTGTAATAATTGCGACATCCAGGGGTCGTATTCACCAACTGTTCTTGAGAATATTCTTAGACTTGAGATTAAAAATTCCAAATTTCAAACTTAGATATCTAGTTTACCATGACAGGTAGAATAATTTTGAGAGTTTATATGAATATATATTAGGTATCTCAACATGCTTGCAAATTTTGACCTCAAACAATGGTCTCCAGGTGTGTTTTTCAAAACTCATTCTTGAATTCAAGTCTAAGAATATTCTTAAGAATGGTTGGTGAATACCACCCCTGGAACGTTTCACTTTCGCAGTATTTTGCAAATTTTAGAAAGAATACTTTTTATAAGACTTACGAAAGATCATAGAATAAGTAAGCGACACATTAAATGAATTTCCAGATTTCTCATGATTTCAAATTTTACACTATTGCAAACATATGAACAATAGTGAAACAGACCCATTTGGTATGCATCAATGCTTCAGTGTTCGATTTCAAGCTACCATTGCATTTTAGTACAAGACAATGTCATGATTATAAATATATATAGCCTTAATTTTTCTGATCCCTCCATGGACACATAATTCCATCTAATGCACAGTCTCAAGTTCATTTACCTCTCCTAACTGTTGTTGGTCATTGAGAAAGTTTATAAGTTAATCAGAGTCATGAATGCAAGGATTTGTAAAGAAAATGTGGGGTTGAATGCCATTTTTAACACATTTCAGGTTATATATGGCATATCCAGTTGTATTGGTGGAGAAAAACCTCAATTTGAGTCAAACTGAGTAGAACCACCATCTTTCTGCATTAAGTAACTGGCAAACTTTCTCACATAAAGTTTTTGGAGTGAGTGGGACTTGAACCTATGACCTAAGCGGTGTCAGGTAAGTGATCTTGAGACTGCGCCTTGGGTCAATCCGCCTCAGAGGACCCACTATATAGAGAAAGTATAACAACTGATCGAGCTGTTATGAATGCTTGTGTATTCACTCAAAATCTCATTTTCACATATTGCCATTCATAAATACAAATCAAATTTTTTTCTTTTCACAAAATGTGTATACTGCAACTAAAAAATCGAGAAAAGTACATGAAATTTTACTTCAAACTGCAAAATTTTCCATGATTAAAACAGTATGAAACATCTAAGGTTACATACACCTTACATTTAATGTAAAAGAAATCAGTTGCCTGCGAAATGTTAATGATTAATTTGTCAAAACATTAATTCTTCGCATGCTATTTTATCAACATATAATAGTAGAGAGATGTTTCCTATCCTTCTATGTAAGTCCTTGATGTATGTTATGTAACCTACAAAGTGTTGAAAATATGTTTAACCAAATAATTTTCATGGACACCATTTACGGAATATCCGCAGTATTTTTCAATTTAACAAGGGCCCAGTTCACTAACATTCGTAAGCTCAAATTTTGAAGTTACAAACAAAAAAAGAAACAAGGTTCATTGAGTGTTTCCCTGTCATTTTATAAGTTTCGTAAGCCTTGTAAATAATATTCTTTTCGAAATTTGCTAACGAAACATTCCTAGGCATCACAATTTGCTCGTATGAAAATCTTAAGACTTACGAGGATAGCGAAATGGGCACCAAGTGCCTAAATACAGTTGTTACTTAAAAGATCAAGGGGCCGTCATAATGGATTGTTACTATAAATAACATTAAAAACACCCACAAAAATATTGATTTAAGATATTTCGTTTATTTGTAAATATTACAAAACATGACAAGGGATACAAATGTTATAAAACTAGATATAGTCAATGCAGAGTTAATCATACAAAACTACAGCAGAGTTGAACTTAAAATTTGGTGTAGCTCTACTAAAATCAGGGCCCAGTTGTCAGTTTAAAGCCACATAAATATAAATGTATGAATCACGGTATTAATGTATGTAATATGAACATTCAAGGAAACAGTTAACTGACATTGAACAAAATGTCAGTCAACTTCTATAGTTACAGTTAAACTTGATATGAAAACTTTGAATGTTATAGAAATTGAACATACAAGATTTCAACTAACAGCTAGAGAGTTTAGCTAACACAGCTTTAAACAACTTTGAGCCAAGGGCTATTAAAATTCCTTTACATACCATCCAATGCATATTATTTAATGGAAAACTAAGAGAAATATAGACACTTGAGTCCATTTGCTGTTCTTAATTAATTAAGTTTCCTGGGATATATAAAAAAACATTTATACAATCTGTAACAAACTGCGGTATACAATCTATAGTGTATATAATATATATCTGTTGTATCTGAAATTAAAAAAAAAATTAAAATGTTTTTTAAAAAATTTTTTTTTAAAAAAATACATAAATACAAAATATATGTCAACTGATACGTGAACATAGCAAAGGTGACAACTGTACCAGTATATAGTATTCATAAAAAAAGATGACATCAAAAAAATTATTTCCAAATAAAATCATACATGTCAAAAGTTGGATAAAATTTCATTCAAATATCACAGAAAATTGAGTTGCCACATCAAAATATTTCTGCTTGGAACCAAAAATTGTGAGAAATGTAACTCTATCACTTTAAACATCCCACATGTTTATCAGTTTTTCAGCTCTACTGGCAAAAAGTCAGAATGCTTTATTCTGTGTAAAAAAATTTTTTTAATCAATATTCATTACAATCCAACACAATGATTGCAATCTAAAAAGGGTCATGATCATTTGACACAATATTTAAACAATTCATTTCAAAATTTAATCAATTGCAATCATATTAAAAACTGTATTTCGAATAAATGTAAAAGGTATATACTTGTACATATGCACAGAACTACCGGAAACCAGCCATAAAGTGAATAGACAATGGTGAATTTTCATTTGATTGGATTGCAATGTTTCAAGTTAAACTCTCTCTCAAACAGTATATACTTGGATAATAACCTCTTTGTCAGGACTTAGTTAAAAGTGAAATAATGTCAAATACTAATTTATTTTTTTAAAAAATCACATATATTTTCAATGCCAAAGTTACATCCTTCTACAAAAAATGGTCATGAAAACTGACCAATCATGCACTGATGCACACAAATATTTTGGAAAGAATGTTTTCAGAATGTGACGGCCTCCATCATCAGGACTTTGCTCTCTATGACGTCCTTCAACCACTTCTCTCGGAATCTGGACTCTCCCGGTCTGAAATATGTACAAATATATTGTTTTATATGTTTCTTAAACTTTAAACATTATACTGAAAACAAGGATAAAGCTAGAAACAATTAAACATACAAATGTCCATGCTTTCTAAAGGAGAGGGCCATGACTAATACTATAACAAATTACTTGTGGCCCAGCCTATTAGCATGTTATTTAAAAGCATTAATACGAGTTTAAACCATAAATGTTATACAATAAACATGCTTCATGCTTATCTATATAATTTCCAATTTTTTTTTTGTAATCAATTTTAAAGTCTGTTTAATATCAATAACTTACAAGCATCATGGAGTTGTTTTAAGATCATAATTATATACTGTAAATTGATATCCTAAACTCAAATTTAACATTTTAAAGGGATTATATTGGCATATTACCGTCAATTCTCTGTCCTAAATACACACGCCCAGCATGAAGATACACTTATAACTTATAGATATACGCGTCTAATGTGTCTAATTGCATAGCCTCTTTATTACAAACATTGGGTTTCTGAAGCCACGTTTTTGTATTTGTTTACATTCGCCATTTTCAATGAATCACTTTCAGGTTTCCGATAAATTATCGGATAATATCGTGAAGACTCGTTCCCGATCTCGTTTTCGAGGCTTTGTTCGAGAAGTTTACAGAGATCAATGTAAACATTGCCCAATACTCTATTGCGGGATGTATTAAAGTTTTGGCCAATATTCAATTACTGTTAATTTGATAACTTTCAAGTAAATAAAGGTTATACGTCAGTACATAAGCATTATTTTGTACACACTGCATACAGGAAAAGTCTGGATTTACAGTGTGTTTGTGTTACTTGTCAATATAATCCCTTTAAAAACTTTCAAATATTCAAGGGAGGCTGTCTGCCTTTTATCGTGGAGTAATAAAGTCTATACTACTTTAAAAAAAGCAGAGCATTCAATCAACAAAATGCACTTATCGGTTACTTGCGGAGAAAGGCTTGCTTGATTACTGGTTACTCATGATCCCAGGGAAGAGTGGTTAGGTTAACTGATCATCTGTTAACCTGCGATGGCATAAAAATGATGCTAAATACTCAAACAAACAAATCAATTGGTAAAATAATATATGCATTAGCTGAAATACACAAAACAAGCAGCTTATGACTGGTTACAATTACAAGGTCATATACTTAGTATCATATCTCATATAATACTTAATTATGATGCATTTTAACACTTTTTAACTCGGGCTTAGCAAAATTTTCATACAGGACATATTGTAATAATATGGTCTATCAAGTTTTAATTTTGGAAGAATATCACAAACGAACTTGAGTAGAACCATTGTCCTTCCGCAAGTAATGGCAATCTTTCTCACATAAAGCTATTCAATTTGGCTGGCTCAAACCTATGACCTTAGCAGTGAGAGGTTAGTGGTCATTATGAGAGGACAACACCTTGGACCATCCAGCCATGGAGGACCTCATTTTAATATTACAATTAAAGGAAATAAAATTGTAAGATTATCTTACAACATATTCAATAGTCGACATAACAAAAAAGGAAACACTGATGGTGCCCCAATCTAATCTTTACCCTGTCACTCAGCCATCTAAACATGGGGTAAAAATACCATCAGATGCTATATGCACTTCAAAAGTTATGAACCCTGACATTCAAAGGTATCAAACAGACATACCAACTGTTTACTATTAAAGATGCATCAGGTATCACACTGGTCAGAATTTTTGTTTTATTCGTCAATGTTTTAGCCAAACCCGATACTGACCAATGAGTGACTTCATCGCTGGACATGATTTAGTATTTGGTCAACAAAATTAAAGAATTTTACACTTTAGAGACAAGACAGAATACAAGTTATTGAACAGAAGAGCCATAAGATATGTTTGATATAAATGTGCAGTTTTACTGCTAAGATAAAAAAGTCATCGGCGATATACTTTAAGTTGAGGTGGCTTTAATAATTACCAAACCATTCGAAACATGCAGCATTAGAAGAGTGTAAATTAAGCAATACATTCCAAACCAAGTATTATAGTTGAAAATTCTAATTCACTCGCAGTATTCTGCAAACCTGACAAATTTATCACATTGTCATTTTATTCTAAGATTCTTTTCATGGGGCTGAATTTTCATATTTGAATTGTGAAATGATTTACATTTTATTACAGGTCATGGTTGATTGATTGAATATTTAGTGTCATTTTTATGCAATCAATGACTAACAGATGATCAGTTAACCTAATCACTGTTTCCTGGAGTGTTAACCAGTACTTGGGCCCACTCCATCTCTGCAAGTAAATGATAACTTTCCCAGTTGAATCAGTAGTTAGAGACAAATGACAATGAGATGCAACCTCATATATCAATCATAAAAGAGACTGTGGCTGGGTGGGGATTCGAACTCGAGACCCCTGAATTGATAGTCAGACTGAGCTAATCTGGCCCAGCTGTATTACAGGTCAAACAAAATAATACAATATAATAATCTAGGAAATATGAGCATGTGTCCCTTTAAAGAAGCAAACTAACTACAAAGATATATATGACATATAACTAGGACCTACAGGACAACAACTTCTGGAGCAATGATGTAATTATGTATTGTCTCAATGAAATAAAAAATAAATGAGATTAAATACTGGCCATCTCATTGAAAACAGAATCTTAGGCCTTCTTCTTCATCAACATATATTTATGTAGCGTATAAATATATGCTTAAATATTCACCGCCAAAATGATCATACGCAAGAAAAATTATGATTTCAATGAGACAGACCATATTATAACATGATCTTTTAACAATAAATAACACAACATAATCTAGAATATGATTTTCTTCTACAAATATCAACTTAGCTGACTTCACAGATAAATACAGTATACAGCAATATTGATTTTTAATGAATTTTGAATTTTCATTAATAAAATCAGCAAAATCTACTAATAACTAGCTGAAATGACAACTCATAAATAAAATGATAAAATAATTTTGTCATTTAATCAACTCATTGAATTTAAATTGGGGACAACACTTATACAATCATGCAAACTTGCAGGACCATGAGTGAGACAAATTGCATGTCTCAGTCATTTGACAATTGATATGATATTTTTGACATGAATTTAAATTGGTAGAAGACAACACTTGGCCGGTTAAATGCTGTGCAAAAACTTGACGCATTGATGACATCAGACCAGGTTGCCATTATATGACATGTATACCTTCTAGCGCTGTTGCCACAAACAAAACAGTATTCAATACCAATAGAAAATTTGGTATTTGCATAGAAGAAATTAAGAAATATTAATTTTTATGGCAATATATTTTTTTTTATTCATGTGCTTAATTAAATGTTGATAATATTACAAAGGTCAACTTATTTTTTTTACACACCTCATATGTACAAGAACATATTGATTGATTGATTGATTGAATATTTAGCGTCATTTTTATGCCATTGAGGGCTAACAGACGATCAGTTAACCTAACCACTGTTTCCTGGAATTAACCAGTACTCAAGTACACCCCATCTCCGCAAGTAACTGATAACTTTCTCACTTGAATCAGTGGTGAGAGACAAATGATAATGAGACACAATGTCGTATATCAATCATCAGGGAGACTGTTGCTGGGCGGGGGATTCGAACTACAAGAACATAACATTGTGTTACAGTTACTATGGTCTTAAGTGCAACAAAATTTTAAATCTGACTCGAGACGTTATAATAGATGACAAGTTGAATATCCAAATAATAAAAAGCTGTCCATCCACATAATTTACAGGCTAAATACTTGTTTCTGAAATAATGTACTAGTATTACAAAATACATGTAATTAATAAAATTATTTGGAGCTGAGCTATCTTTTTATGTGAATAAGATTATAATATAATATATATAAATATTAATTTGTGTTAGGCCATTATATATAATTCTATATCATTTGAGAAAGTGAACTGTTAAATAATCAGATGGCTGGTATATAGAACAAGCGCAGGACTGTGTGTAAATACTTTAATATAGATGTCATAATAATGGTTAGGTTAATGGAAGAAGCAGGAGAAGGTTTTAAAGAAGAAGAATTTGTTAGTTAAATTATTAAATTAATGTTGTTGTGGCTGTTGTTGTATGGTGTTTAGCGTCGCTTTCAGCAATTTTTTAGTTATATTACAATGGTGTCTAATTGAAACAGTATCCTAAGCACTGCCACACTGGAGTATCATGCCTCAAAAACATGGCATGATACCCCACCCAGTCACATTAAACTGGCACCGGACGGACCAGACCTAGAACTTTCTTCTAAATGCTGAGTGCCAAGCGAGAAAGCTTCTAGGATCATTTTTTAAGTCTTTGGTATGACCCAGTTGGGGATTGAACCCATGACCTTCCACATGGGAGGCCGATGCTCTACCACTAGAGCTTACTGTGGGTTGAAACAGATCAGGAAGCATATCATACATTTAACATAAATTATTTGCTTAACTATAAAAACACGACTGTACATTTACTTTAATGTGTACTATTTTTTTTTTAATTTGCATAAAAAAATGTTATGTATGAAAGCATGAAAAGTTATGTTACAAGTATATGTATCATGAATATTAAGGAAAAAATATTACAATATAATAACAGTAAAAACATTTAGAATCGAAAGACATTAATATAAATACCAAACTTCTAACTTTGAGAATCTAATTTCAATTTTGAACAGACTATTCATTATTTAATTTTTTACATCGATATAACTGCTGTAATTTGAAGAAATTCTACACGATTTTATGGAACACTAAAATGTAAAACTGTTTTACTATTAAGTAAGAACTGCATACAAATAATGAAGCAGAACAACTTTGCTGTAAAATATATTTTACAGAGAGTATTTAATTAATATCTGAAACTGACAGACAGCACAATACAACGTATAGGTAAGTGGTATAACAGGGAGTAATGGTGGTATATTATGAAATAAAATCTATCTACTGTATATTTTAACTGAACAGCATGGACTAATGTCATGTTATTGATGCCATTATCTAAAAGCTAGTTCAAAGCAAATTCGCTAATTAAAGCTCTCCTGTTTAAAATATATTAAAAAAATATTGTAATGTACTGAAGTACCCTGTACGAGGCAAATAGATTTTGAGTTGTTAGTTTGTATTCTCAAAAAAACAACAACACTTTCTCCTTAAGAACAAACAAAACCCTGTTAATTACCGTAACCAATTTTTCTTCATTAAAATACTGATTTGAATATATAAGAATATACCATAGTTCTTATTATGCCAAACGTTGACCTTTAACAATTATGGAGACAAGTGAATCTGCAACTTTAGCAAAAAAAGGTACTTTGTATGTACGTGCATAGAGCTAGGTATTCCCAAGTTCTTGGCGCTTATTTTGAGATCCAATCCTGAAATTTCCCTGTCTTATAAAGAGTTAAAAAAGATAATAAGTCTCATAGAGGTCTGTTCTCATATATAAAAACAATATTTGAAATAGAAATTCCACTGATTTATCTAACTAACAAACAAATACCTCACAACCAACATGATAAGATAAACAGGGATTACGAGGCAAAACAAACAGCTTTCAATGGAGCGGAACTCAATACGTTAATTTTTTAATTACATAATTTCCCAATTAGTTTTACAAAAATAAATAATTAAGTAACAGCAGATGAAGGAAAGATGTTAGACGTTGATGATGCACCAACTTTGAAACTCAACTGACCTTTAGCCAGCAGAGGTTAAAATTAAACTCCTATTTATATTTAATGTTCTATACTTCTATACATACAGAGCAAAAGCTTAAAAGAACTCTACTTTATTACTTACATGTCAATGTTTGCTCTTTAATTTCAAATAAACAATAGATATATATATATATAACATGCAAACACAATTATCGATCATTTTTACTTCTTATAAACAAAATTACATGTGGCTTGCAGCATGTTAACATTGCCTGCATGGCCATCTTTATCAAAAGGACACCAATATAATAAATGTACAACCAGATATATGTGAGACGACAATAATAGTCCATTCTTAATCAACTTGTATCTACAGTCAAACCTGTGTTAGTGGTCACCTCTATTAAGCAACCACTTGCTCTTACCAGTCACATTTTCTATTAACCAGTTTTATAATTCTGGTTTTAATCAACCTGTATTAAGCAGCCTTAAGAGGTCACTTTGGTTCTTTCCTTTAGATGGTTGCTTAAGATAGGTTTGACTGTATTTTAATAATTTAATTCACACATGGATAACTGTAAGAATATGTCTTTCAAAATGTGTTTCTTACATCTCACTCACTACACAGTTGAGCCCCTTTTTAACACTATTCTTGTGCTAAAAAAAAGTCCTATGTAATTTGGTTTGAAATATTTTCAAAATGGTTTTAAGGGGTGGTAATTTCATGCTTCAGATGATAGAGCAATAGCTGTATAGAATATACTGCAAAAAGACATCATTGGTGTAAAAAAAGTGATTTTTATTCAATTTAAATAGATGAATGTATTTTAGAGCATTTGTGGACTTCTTTTTTTTTTTAAATTTTAGGGTTGTCTTTCACTTTCTTTTTAAAAAAAACAAGCTTGTCAACTCATCAGTTATTGTGCATATTTTTGGGCAGGTACATAAAAATACTTAAAACTTTTCCATGTGGATTTTAATTTCATTGTAGCAATCATAGACTTCATTTCATATAAATAAAGAGCAAAAATTCAACTGTGTAGTGAGACCTGATTAATGCACATTTAACTCTTTTTTTTACCTTGCCATCTTAACAATTTGTAGCGCATGGTCTAGTGGAGGAGCTGAACCAAGGATTGGAGGTTCATGGGTGGATCCTCCACCAGACCATGTGTTGCATCCCTATGCGAGACACATTATCTGCATATGCTTAGTAGTAGGTACTGCTTCTATCCAAGTAGACTTTGAGTGTGATTTGTTTAAGTTGTAAAATCTTTGTTCAAAATCTATGTCAAAAAATGATTTTAAACTTTAAAAATAAATAGTGTTGGCCGTTCACACCAGAGGTTGCAGGTTCGATCCACTGATCATCCTGCTGCCTCTTATAAAACAATACTCAGTACTGGTTCTACCCAGGAAGCAGACTTGAGAGTGGTTCGCATAAGCTCTGAGCTTTCGTCGCAATTGAGCTTAAATAAACTAGTATAAACTAAAACCAGAGCTGTCTGAGGGACAGCTTGCTCGACTATTTCGATGCTGTTCTAAAAAATCAACTTTTTCAGGTAATAAGTACCAAATGGAAGACAATTAAAACTCAGGGGTGGTAAAATTAAACTATAATTATTGCTTATCTGTTAAAAATAATTCACAAACACTATTCATTTTCATTATTAACAGTTATGTTTTTTTGACAACAATAAAGTGAATGGATATCTTGTATTGCCTTAATATTATTTAATTCAGCACGAAATATAGGCCTATACACCTCAGAGGGCAATATATCGGTACCAGTTCATAAAAATGGATCTATAGTTGAAATAATCTTGTACCAGCATGCACAATTTATCACAACTGGATATCCTTTCATGTAAATGAAGAAAATATATCTAAAAAAAATAATAATAAAAATTGTTCACCCCTCAGAGTGGGCAAAAAAAAAATTTTAGAAATTTTATTTTTTACCCCTTAGGGCAGGCCAATTTCGCCTCCAGGGTCATGGTTTTGAACAAATAAGACAGAGGACCACAAACTAACCCTACTTGCCAAACATCTAAGATAAAGGCTTTGTACTATAAACTTTAACCTGCTAAAAACAATATTTCTAAGTCTAAAAGGGACATAATACTGCCAAAATGTAATCAAGAGTAACTGTTATGATTCTTGACTTTATGAGTTTCCTAGAGGATGTTGAACATACATGTGAAGTTTCAATCATGTCCAATGATAGGATGATGAAATAAGTACCAAATCAAAAACTTTAACCTCTAAAAATCTCTTAACCAAATTTTTTAAGTCCAAAAGGTCTATAACTCTGTAAATATGCAACCCAGAGTTACAGTTCTTGAGTCTGTGTGTTCTATTGACAATGCTGAACACACATGCAAAGTTTTATTCATATTGAATGAGTGGTTGGATAGATATCTTACCTGATAAAAAAAACTTTAACCTGAGAAATTAAGTTCAAAAAGGGCCATAACTCTGCCAAAATGCAACCCAGAGTTATGTTTTTTTATGTCTGTGAGTTCCATTGATGATGCTGAACATACATGTGAAGTTTCATTCATACCAAATGAGTGGTTGCATAGATATCTTACCAGATAAAAAACTTTAACCTGAAAAAGCAAAGCCAACGTCGGGGCGAGTATAATAGCCCCCCTGTTCTACAAAAAGTCGAGTTAAAAATGCATAATTTTGAACCAGCAAGAAATATCTGAATGTACATTGTAAACAAATGTATCAATACATTTATGTACAAACAGGCACAGCCTTCAATGACAAATTTGTACAAAACCATACCCTATTTGGTATACCTGAACCACTACAGTGTATTACTAATACATTTATACAACTGATGGAAGGAGACAAAGCTACCACCATTTAAGGCTAAAATAAAACAATATAACATCGAATAAACACCTGCCACATTCATAATTCTAATTTAATACTATTAGCTAGTAAATAAGGCAATATCATGAACTTACTTGTGCACCAATCTGTTTGTCTCAAAGACATAGAATACTTCTACAGGATGCGACTGAAAAATAAACAATATACCGGTATATATTTTTTAATTGGGATTAATCCCATTTTCAACAAATGACAGGTATTTATGGGGGAAGCAGAACTACCCAGTACCATCCTTCCACAAGCAACTGAAAAAGTTTTGAGATCTCACGTTAAGTTTTTCGTTTGCGCTGGGTTCAAACCCTGGCGGCCTCGGTCGTGAGAGGTAGAGGAGTGATGAACAATTTGATTTGATTTATTTGTGATAATATTTAGTTCAATCAATAACTGTTCATGTCATGAATAGAATATCTAATCAATCATTGGCATGATCTGTAAAGGAGTTGACTGGATTCTGTTTTTTATTAAAATGTGAACTGAATTATAGAGACCCAATCTTGATCTATATGCTAAAACAACTGTTCTGTTCTAAATAGAATAACACCTTCCAGCTTCCATACATATGAACGTTATTTAGTGATATTTTCTATATATAAAATAAATTTAGGAAACTGCTTGCACAACTGGAAAGATTACAGAACTTGAAAATGTTCAACTATCATTTTAATCAGATCAAGCTGTGTTTAGTGATATTCAAATAAACATATGAATCTAAATTTTATAAAACAGTTCATGTTGTTGAAATACATCTCATCTTAAATAATTAAAATCCACCAAAACGTGAAAAATGACGAAATCAAAAACAGAATTACAATTCTAGAAATAAATACTGCACTGGATGATGACATTCACTTATTAATTTTAACATTTCTAATATGAACCAAATTCGACAATATGTTAAAACACCAATATGGTGGATCACATAGAAACCATGTGACTAATTTAATATGTCCCAAAAAGCAATTTTAAACAGGAATATTTTATTCTAACCTGGATGCGCAGGTTTAACTGGGAAAATGTATATTACTTGGTCATGTTTAGGTAGATATTCTAAATGTGGCAATATGGTCTAGATGATGTATCAAAGCAAGATATATATTGTGGGGAATAAAAGTTTTTTTGTCAACTTAAAAATTTGGAGACACCCCAACCCCCTGATATATTGACTTTAAACTCGTCAGTGTCTAATATTGATTAGCAATTTAAAAAAACACTAAAATTCTTTGAAAAATGTTGTTACAGAGTAGGTGGCAACTGAATTATAGAAGTAGCACATACTTCAAAACATAAATTTTAAACCAGGCTATCCTTAAAGAATGTTTGTTGGCTGTGCTACGACCCAGTATTTTTCATGTGGGTAAGTCGGATAATCCTCTCCCCACACCAGATTTTGATATTTTATTGTTCTTTTGAACAAAAGTGAACTGAAAACATAAAAAAATATGCTTTGAGAATCAAGTTTGGGTAACTGCAATATGAGTGGAAAGAAAGAAGCATGGCAAACAAACATTTTTAAAAAGAGCCTTATGATGAAACTTACTTTTGGTTTAATTTTTGAAACTTGGAATGTGAAGTAAACACAGGCTGTGGCCCTAGGGATAGGTTTCCTGCGGGTGGGGACACTCCAGCGCACTCTGTATCTATGCCGAACATCAAATTCATGGTCATCCAAACCAAGGTAGTCTATGCAGTACAGCCAGCTGTTGTCATACTTCCACGTCTGTAAACAAAACAACATAAGGTGTAGACTTGCCTAATAGTGGTTTTTATTGCTTTTTTAATGGGGTTTAGCACAATTTTCAACATATTTCAGATTATATATGGTATATCCAGTTTTATTGGCGGAGGAAGACCTCAGATTGAATCTGCATTAGTAGAACCACTTTCCTTCCACAAACCACTGGCAAACTTTTTCACATTAAGTTTTTGGAGTTGGTAGGATTTGAACCTACGACTTTAATGATGAGAGGTTAGTGATCTTGAGACAGCCCCTTAGCCAATGGAGAACCATTGTCTTGGTTTAATTTTCAATATTTGACAGTTTAACCCTTTACTTCATATAGACGTCTTTGGACACCTCTAATAAAGACACCTTTGGACACCTAATATAGAAGGCTTTAGAATTACTGAGTGAATTATGTTTATATTAACTGACAGAGTGGAAAACAGTGCAGGAAGTGTTCAGATTGCTCATTACAAGCAATCTGAACTCTTCCTGCACTGTTTTCAAAGGCCTTCTGTGATTGATGTGGGAAAACGCGTATCTATGGAGTAAAGGGTTAATGTGTACAGTTATAATTATTATTGTTGTTTTATTTCCCTAACAGTGCATAATTTGTAACTACTGTGAAATCATTTATTTTCGTGGGTATTAAATTTTGAAGTTTCTACTTCAAGGACATATTCATGGGGTCTTAAATTCGTTGAAACCCAATTAAAAAAAAAAAAAGTTTCGACTTTCAACTCGCATGATGCGTTCCAGTAATTAACCTCTGCTGTAATACCCACGTTCCTCATCAGAGTTTATCGCACCTAGCTGTGCTAATAAGCATTGACACATGCCAATTAGAACCCTAATATACAAGTACGATATTGAACTAATTGTTATGCAAACCAGAGGAGAGGAAAGGGAGAAGTATGAGATCTAATCCAGAAAGGGTTTCAGAAGGCAGGCCTACAGTAAATAACAACAGTATGTGCCACATCACGTGACTGTGATAATGAACAGTAAATGAATGTGCTACAACTTTTAACAGATTTGTTTGTTTTATTCATTAAAAATGATCGTAAAGAGAAACTATAGAATTAAATAAAATATAACACTAAATAAAAGTTATTACTTCACTAGAAACGTGTTTTATTTTTCTTTGTACTCGCGCATACTGTCCCTTTACAATGTTTTACTTTTGTTTTTAAATGTTTACCGTAGGTCTTTATGTCACATTGTTTCAATCGATAGCATTTAGCTACAAGGTGACGGTCTATTTTTAGGACCTCTGACATCTGATTGAAATATACACACGCAGTGGGGTAAATTATAACACACCTCGCTACACATACATGTTTATCAGCAGACGGACGTAGAATTAAAATTGATATAAGTATAAAAAATTCTTACACTCTTTACAGAATTATCAATGTAAATATTGATGCAATATGACGAAAGAAATGATATAAATAAAGGATGGATTATTTACCACAATGTGATGCACGTGAGCATATGAACACAGAGGCAATTTATATGTTGACAGCATTACACAGCGTAAACTAAGTTTGTGGGTATTTGATTTCGTTGTCTAGGCTCCCCACGAAATCCATGAAAATTAGAACCCAACGAAAACTAATGGTTTCACAGTATTCAAGAATATGACAAGTGGTGGCAATAATATTACATATTTTTAGTATTGCTGTCAGTCACGGCATCATAATATCACCTTCTTGTGAGAACAGTTTTGTTCTGATCTAAAGTAATGTGGAAATTTTCTAATGGATCTGGTTGGCTCAGCCTAATTTTCAATCCAATGGTTATTAGTTTGAATCCCCACTCTGTTACAGTCTCTGTGATGAATGATATATATATACAACATTACATTTCATTGACATTGTACTCTCATATCTGTTCGGAGTGGGAAAGTTACTTGTGGAGATGGGCGTACTTGAATCTGTTAGCACTCGATGGCATAAAAATGTCGCTAAATATTCAAATAAACAATATTTGTTATGATGTAAAAGGCATCCGCATAGTAGTAATCAAATTGAAGGTGACAACTTTTTTATGCATGAACTTTTAAGTTTCAATACATTCATATTGTTAACAATTGTTGTGGAAGCCAGAGTGTGAGTCTTTTCACAGCTGCTACAAAATGACAATGCTTGAATAAATTCTTTCATCTTACCTGTACAAAATCATCAATTTTCTTTTGTCCGAGTTCCACTGTAAAGTCTCCAATTGACAACCAAGCAATGTTATCTATCACATAATCATCCTCTCTCATTATTGTTGAGTCATGTGAAATCTCACTGAATTTTAATGACTCAAATGTCTTTTCCTTCTCAGACATGATAGATACATTTGTTTCAAGTCTCTTTATTGCCATTTCTATCACACCATCCACAAGCTCTTTAGCCTGCTGTGCGAATGGATCATCCTCTGACGACATGGTTGATTAATGGTGTATATTCGTGTATGATTTCTGTAAAACTGTAAAGTAGAAATCAGTCTTAAGGTCGTTTTTACATCAATTATGAAACAATCAAGAACAGTTGAAAGAGTGCTGGCCACTCATGTTAGAGGTTGTGGGTTCAATTTCCAGCTAATGCTGTTGACCTCTCAAAAATAACATTAAAGATGATTCATCCCATGAAGAGTGAGTGGTCAATAAAAGCTTTGGAATCAGGCTAAAATAAATCAGTATAAACCAAACAAGTTCTTACAACTAATCTCCTTCAAAGTCTTCCTGGGTAGAACCATTATTATACTGGTCATACCTATTACCACGAGTATAAAACTTGGCCAACCATGTAAATAATGGTATAAATAATTAACAGTTACTGAAATGAGCTGAGTAATAAACAGTTGCCAGTACGAAATGTAAACATATGCCAATGCTAATAGAAGTTGGAGTTTGCGCATGTCTGGGATATTGTTATTTTACGGGCATTCACGGTAATAGGTTTACTGGTCATACCTAATACCGTAAGTCTAAAAATGTTTCAACCATGTAAAGAATGGCATCATTACTAAACAGTAATAAAGTTACTTAAGTGTGCTGAGTAAAAAACAGTTGCTGATAAGAAATGCAAAGAAATGACGACTCTTACGGAAGTTGGAGCTCAGTGCATGTCTTCCCAGATTGTTATTATACGAGCATTTGCAGTAAAATGTATATCGTGGTAATAGGTATATAAGGATATAAGGTATACAAGAGATAACATGTGCATATAAAATGCCTTGCTTAATGATCGAAATCACAAGTTTATTAAAAGACTGGATTTTATGAATGATATAAACTCTTGTGAAAATCCAGAGAGGTAGTGATACATCTTCGAGTCAGCAGTACACTACTCATAGTTAATATCAATGGCCCATACTCACCAAAGATTCAATTGTGCACAAACACAATTTATTCACTAGACTCACTTCCGTCAAATTGACATACGACGTGTTAATTGTTCCGGACAAAACAAAAACATGAAAATCTGCGCCGTCAAAACGTTTTTTTGTTACGGTATATAATCAGAGGTTATACCTTACTTTCTTTATTGGATAGTATCGGTTAGTTGCTGACGCTCATACTAAAACTTCTATTTTGCCACCATATTGTATATTTTTATGTTACCATGAAGCCGATTTTCTGTTAACCAATGGGAGAAAGTTTTACTAAGTTAAAATATACTTTTGTCCGGTCATTGCTGTAATATTTCTTTATTAAAACTTAAAGACGGGTATAAGTAATTATTGACCAATTAAATTAGATGTAACAAAATTCTATCGTTTCATTGGCTACCAAATAAAACGTGCAACTAAATCCCGGCTATATTCTAAATACTCCGGCTACCGGGAAAAGGCCTCTGAAGAGACATAAAATACTTAAAAAATAGTAAATTAGGCATTTCATGCATTAACAATTATTAAATAAAGAAACTACTGGGACTGTAAATATACCGAAAGTGTACACATTAGACGAAAAGACATGCGCGTCTCTTTAGTATCTGAATATATCAGGATGTTTTAAAACTTTAAAATTGGTTACCCCCCCCCCCCCAATATATCATTCCTACTCACTGTTCATATATTGTCAAAAGGATGTATATTTAAACAAATCAAAATAAAGTTCTAAAAAGAGAGATTTCCTAATGTGGGCTGTTTTACACATAGTAAAATTGTTTCATCTTAGAAAGAGTCCGAATGACGATGTAAAGGTCACCAAGCAGTATTTAAGTGCTTTCTATTTTTAAAATGTTTTTTTCATTCGAAGTTTACCACTCCAATTTAAATATTGATTTTGACATATTTGGTGGATTTGAGATATCCATTCAAATGTTATTAATCAATAATAATGAGATGATTTTTATCCACTTTAAAAAATAAATTTATTTTTAAGACATCTATCGCATTTTTTCTGATAAACTCCCTTTCTTGTATCTTGTAAACTTTATATTGTGTTGGATGTACAAATATGTAACGCTAGCTGTAAAGCTTTCTGCTGACAGTAACAAAGATGCATTACCTGTTTTAAGGCATAGTGCCACCATTTCAAAAAGGAAGTGCTTCCGTGGGGTAGTCGCATAATGGCGGTTATAAATAATCCTCAATTCTTCTTCTTTAAAAATGCATTTTCCTTATTTTAATGCTCATTTTTTTTATTTGAATGGCATTATTGATGTATTTTGAACATTTTGATAGCATTGTCATGTTTGAATTGTGAATTTAGAAAAAAAAAATGATGCTTGGAAATTGGGGTATGAATTCATGATTTCGGAAGTCTACTTTCACTTTGTCACCAGTGTACACACTGAGCAGAAAAAAAAATCTCTTATATGACACATGACCCCTACTTTTCTCATTATATTTTGATAGTGCAGAGGTTGACAAACAGTAAAATGTAGGTTTCACTTCTTTCATTTGGGACCCTCTATGAATGACAAGCCTTCAAACTTTTATTATTTACTATAGAATAAAGAACAAAAATCAATGGTGGGGTTACACCTTAATATAACAATGTTTGGATAAACTTATAGGTATAACAGTAACTAGTTATACCAGATAAGATGGTGACAGATTATGTAGGTGAATAAACATACGGTGCTATTTTAAACTAAAAATATTAGATAAAAAAATATGTGTTGTGTGTAAAAGCAAGACATGTATATCTCCCTATAATTCCTTGGTAGAAGTACATAAGACGTTTAATACACTTATTTGATTTAATGACAATAAACAACGATTGGTTATCAAAGTATTTAAACAACGAAATAAACATAACATAACATAGCTTTAAATTCTAGTATCCAATAGTCACGCAGACCGATCTTATACACAAATTGCCTGTTTCATGTAACCGGAATATGTCCGGGGGAGCCGGGACGACGGAATACCGCCGGATTTTAGTATTGCCCAAACACAAAAATCAAAACAAAAATGGCGGGTGAAGGCGAAGGAAAAGAAACATTAGATTTTTCAACAACACGTGTTGTGTGTAATTTTAATTTAGCAAGGTTAAGAGAACGAGTGAAAGAATACATAGATAAGGTACCCCTTTTCTATGCTTTTCAAGTATTCCTGTAGCGTACACTAGGCGTCAGACAAAGTTTTGTAAAATAAAAGTCTGTAATGTGATAATGGGTGGGGATATACGGGGAAATGAGACGTTTCTTAACTTATATATGCACTTGTGGGTAGTAGTATCATTAAAACCAATTAGATTCATTTTTCATTATTTGTTTTATTAGCTTAAAAAAGTTTACTATTATCCCATATATATATATATATTCCTTGTATACCTTACACTGTGATACACCTATGGGTGACGGTGAAGTCGGTAAATGACAATCTCGGTAAAAAGGATTTATATAGTAAATGGATTGGTGACCTCGGTAAAAAGGTAATTATATAGTACAATGGTGAATGTCACACCTACGGTGGATACTTTAACACCTTTCGCCAATCGTTGTCATGGTGGATGCATTGTCAATTGCCGAATGTTGTCACCTCTAATTTGGGTGTGACTAAAACTCGCGCAGTGTGGAATTTTTTTTGATTTTTAGCCACAGCTAAATATCCGTACTTAAAGATGCTGAGTAATAAAAAAAATAGTCGGAAAAGGTGACTTTGTATTAAAGAAATTAATTATTACATCAAATACGGGTGGTGTGAATAAATAAAAGAAAATTTTTTTTTTTTTAATTCATTTAATACCTTAAGATATTTTCACACAAATATTTAACAAACAATTAATTAACAGTAATGTGGATCATATTTCTTTAGCAAATATTAGATCAACAGTGAATAATGATGGGCCGCATCACGAGTAAAAAAAATATATAATAATAACCTCAAAATCCAGTGTTGTCGGCTCGTTGGGGCGAAGACGTCGGTGATAGTTGGCATTTCGGGCCAGATGATTGGGTTTGGGCAGATTTACATCGTCGGGCAATATCAGTTCCTTCATCACACGCTCGACGATGGCGGCCGCTGGCTCAAACTTTCTCTCCTTGGCACATTCTTTTACCTAAATAGAAAGATAGAAAATGATACACATTAGTACATCCTTAAAACTGTTATATTTATTCATACGCTTACAAGATATAAAAATATCTGAACTCGCATAAACATTTATTAAAAGAATCGTTATGTTACATTTGTAGATATAAGAGATGATGGGAATTTATCAACCATTTACCTTTATCCGTTTGTACTACGGAAACTTGAAATATGGATATATTATAGGGCAATTTCTGACAAAGCGGAAGTGGGGGCATCTGTGTCTTGTGGATAAAGAAGTAATATTACACGTAACTCACCTTCTGTGTGATCTTGACCTTGTTACGTGCACCGGGATCTGCAGGGTGGACATGGCCGCTGAGCCCTGACGTGAACATCCCCATGAACTCCTTGACAGAGGCTGTACATGTTGTGGTCTTGTTTCTGATGGCACATCTCCAGTAGCGTTTATCCCCAGATTTGACCTGAAAAAAATAATATAAATACAAATTATACAAATTAATCAATATGTAATTCGATGTCTTTTTTTAATAATCAATTTAAAGCATGTCTCTTTCAAATTTACTGCTTTTTTGCTTGGATCCAGATAATACGCCGATTAACTCACCACAGCCGCGAATAGTAGGCTTACTTTAAAATGCAGATATAGTATTGATGCAGTAATAACTCACCCCTCGATGTGATATTCACTATTGTACTATATAATTGCCTTTTTACCGAGGTCACCAATCCATTTACTATATAAATCCTTTTTACCGAGATTGCCATTTACCGACTTCACTGTAAATCACACCTATTACCACGAATGCCTGTATAATAACAGTCTGGGAAGACATGCGCAAAGCTCCATCTACCATTAGCGTCGGCATTTGTTTGCATTCTTTCCATGGTTGACCAGTATATACCTAATATTATGATATTATACTGGTTATACCTATTACCACGAGTCTAAAACTTCATCAACCATGTAAATTATGGCATCAATAATAAACAGTAATAAAGTTAGTTTATTGTCTTGAATAATCCTTTTAAAAGTTATTTCTTGTAAATATACCTTTGGAAATGATAAACTCATTTATTTATGATACACAGTCAGCCATTTTAATTTTTTCAAGCTATACATATTGCTGTGAACCAGCCATTCAGACGGCTTGAAATGGTGTCATCAGGAAAATACTGATACTCGATTAAAATATAAAATAATTTTAAGCAAGTCCTGTATGAAAAAATATAATTAAAGATTCAAACCAACATAAACAGTGTGTTTTGTATGGATTCTCGTTTAGCTAAAAAGAGGGCACAAAAATGTTGACTCCTCCCAAGAAATCTTTCTGGTGTACAGTATTTTAAATGCACCCATCCATTTCAATTGTCACACTGTCCCCCAGATAAGAAATTTTAAGTGTGCATGTGTGAGATAATGCTATTATACCAGCATTCATGCTATTAGGAATATATAAGGGATATTGCGAATGACCGTATGATAACATTATCTCACACATGCGCACTGCTGATTTCTACTTGAGTTACTTTGGATTTGGGTTAGTAAACACTTAGGTATTAAATTACTGCTATTGTTTTTAAAAACCTATAATTTACAAATGTTCAATGTTGCTCTTTTTACTATTTCAGCACCACTATGAGTCCGCATTGTTTTGGGCTGACAAACTTGTCTCACTTTCCAATGGTAAGACTTTATAATTATTATAGAGGTAGAACTGTACACCATATAATTATATGTTTGAATATTTAGCGTCATTTTAGGCCATTGAGGGCTAACTGTCAATCAGTTAACCTTACCACTCATTCCTGGGATCCTGGAAGGTTAACTAGTACTCGAGCACACCCATCTTGAAAATTGTCTAATAACTTTCCCACATGAATCATTGTTTAGAGATGAATGGCAATGAGATTGAATGTTGTATATCATTCATTCTAGAGACTGTTGCCAAGCCGGGAATTGTACTCACCTCCCCTGCATTGATAGTCAGATGCGCTTCTGACTGAGTTAACAGGACCTGGCCGAAAAATATATGCTAAATAAATAATATTTGTAATCAATTCAGGCATGTAAAAAATACATTGAAGTTTGTTTTGGTATAAAATAAGTTTGTTTGATGTAACAAATTCATTTCTGATACACGAAACCTTTTAAAGAAATTTAAAGGATAAACTGTTTTGTCCATATTTACGTCATTTAAACTGGCCTTTTTCTTTATTTTGCAGGGCTTGTGGAAGATGTATATTGGTATGCCCAGACGCTGTATCACACGGGTCAGTACCATCGGGCTGCTCACCTTATAGTTAGTAAGAAACTACACAGGGTAAGTTTACAATAATTAATAAATAAGTTATACTGGAATGAAGGATTGTTCCTGCTATATTTAACATGTTATAAGGTCGCCAGTTACATTTCAGGTTGTCTAATATGGCATATCCAGTTTTACTGGTGGAAGGAAGACCTCAGACTGAGTAGAATCACCGTCTTTCCGCAAGTAGCTGGAAACTTTCTCACTTAAGGTTTTTGGAGTGAGCAGGACTCAAACCTACAACCTTAGCAGTGAGAGGTAAGTAATCTTGAGACAGCCCCTTAGACCACTCAGCCACGGAGGACCCATAATTATGTAAAATTGGCAGGTTAATATCGATTCATATGTACACGGCTGAAATTTCGGTTGGCAACTTTATTATTTCTTTGAACCTTTGTCTGAATTTAATAATTTTGGTACCAAAGTAAAGCTAATTAAATGTTGATCATCTCTTATTATTTTGAATTAAAACTATTGCTGGTTGAAAAAGAAAACAAAATGGAATTTTAGGAAATAATTATTTTTGATAAAACATTTGAACTACACATCATAATAGAATTTTTATGTTGAAAGATAAAAATATAAATTATCCATGGGTGGCGAAATTTTCATCAATATAATAAAAGAGTGTTTTCTCAGGGCTAAAAATAAGAAAATTATCACAACAATATAACTGTTAGTTTAAAATTTCTTCTTTTTTGTATATTTTAAAAAGAAAAGTTTACCACCCAAAATTGCAATGAATCCATTTCTTTTGATACCAGAGTCACAAAAATCTACTGGTTGGTTAAGTATGAGTTACTCAAAATGTGGTCACCTAATATTTAGACAAGTATCTGCAGTTACTTGCCTTTGTTTATATGTTTCTTATGTAAATACTGAAATGATACTGGTTTACAGAAAGGTTACAAAATTAATATTTTGAAGTAAGTTACACTGACTTAAAACTAAAATATTGGTGTGTTTGGTTTATTGATCACTGTACGGTAAAAAGCGGCAAACATACTTTCATGTATTTACTCTGCGACAGAATTTTGTAAAATGACAGAAATTTGCAAGTATGGCAAATTTAATTCAGTGTGATATGAATTGATGATTATTTCAAATTCAATAAGAAATTATACAGAATAGCATGATGTGTAAATATGTAAATACTGTTTTAAATGTATAATGGTCCTCAATGGCCGAGTGGTCTAAGGTGCCGTCTGAAGATCACTTACCAGTTACCGCTACGGTTGTATGTTTGAGTTCAGCTCGCTCCAAAATCTTTATGTGGACTCACACCACTATTATCTCCCTTGAACAGATGAAAGAGGTAGTTACTTGTGGAAGGACAGTGATTCTACTCTGAGGTCTTCCTCCACCAATTAAACTGCATATAACCTGTAATGTGTTAAAAATGGCATTAAACCGTATTAAAAAAACAATAAAAGCTATAAATTTGATATTTGTTGTGAAACTTAAAAGTCACTCTTGATGTCTGCATGGATATAATTTTCTAAACAACACTAGTAGCAGACCTACCGTATATCGTCGGCCATAAGGCGAGTCGGGCTATAAGTCGAGGGGACTTTTTGACCTTCAGATCTCAGTTTTTTGCATTGACCCTTCCTTAAGTCGACCCAGAATTTTCGAAAAGGAAGTGGGTGAGATTTGGGTCACCTAAATATTAAAATTCCTACAGTAGCGATTGCCTGCACTCACAACTGACCTTACGCCAGTATACGTTCATGTACCGTTATCGAATCAACGGCAAATATGCAGCCGACAAACAAATGCAGTCTTCTGTTGAATATTTGGTATATTCTGTAATCCGTGGATAAGTGTCACCACATATGTGGGAATGCAAATTGCAATAATCGGTTACTTCTGACCCAAATATCCCAAGGCAATTTTCGGCATATATGTTTACACCCGGTGCCAACATCGTATAGGTTGCTAGGCAACGCAATCGTTCGGCTGACCAAGATCAAGGTTTCCCTTGCATAGAGTTAAAACATCAAGCGTCTAATTGAAACCGATCATTTTTTTCAACTGTCAATCAGAGTTTTCCATGAACAAAGTAACTTTCCACGTATGACGTAATCATCCTTTGTGTTTGCGAGATGCATAGTTGATTGACAAGAGTGTAATTCAATTCTGCACTTTGGTGTCATTGTTCATATAGACTGTTGCTGAAACTGAAATTCGACGTTCAAAACTTCAGTAGGAGCTGACCGTTGGTAAAAAAAATCATCACTCGGGACTAGGACGGGGCCATAAGTCGAGTAGGGATTCAGAGAGTGATTTTGGAGTCTGAAAAATTCGACTTATGGCCGACGATATACGGTACTTTTTTATTTTTCATTAAATTGTCAACATAATTTATAGACTACATTTGAATTATTCTTTTGTATTTTCAGACCCATATATGCTGCAGATATTTAACTGCCAAATGTCATGTAAGTACATTTATTATGTTTGCGATATCCTTCATAGCTCATTGGTATTAGATTTGTTTGTAATATCACAGCGGTAGTCTGCATTGCATCAGAGCAGGTATGAATTTGATTCTCAGACATGTCATAATGATGTCAAGACCTTAAAATATAGTTCTAGAAATTTCCTCATCAGCATTTAGCAAATATTGCTAGATATGATGGAGGTATCATTCCATTTGCCTAACACATTCATTGTTTGTAGTAGGATTCCAGATTTGTTATACATTTGTATATATAAATTATTTATTTCATGCTTTTTTTGTGTATTGTAGAGGTTTCTCAATGAATTATTTATAATAATTTCACTGTAAATAATAGTGGAATTATAAATGGTAATTTTACTGTTTATAATCATAAAAAAAATGCCTGGATTTGTGTGTAATATCACTGAAATCGGCGTGCTCATTTGTGTTTTTGCCACTTGTGAACTTATGACCATGTCATGGACAGTGTTTACTTAATAAAATAAAAAATGGTATTTCACCCAAACCAATAATTATTAAAACTCTGTTTGATTGATACTATCCATACCATTTTTTAGGAAAGCTCAATGCCAGAAATTATTGATAACCCTGGTATGAGTTTGAATTGTAGTTAGTGTTGATACTGTATATATGCCACCGTGATTGCTTGGGTAGTGATACTAGTTTGGTTATTCCAGTATGAATGCAAGGAGTATCAAGAAGCACTGAACATCCTGGACTTTGTAGAGCCCAGCACCATCCACCCAATCAACAAGAGGATGTCCTTCAATATCAACCAGAGTCTTACAGAGCAGCCAGACACAACCAATAAGAGTGTAAGTTTTGTCCCAGTTTAACCCTTTACTTCATAAAGACGCTTTTGGACACCTTTAATATTGAAAGCATTACTTCACCATATGTCAGCAATAGGTGAATTATGTTTATATTAACTGACAGAGTGGAAAACAGTGCAGGAAGTGTTCAGATTGCTCGTCACGAGCAATCTGAACTCTTCCTGCACTGTTTTCAAAGGCCTTCTGTGATTGGAGAGGGAAAATGCCTATCTATGGAGTAAAGGGTTAAAGTATACATGTATATCGAATCATTAAGGGGTGGGGTGGATTTTAAATGGCGTTTAATGCCAGGGTTTTTTTTCCTTCTTTAGCAGACGCTGTTAAATGGTGTCTTCCCCTTGCTGATTTTTTTCTCCTATTTTTTCACTTCGCTAAAAAAATACCTTTCCGGTAAAAAGGGTCCTTTTCGCGAAAAACATGCCCGGTTTGCCTATAAATTATTTTTCAGAGATCGTAAGTTTATATTTGTGTAGCGTAACATTTCACATAGTAAATTTATGCAAGACATCATATGGTTACTTTTTAAAGTTTTCATAAAAATAGCATCTATTTGTACATATTGTCATATCAGTGACCACGTGATGTCATTGAATTGAAGAGACTTACACATATATCCCCAATTTAAATCACAAAATCAACACATTTCAATTTATTTTTCAAGAACTGGATATTTATATTTGTGTGGCATTGCATTTCGCACAGTTAAAATTATGCATGACATCAGAGGTTAGAATTGAATATAGTGTCCAATCGTAAATAGGGTCATGCGAGGTCATCAAATTGTCCAGACTTACACGGGAAATAACAAAAACTTCCACATTTTCAGTCGCTAAAACAATACATTTCATTTCATCAGTGATCACGCGAGGTCATTGATCACGCGAGGTCATTCAATTGTCCAGACTTATGTGGGAAAAACAAAAATCTCCCCATTTTCAATTGTAAAAACAATATATATTTATTTTTTAAGGACCGTTTATTTATATTTGTGTTGCAGTGCAGTTTGCGCAGTAAAATTATGCATGACACCATAGGTTACATTTAAAAATAGCGTCCAGTCATAAATACCCATGCCAGTGATCATGCAAGGTCATGGAATTTTCCAGGAAGATCTAGATCAAATCTATTTTCTGAAAATGTACAGCAGTCTATTTTTATATTTTTAAAAAATATGCATGCTGACTGTGATCATTAACAAGGTAATAATTCAATGATTAGAAGTTGGGGAGGGGGTGTCTTTGTATTCCATTGTCATAGAATTATTGTTTTTTTATCATCACAAAGATAATTTAATATTCAACAAAGTTTACATTAACATAAAAAGTGTACAATCAATATATCTTGCAGAAATATTGTCTTTATAAGCAAGATATATATAAACTAGTGTTGAATTTTAAAAAAAATGGAATGAAACAAAATCTATTGAGTTTTTATACATATATCTTATTATTCAATTACCAAAGAATAAAACTTTTTATATAACCAGAAAGAAAATTTAATTTGCAAAAATTTTTTACATACAGACAAAAAGTATAAAATTAATATTTATTACTGAAATAACGACTTAAATGAACTGGGTGTGTAATCAGTGTATACTTATAAATATCCCCTATAAGGATAGTGCAGAAACCTTATCAGCTGGACGTCTGTTTCCTTCTACCTGTGTCTGGTAGGATAGACAATACTGCTATATCTCTATGAAGTAAAGAGTTTTTAATGACACTGCTGTCATGCATTTACTGAATTTTAGAAAACAATTCATTATTGAGATATTTTTCAAATTTAGTTAAAGTTTTAAATAAAGAAAAATGTTTGTATTATATGACCAGTATTTTATTAAACCATTAATCGTTTCTACTGTTGTATGTAAAAAAAAAATCTCCAAATTCTGAACAACGCCCATAATTTTTTTCCCTAAAGCAGGTGTGGGGCTGCTTCCCCTTTTTCTAAATGCAATTTTCAACACATATGTAATATGTGGCAACAAGGGTTAAAAAAATGACTCTTCAAAGTGCAAGAGTATGCAGCTTTTAACTACAATATATTCTATTGACCTTACAATGTCTTAAATGTGACATTTACTTTAATAAAAAAGCATAAAATAGTGTATAATTTATAATATATATAATTCACATATAAAAACACCCAAATGCAAACTAAATTCTACGACCTCGGTGAGAGATACTGGTAAGTGATATTGAGATGGCACCTGAAATGACTATGCAATTGAGGGTTCGATACACTTTGCTTGATAGACTGTCACATGTTTTACAGTTGGAGAGTTCTGTGAACTTGTTGCGGGGTAAGATTTATGAGGCGATGGAGAACAAGGCCCTGGCGATGGAGTGTTACAGAGAAGCCCTCAGACAGGATGTGTACTGCTTCGAGGCATTTGATCTAATAGTCAATCACCAGATGCTGTCGGCACAGGAAGGTAGTATTAATAACAATCATATCCAGCTATTTTGCAATGCTAAGAAATAACATAAAATTGTTACATTATGTTTTTCACTGCTGAGGTCATAGGTTCGAGCTCAGCTTGGTTCTTCAGGACTTTTTTTTACCCTATTTAGCTCGCCGGGACGAAGTCCAAGGAGAGCTATTGTCATGACCCCGTCGTTGGCGGCGGCAGCGGTGTTGTCTGTAGACTCCCAGGTTTAACTTTTGCATACAAGTGTCAGATATCTATGCAACCACTCATTGGATGTCAATGAAACTTTGCATGTGTGGTTACCATCATCAATGGAACACACAGAGACAAGAACCATAACTCTGGATTGCATTTTGGCACAGTTATAGCCCTTTTTGGACTTTGCGTTTAGTTGCGTACAAGTTTCACATATCTATGCAACCACTCATTGGATGTGAATGAAACTTCACACGTGTGTTCACCATCATCAATGGAACACACAGAGACAAAAACCATAATCTGGATTGCATTTATGCACAGTTATGGCCCTTTTTGGACTTAGACGCCCAGGTTAAACTTTGCGTTTACTTGCGTACAAGTTTCAAATATCTATGCAACCACTCATTGGATGTGAATGAAACTTCACATGTGTGTTCACCATCATCAATGGAACACACAGAGACAACAACCATAACTCCGGATTGCATTTTGGTACAGTTATGGCACTTTTTTGACTTACACACCAAAGTTAAACTTTGCATTTAGTTGCGTTTAAGTTTTAGATATCTATGCAACCACTCATTGGATGTCAATGAACCTTCACATGTGTGTTAATTATCATCAATGGAACACACACAGACAAGAACTGTAACTCTGGGTTGCATTTTGGTACAGTTATGGCCCTTTTTTGACTTAATTTTTCAGGTTGAAGTTTTTTTATCAGGTAAGATATCTATGCAACCACTCACTGGATATGAATGAAACTTTGCATGTGTGTTCACCATCATCATTGAAACACACAGAGATAAGAACCATAACCCTGCATTGCATTTTAACACAGTTATGGCCCTTTTCTGACTTAGCCACACAGGTTAAACTTTTGCGTTTTGTTTCATTTAACTTTAACATATCTGTGCAACCACTCATTGGATATGAATCAAACTTCCCATGTGTCCTCACCATCATCAATGGAAGACAGAGACACAGGAACCATAACTCTGGGTTGCATTTTGGCACACTTATGGCCCTTTTTGAACTTAGACACCCGAGCTAAACTTTGAGTTTAGTTGCGTTAAAGTTTAAGATATCTATGCAACCTCTCATTGAATGTGAATGAACCTTCACCATCATCAATGGAACACACACAGACATGGAACACACACAGACATGGAGCACACACAGACAAGAATCATAACTTTGGATTGCATTTTTGCCACACTTATGGCCCTTTTTGGACTTAGACACCCAGAGGCGAGCTTTGTTGTCTTCTGACAGCTCTTGTTTATAGACACTGTAGACATCTTCCTGGAGCAGAATCTTATATATAACCATATTTTCCCCATGTTGTTCCTCTAAGAAGTTCAAAAATCATGATTTTAATCCCACAGTTATGAAGTAGAATGCTCTCCCCAAATTCTGTAAAAAGTCCTTGTTTTCTCAGCTTCAAGTGAACATAGTCGGGCCCTATTAGCTCAGTCAGTTAAGCGACTGCCTATCAATCCAGGGGTCTTGAGTTTGAATCCCCGCTCGGCAACAGTCTCCGTGATGATTGATATACGATATTGTGTCTCATTGTCATTTGTCTTATTGCTGATTCAAGTGGGAAAGTTATCAGTTACTTGTGGAGATGGGGTGTGCTCGAGTACTGGTTAACCTTTCAGGATCCCAGGAAACAGTGGTTAGATTAACTGATCATCTGTTAGCCCTCAATGGCATAAAATGACGCTAAATAATCAATCAATCAAATGAATCAAATAAACCCATTAAACAATTCTATCCAAAGTTTAATGAATTAACTTGTTACTGAATCTGCAATACATGTATATAGGGGCCCATTGTTAAAATGTGTTTAAGAATTGCAATTTGGGATCAGCTTTTGCAAATTATGTTGGCAATATTGGGCAAACCTTCATTCACAGAACATTGTTTAATACCTGATTGCAAATACTTGTCTCTGAAAGAGAGAACAAAATAAAACATCACTCTGTAAAAGTGTCATTTATTTCTTTTATCTGCATTTATCTGCGTTACCTTGTTATTGTGAATTTATTATGCTTCAATTTCAATTAATAAATTTCAGATTTAAGCATATAGTCGCCGCTTCGTTCATAACTGTGTCACCAAATATTGTTCACACTATTTCTCTACAATCTCTGTTGGAATTTTATGAAACTTGCTAGAATACATCACCACCAAGTGGAGATGTGCATTTTGTCTTAAGGTTTCGTTTCGATGATTTTTTACAGAGCAATAACCCTTTGATTGAGTCCATTATCAAATCTTTTTGTCCTCTCTACTCAATCAAGCACTTACTCAGTGAGCATCCATTGGTTCCACTAATATCTGGTTAGATATTGATTTTACGCAGTTCATCAGGTACCACAGGTTCACACAGCAACTTTAATTTTTCTGAAATGTAAATATGAAATTAGATACTCAAGCTTGTGGCAGACCCTTAATTTTTTTTTTTTTTTTTGGAAAGGGATGTAACTACTGTAAATGATTGAAAGACATCATATTTTCCATATTCCAGGTCATAAATGACAAAAAATATAACAAATATTTTATCATCATCTGATTATATTGTCATGATAGAAAAAAAAATTCAATTAAATATAGGTTTGTATTTATCAAGAATATTTACTTGTATTTTCAATACAAGCATGGTGCTACCGGTAGTTTTACAAAAAAAAAAAAATCCGTATTTAAAAACAAACTTGGATGACAATCTAAGAATTTATTTATAATGCCTTATTTCATTATATTTCAGAAAGAGAATTGTTAAATTCATTACCGTTTGGTCTACAATGTCCAGATGAAGAGGAGGAACTAGTCAAATATTTATATGAGAGTAGGTTGAAAAAGGTAGGATAATATAAACTTTACTGAAAATAACAACAGTATTATTTGGTTTATACTAAATTTATTTTAGCTCAATTGCAAGAAATCGAAAAGTTTATTTGAACCAGCCAGGCCCAATTAGCTGAAATTGGTTGCGCATCTGACTATCAATCCAGGGGTCGTGAGTTTGAATTCCTCCCCAGCCATAGTCTCTGTGGCGATTGATTAACGGCATTGCATATCACTATCATTCGTCTCTCACGGCAGATTCAAGTGGGAAAGTTATCAGTTACTTGCGGAGATGGGGTGTGTTCAAGTACTTGTTAACTTTCCAGGATCCTAGAAACAGTGGTTTACAGTTAACTGATCGTCTGTTAGTCCTCGATGGCATAAAAATGATGCTAAATATTCAATCAATGAATCACTCTCGACCCATTTCCTGGGTTGAACCAATACTGAGTTGTTGTTTTTGGAGAGGCATTGGGTTGAGTCGGTGATCAAACCTGCAACCTCTGAACATTTATAGTTTAAACATCCACTTGAACTACACCAGATAAATATGATCAGGAATAAACCAAAAATAAAAACCACAGAAATAATCAGTAATTGATGTAACGTTATGATTGTTTTGTTTTTAGGTCCTCTTTTCAAAGATCAGCAGAACTTACACTGTCGTTCCATCTGTGAACTTTTGTTTACATAAATTTTTGTTATAACGATCATAGTGACAAAATCATTAATGAAAGACCTTTCTAAAACTTTAAATATCGCTTACAATAGTAATCAGGAGGTGGCAAAAGCACTCGTCCGCTCGTCCTGACGTGTGGTTTTTGTCTGCAGACAAGTGATTTTTACCAGTCACTAGTCCGTTGGATGAGTTAACTTTTTGACCTAGATCGAAAAATAAACAATCAGAAAACTGTAAAAAAGAAATGATCCAAAGATTTTACGTTGTTTTTTTCTATATTTCATTGCTGGTAATATCTTTTGTGAATTTGACATTTAAATTTCATCAACGATAACTTTATTCTTCAGAATATTTCATGGTCTTTTTGCATTTTACAGAGGCTTGAATGCATCAACTTTTTTATGTTTTCCACAAGCTGAATGTATTTGGAAAAAAAGCGTCATATAAACATCAATAAAATTAATGTTTATTGCCTGATCATAAAGTTTAAAGCTAGTGGTGTACTAACTGTAAATGAAGTAATAACAATATTTAAGGTAAGATAAGGTAGTCACAACATGCTTCAAAATAGACAACATTTTAGTACAACATTTTTGGACAAGTGAATTTTCCATCCAGAAGAGTACTTTTTACCGTGACACTTGCCCAATGAACGAGTGCTATAAAAGTTTTTCCTGACCCCTGTTAGTTTGATAGAGTGGCTCTGAAATTCACCTGGCATTACTTTATCCTTTCAGTACACATGTAAACTGTGTCAATTTCTTTGTTTATGGAAAGATGGCAAAATATGAGTGTGTAATAAATACTAAATTACTGGAATACGTTGAGTCAAAGCTTATTTTATTATGGTAAAAACACAGAAATGTACTCTTGAAAAAATACATCTTCAAAATATAATGCATGAAACAATGGTAATTTTTATAGCTCGACTATTCGGAGAATAAGGAGAGCTATTCTACTCATCCAGGCATGGGCATCTCAGTAACCACTGTATGTATTACCTTCAAACTTTACACAAGCCTTCCAAGTCATCAACCCTATTAGAATTACTAAGTTATATAACTCTTGCATGAATATAATACAAATTATTGTCCTTGTTTGACTTAGAAATTCTGGTTAAAATTTTGCATGCAAGTCCTTATCTCAGTAACCATTGCATGTATTGCCTTGAATTTTACTCAAGCCTACCTAGTCATCAACCCTACTACAATAATTAAGTTGGATAACTCTTGCGTGAAAATAATACAAATTATTGCCCTTGTTTGACTTAGAAATTCTGGTCTAAGTTTTGCATGCAAGTCCCTATCTCAGTAACCATTACATGTATTGCCTTGAAACTATACACAAGCCTTCATAGTCATCAACCCTTCTACAATAACTAAGTTAGATAACTCTTGCATGAATAAAATACGTATTATTGCTCTTGTTTGACTAAGAAATTCTGGTTAAAGTTTTGCATGCAAGTCCCAATCTCAGTTACCATTTCATGTATTGCCTTAAAACTTTACGCAAGCCTTCCTAGTCATCAACCCTACTACAATAACTAAGTTAGATAACTCTTGCATGAATATAATGCAAATTATTGCCCTTGTTTGACTTAAAAAATCTGGTTAAAGTTTTGCATGCAAAAACCATTAAGTCTATATCTCACAAACCACTCAATGTATTTGATTGAAACTTTACACAAGTCTTCCCAGCCATCAACCCTACTACAGTAACTAGATAAGCTAACTCTTGCTTGAATATAATTCAAATTAATACCCTTGTTTTACTTAGAAAATCTGGTTAATGTTTTGGGTGCAAGTACCATAAGTCCATATCTCAGTTACCAATGTATGTATTGACTTGAGACTTTACACAAGCCTTCCTAGTCATCAAACATTCTACAGTTACTAAGTTAGATAACTCTTGCATGAATATGATACAAATTATTGCCTTTTTTGACTTAGAAATTCTGGTTAAAGCTTTGCGTGCAAGTACCATCAAATCCATATCTCAGTAACCAATGCATGTATTGACATGAAACTTTACACACGTCTTCCCAGTCATCAAACCTACTACAGTAGCTGAGTTAGATAACTCTTGCATAAATATAATGCAAATTATTGGTCTTGTTTAACTTAGAAATTAAAGTTTTGCGTGCAAGTACCGTCAAATAAATCTCACCAACCACTCAATGTATTTGATTAAAACTTTACATATTATGGCATTGTAGTCATGAAACCAACTAAATTGATCAAGTGGGATAACTCTTGCCAATAAATGCCTTTATTTAACTTAGAAATTTTATAACTCAGCAGTCACTGCTTGTATTGGATTGCACTTCATACAAGGTATTGCAGTTATATGACTTACTCAATTTTGTAAGTTACATGTACGTAGATAACTCTTATTTGCTTTGATTTGTCATCAGTCTCCATCAAATTTGTGCTTTTGTGACAAATATTCGAATAGTTGAGTGCACTGTCCCTCTGTCCCTCCGACAGCTCTTGTTATAAGGGTGACACCATAAACGTCAATTTACAGTTTACTTTGATTACAATTTGTTTATTGCTGTTTCAGTATGATAAACCTCAGGATGCCATAGTACCAGAGCCACTGATCCAGTTGAGTGATAATTTAGACATAGTGGTCAACCTGGCAGAGAGACATTATTATAACTGTGATTTCAGAGAGTGCTATAGACTTACAACCAGGTAAATTATGATGGCGTTAAAATGCACATAATTATGTACTGTCAAACCTGAGTAAACGGTCACCTCTATAAAGCAACCACCTGTCTTAAGCAACTATATTTTCTATTTCCCGTTTCTATGCATTCAGATTATATTAACTTGTATTAAGCTACAACCTGTCTTAAAATGCCACTTTGCTCATTCCCTTGACTCGCTGCTTAAGACAGATTTGAATGTATATGAAAATTAAACCACTTGTCTGTATTCAAATATTGAAGTTTATATAGTAACGTTATATCGTTACCGTTTTTCCAGACTGTTGGAGACAGTTATTTCTGTGTATTATGCTATCCATCTGTCAGCTTCTCTGGGAATCCCCTCCCATAAGTTCAATACAATTTAATTGAAATTTAGTAAAAAAGCATAATATTAAGTTGTTAATTTGAGCGTTCAGTTTATTTCTTAATTTAAATGATTTTCTGTGACTGAGCAGTAACAGGTGCTGCCTTAAGATCATAAATCTCACAGACAAAGGTTGTGGGTTCGAGTCAAGCTCAGCCAAAAACTTATAAGAGAGTGAACAGTAGGTTCATATCTCTGACATGAACTTGCAACAAGTATGAAATAACAGTAATTCCTTTAATATTATATATATATGTTGATTTTTCAGAGTACTGAATGCCGATCCATACAACAGCCAGTGTTTACCATTACATATAGCAGTATTAGTGGAGTTGAAAAAATCTAACAGTAAGTTCTCTTCTTGATGTATTTTATTAAAATGATTCTTTAATAAAACAAACTATTATTGTCTGATATTTGTCAAATTTGTGCATAAGATTAATAATCATTATAGACCATGATAACTTTTTAGCACTACATATATCTAATTTTTCTTGAGTTTTGCCCCTTTTTTAACTAAGATAATTATGCTCCCTGAAGAGCTCGCATAAAGCTGCTACTCCGTCGGTGCCTGTGTGCGTCCATCCAAATTGATTTCTTAAACATACCTTCAAAAGATCGAAAAGGAATCCAACAAAAATTGAAACATGGATAGAGGGTAATGTATGGAAGTGCAAGCACAAGAACTTATAACCCTATCATGAATAATGACAGAATTATTATTGTACTTCTTTTTTTTTATTCTTCTTTTGGTTATTTTTGCTTGTTTGGAGCATATCTTTAAAAGTTATTTTAACAAGACTTGGAATAGGGATAGAGGGCAATGTGCCATAACTCTATTGTGTCTGTTTTCGACACAATTGTCTCCCTTTTTTCAGTTGCTTTTACTTGTTCAACAGTTTGCTAGAGGTTAACTATTAAATCAGGCATTAATCTGGGAGCATCCATCAGTTCTACCAATACTCATATATCTCCATTAGATGCTCCCGTGATAAACAAATATTGTTTGATTATTTTCAAATATCTTATACTTTGCACACTTGTTTTTTAACTAACTTGGAAGTGTTACATACTTTTATTGTCCTTCCAACAGCTTTGGAGATCTTTGCATGTCACCAAGACTTTTATATTTTGAGCTTGTCTTTTTTGGGGGGAAAACGAAGAGCTATTGTCATGACCTTGTCAGTGACGTCATTGTTGTCTGCTGGTTAAAATTTTATGTTTAGTTCAGTTTTTTTTCTCTTTCTGAACAAATATCTAAATTATAGTGACTAAACTTCATAAACACATTCATGTTATGTTATAGAAACCATGTATATACCTAAGTTTTTATACTTTTGGCTCAAAAATCTTAAGTTAAATGTTTTTGTTTAGCTCAGGTTTGACTTCTTTCTTTTTTTCAGATCTATTTTATTTTTCAGTAATAGATATTTATTCTGTAAACTTCTCACCATAAAGTTAAAAAAAAAAATGGCCAATACTGACCTTGACCTACTAAGTGGACTTTAAAAAGATTAGTGTCTGCAACTGCTTGTGGTGCTCTTGTCCTTTACATATTAAGGTACATTGATTTACGTTCTTATTATAATAGCGAGATAAATAGGCACTTTTATGAAAATCTCACATTTTACAAAATATAAAAATTTCTCATAAATTTTTTCAGGTCTTTTTTATTTAGCACACAAGTTGGTAGATTTATATCCAAACAAACCGGTAAGTATCTTTCTACTTTTTCACATGGCCAATGGTCTAAGGCAAAATCTCAAGATCATTTACATCTCCCTGCCGAGGTTAAGTTGGGTGTTAGTCCAGCTTAGTCCAAAATCTTTATGTGAGAAATTAACTTGTGGAAGGATGGTGTGTCTACTCAGATTTATTCTGAGGTCTCCCTCCTCCAATAAAACTGGCTGCCATATACAGTCAAACATGTTTAATTGGTCACCTCAATTAAGAAGCCATTTGTCTTAAGCAGCCACATTTGCTATTTCCCATTTCTATGTTTCCAGAGCAAATTTACCTGTAGTAAGCAACAACCTGTCTTAAAAGGCCACTTTTGCTCCTTTTACTTGACTGGCTGCTAATGACAGGTTTAACTGTATAACGTATAATTTGTTGAGAATGGTGTTTATCCCATTAAAAAAATATATTCCATGTAATTTTACTGTCTTGTGTCAAAAGTAGATATTAAATATTGTCGTTAACTGAAAATAGATGTAAGAATTGCTGCAGCTAAAGTATACGGAAAATGACAAATTCACCATAAATAAGGTTTATCTGTGGAATATTTTAATATTAATGAAAATGAAATGGATTTGGCAACTTCTTTTAACTATTCCTGAATTTAAGGTCATGTGCAAGGGTTAGATAATGTCTCCTTACTGATAGTGCAAGTTAAAAAGTTCTCATTTAATATTCAATTCTCTATGAGCGTATGCTTTATCATACTAATTAATTGCATGTACTTCACATTTTGTGACCAAGTTATATTTCTGTTTTAATTAAAATTATTTTTAGTTATCTCAGGAATGACCAACCAATGATGTTCCATTCCTTCTATTTATATTGGTTATTATCCAGCACCGTATACTGGCAAATTGATTGCTGTTTCTGCGAGTTTTAAGCCAGTCAATGGGCATTATGGCACAGTAAATGTCCTGCCTAATTGTGTTCCCATATTTGTTACAATCAAACTGAGCTACTAAAGTAGAAATGGGGACCAGATTCATCATAACTTATCCTGATACCTGAATATCACTGCTTTTTATTGCCATTCAAAGAATGGTGAAGGACATTAAGTGTTACCCCTGTCCGTCTGTTCGTCTGTCTGGTAAAAAATTGGGTTTCCGATCAATAACTTCTGAAAGGTAATACATATTTAATTAATATTACTTGTACCTATATAATTATAAAATGCAGATCAAGTTCGATATTTGACACTGTCAGTCAGATTTTACAGGCACTGTGTTCCCTTTTCGGCCCAATTGTTTACCAATCAATAATTGGAGTATTTGTGTCGAGAGACACATTTCTAGTTCTCCTAAAAAACTACCATTTGCATGAAAGACAAAATTCCAAAAGGTTCAATGAAGGAATAACATCATGAATGTAAATATTCCAACATAAATGTTCGTGATTGATTTTTATACTATTGTTTGTTTGTAATAACATTATACAGAAAATATATTGGAAACTTTTATTGCACAAGAGTTGTGTTAAAGTGAAACAATAATTTCAGGTGTCCTGGTTTGCTGTCGGATGTTATTATTTATTGATAGACAAAAAAGAGCCAGCTCGAAGATATTTAAGGTAAGAATTTATTGATGAATTTCAGTTCGTAGGTGTTAGTTTCATTTTGCAATGCAACTGATTTGTTGGATACAGGTTGACTCTCGCAATGCTTTCAAAAACTCACCTTTGGCTTTTGTTGTCTAGTCAAATGTCATGAAAATGCATTTACTGGTTGGACTTTTTACACGATTCAGTTGTTTGTGTTGTCAGGTCAGGATGAAAACTTATCCCTTGTAAACTTGCTAAATCTGGTTGATTTTTCATGTGGAAATTTCTGTTACTTTAATATTTTTCAGAAGTAAAACAACTCGACTTTAAATTAAATGCAATATTTTGAAAATAAAAACTGAATTTTGTGGTGTAGGACATCTTCTATTTACGTTTCTGAATAATTATGCATATGCAATATATGGCTTTTAAAGGATGCCCAATACTGGGGTGCTTGTTGTGGTGCTAACTACAACCACAAAATTATTTATCTTACTTGTTCCACACAAATGTATATGTCAAGATGGCATATATAGATAGTATATATTTATTTATTTGTAACCAAAATATGTTCAAGCACTTTATAGCTTAGCATGGAGAAAATATTGGCTCTTGTAATATTTAGCAAGTGCAAGACAGTTAAAATTTGATCCCTGCAGATGTTTCAACACGTGGGTTTCATGCAAATGTTGAGAAAGCAGTCTTGGCGTTTTAAGTTAAAAATCAGTTATGGCTGCTAATAAAACATTTAATACAATAGACTAATTAGTATTCAGGTAAATTGCTCTATATGCCGTTAGATACATACATGTACATGTAGATATAGGTATTTCTGTTGATCAGTTTCTCTCTCACCTTTTCATAATATTGGGATCAAAGATTAATTTATTTGGATTCACATGAGATATTGATTATCGGTAGTGCAATCAATTTGATATCGTAATTAAATATTAAAAAGCATTGTGTTTTTTTCTTCAAATTTAATTGTTTATATAGAATAGATTATATGAATCTCAAACAATGATTGCAACATTCAATTTACAATCAATTGTCAGAATACTTCACCTTTACAAGTATTGAGTTAATCTTGTTCTAACAATAAATAAACACAAATAACGCCTTCTCAAGAAGTACTAAGAAAATGCAGATGAAATGTCTTTCTCATTTCAATGAATTGATCTAGTATTAAAGGATAACCTGTTGTCTCTGATACCAGATATGACCATTTGACCATGACATAGGTTAATAACAATAGAATATGTTATATGGAATGATATTGATAGATCATATGTGTAACCGTAATAAATGGATATGGTAATTGTATTAGTATTGATAAACTCCTTCAAGTAGAAATTGAGAAAATAGTCACTCTTGATGATGCAGATGAAGTGTATAAATTCAGGTTTGAAAGAGGAAGACAATTTAAAGGGACAATCTAACTTTGGAGATATTTTGTCCACTCAATTGCTATGCTAATATAAGGGTTAGGTTCTGTCATATATAGATATAAAGTTACGTTTAATTAAACTTTTGGAGTAGCTTTGAATCCCTCTGTGGAGTTTCTTGCCCTGGTTAGAGCCAGTAGTGGATGTTTCTGTTAAAGAGGTCATCAGGTTGAATCTTAGATCGAACCTGTGACCTGGCTTTAGTGACTAAAATTCTATCAATTACACCACAGCCCAACACAAAAAAGAGGGGTTATAACTCTAGGTGCACCAACTTTCCATCAAATATGATTAATGCTCCTATTTATGTTTCTTTAGTTTGATAATCGATGGCTGATTTCTTTCATTTATTTTGTATAGTAAAGCTACAACATTAGAACGACAGTTTGGACCAGCTTGGTTGGCATTTGGCCATTCTTTTGCCACTGGGAATGAACATGATCAGGCCATGGCTGCATACTTTACGTCTTCACAGCTGATGAAAGGGTGAGTTCTATATCTGTTTTCTGTGTACATGTACGTCACCTGTACACAAATGATCAGTACACAGGAATGTAAATCTAGTAGGTTTGAATCTCTTATCACATTGAAATGCCATCCATTTATCCGTCCAACCATATGTTTGTCTATCTTTACAAGTTTTACAAGTTTAACAAGATTAGCAACAAACCCAATGTCCTCCAATTTCTTTTCTTAAAGCATTGACTAAGTGATTTAAGTCAAACTTGTCTAATGCACTTTCTCATGATCACTGATACCTCGCCCCATCTTTCATATCTGAGGTTGTAGGTTCAAGCCATTTGAGAGTGTTTGTCAGCCATTTGAGGAAGAATACTGCTTGTTCCCTCTACATACACTCTTCAACTTTCATAATTGGTCAGCTGTATTTATTGATATTTCAGCAACACAAGTTTGTAAATTTCTTATTTTAATGTACAATCTAATGAACAAAATTAATTCTTTGTGCATATTTTCCATATTAGTATTATGCATGTACACCATTTGCAGCAATTTTACCTCATTGAAACTATACATCTCTGCAAGTATCTTTGGACAAATTTAGTCCATGCCTGGCTAACGTTCTGATTAACATTGGATGGGGGGTATTTTTGTCATTTATTTTTCAGATCACCTTTATAAGGAACGGTCGTCATATGACGTAACGTCTCAAAATAACGTAATTTTACCATGACAAATGTTTGATATATGTTCAGAAAGAAGCTCAGCATTTTACATACAAGAGTCAACTTACACAGAAAATGTTGAACAATAGGTGCTCTGTAATGATATTACACTAGGTTAATATAAAAGATATGTCATAGGTTATCACACTCCTGCATCTTAAAATATTTTATTAAACTGGTAAACTTGAGTTTTAAGAAAATGATATTTCCAGTTAAAAATGAAAAGGAATGCCTTGTCTTTGCCATTATCATATGGTGCAGTCAGGGAACAAAATGACATGGAAACCAGCCTTGGGAAATGATATAGAGCAACCCCTCCCCCATTTTATTTCATATGTAATTACGTATTACCCACATAGCAGTGGGAAAATAATATAAAGTATCCCCCATAAATAGTTTTATTTCTATAAAGTAAATGAATGTTGTGATATCATCTTCAGGTGTCATTTACCAGCCTTGTACATCGGCCTGGAGTACGGACTGACGAACAACGCCAAACTAGCGGAACGGTTCTTCAGTCAGGCTTTAAGTATAGCCCCAGAGGATCCATTTGTGCTGCATGAGATGGGAGTCATCTCCTTCCAAAATGAGGAGTAAGTACCTTTGTAAAGGATCTTACATTTACGCTCATTTATTATGAATTAATTAAACGAGTTGGTAAAAATATATTAATTGAGGTTCTGCCGAGTCTTATATTTTGTTTATTCAGATGAGGGATTTTTTTCTTTGTCTTGTATACAGTCACAGAACTTGTAGTTAACATTAATGTTTAAGAACGGAGTTGTCAGCAAAACATATTTAGATACTACACTTCTACTGTGAAATCATTAATTTCCGTCGGGTACTTTTTTTCGTGGATTTCGTGGGGAGCCTAGACAACGAAATCAAATACCCACGAACTTAGTTTACGCTATGTAATGCTGTCAACTTATAAATTACCTCTGTGTTTATATGCCTACATGCTTTGCATTGTGGTTAATAATCCATACTTGGTTTATATATTTTCTTTTGTCATATTGCATTAATATTTTCATTGATAATTTTGTAAACTGTGTAAGAATTTTTAATACTCATATCATCTCTAATTCTACATCCATCTGCTCATAAACGTGTGTGCGTGTAGCGAGATGTGTTCTAATTTACCCCCACTGCTTGTGTATTCCAATCAAATGTCAGAGGTGCTAAAAATAGACTGTCACCATGTAGCTAAATGCTATCAAGATGAAACAGTTTGAAACAATGTGATGTAATGACCTACGGTAAACATTGCAAAAAGTGTAAAACATTGTAAAGGGACTGTATGTGCGCATACAAAGAAAACTAAAACACATGTTTCTAGTGTCAGAAGTAATACATTTTATTAAGTGGTATTTTTATTTATTTAATTCTATTGTTTCTCTTTATGATCAAATATATGGTGATACATTTTTAATGAATAAAACAAACAAATCTCTTAAAAGACGTAGCTCATTCATTTACTGTTCATTATCACAGTCACATGATGTCGCACATACTATTGTTATTTACAGTAGGCCTGCCTTCTGAAACCCTTTCTGGATTAGATCTTGTACTCCTCCTTTCCTCTCCCTTGTTTGCATAACAATTAGTTCAATATCATACTTGTACATTAGGGCACTAATAGGCATGTGTCAACTCATCGGCACAGCAGGTTGCAATAAACCCTGACATGCGACGTGTGTATTACAGCAGAGGTTAATGAATGGAACGCACTATGTGATGTCAAAAGTGTAATCTTATTTAATTTTTTATTTTTTTGGAAATTGGGTTTCAACGAATTTAAGTCCCGACGAATATGTCTTTAAAGTGGAAATCATGATATTTAATACCCACGAAAATAAATGATTTCACAGTATTACTTAATTTAATTTGATGTTTAATATTGTTTATAATAAGAAGTATATATGTAGAAGTTATAATAACTCTTATTAGGGATGCATATATCAGAAACCAAAGGTATTTGGGCTTTTATAAATACAATAATTATTTCTGTGGTATTCAATTATGTTGCCAATGCAGGAAACATTTGATAGGGGTAAAATACTCTCATCAAACTTTCAGCATTTTGTAATGTAGGCATTTAACATATACATGTAGGTAAAAAAATCCATCAAAAGCCAAGTCAATCATCTTTATCATATGTGTCGGTATCTCAAAAAAATATTTATCTGAATTTAAAAAAATGAAGTGTTTTTATTTACAACTGAAACATAATTGATTGAAACATGTCCCCCAATAATAAATGACTTTGTTATGTTAATCACGCTAACATAACAATTGTAGTTATCTCTGTATGAGATGTCAGAATGACTTATTAGTTTTATATTGATTACTTCATGTAAGTTAGTTACATTGAGGCCATGCTTCCAATAGCTGTTGTTATTGTTGTTGTTGTATGGTGTTTTGCGTCGCTTTCAACAATTTTTCAGTCATATCGCGATGTTGTCTACTTGAGACAGTATTCTGAGCGCTGTCACACTGGAGTATCATGCCGCAGACACATGGTATGATACCCCACCCAGTCACATTATACTGGCACCGGGCTGACCAGACCTAGAACTTTCCTCTAAATGCTGAGCATCAAGCGTGGAAGCTCCTAGTACCATTTTTAAAGTCTTGCTCTCAATAGCAGAGTTACAGTATGATGAATTGATACAACTTTATCAAACAAATTTTTTTGTTTATTTCAGTTGGCCTATGGCAGAAAAGTATTTTAAAGATACGCTCAGAAAAATACAATCCTCGGAAAAGCAGGCAATTGCAGAAAAATGGGAACCTCTGCTAAATAATCTTGGTCACACATGTAGAAAGTTAAAGTAAGTAGCTTCTCTGACCTCGTGCTTTCTTCTGACAGAAAATATCCTCTTTGGCAGATTAATTGGGTCCAGTGTGGTTGAGTGGTCCAAAGTGCCAACTGTCTAATGACCACTTACCTATCACTGCTGAGGTTTTGGGTTCAAGCCCAGCTGGGTTTCAGTGACATACCAATTAATTTTCACTTTTGGCAACTGAAATTGGCATGTTTACTGGTGATTTTGTGACTCATCACCGTATGCCATACAAGAAAATAAATAATTATATTTCTCCGAAACAAACAATTATGCTTATATCTTGGTTTCTCTGAAACTATAATCAATATTTTTTCACTTTTTTATTTAATGTTTGGTTAAAATGTTCTTTATACGTAGTTTCAGATGTGTTCAAATCAAGGCACTATACAGTCAAACTTGCATAACAATTAGTTCAATATCATACTTGTATATAAGGGTACTAATTGGCATGTGTCAACTCTTATTGACACAGCTGGATACGATAAACCCTCCCCCCACTCCCCAACGAATTTTATTCATAATTACACATGCAATAAGTGACCACTTGCTCTCTGCGACCACCAACCGCTTAAAATCCATCAAATTTCAACAAATATCCTTTACCATAAGACCACGAATACACGAGGTGTGGAATTTCAGCATCATGTTTTGTGTACGTGACAAATGTGTTAGTGTAAAATTGTCGATCTCCGAGGTAACATGCTAAAAATAACCCGAGGCCAAATACTGTGGTGTCTCATGGTAAAAGCCGATAATTGTTCAATAACAAGTTATATAGAGTTAAAACACTTTAACCCCAATTATATCAACGTTTGATCATTGTTTGGGTGAAATAGATTGAAATGTTTGCTATTTGTTTTATGACGATTAAAGGATCGTCAATTACTTAAATGAAATTGGAATTAAAGATTGGACAATTTGAGGTTTGTTTGTTGTTTGTTTTTATTACGACAAAAAATATTAAATAGGTTTGATCGGACTTTTTGATCCGGTTAAATTGGAAAATTGAGATTGGACTGTGTGCCGTTTGTTTTTATATTTTTTTATTATGATTAAAAATTATAATTATGTTTGATTATTTGATCGGCTTTTTGATTAGATTAAATTGGAAGCTAAAGACATGACAGTTTGTCATTGTTTTCATGGACGGTTTGAAAGTTTTTTACGACAAAAATGAGTAAACGTAAGGCAATGAATATCAAGGTTTATTTGACTGGGTTTCAATATTGTGGTTTCATACTGCGATATTCTATCAACGTTGCCATATCTTCAGCAAAGAGAAAAATGCCTAACATTAGAACAGCGGGTGAAAGCCCTAAAAATGATGAAAACGTACATGCATTATATAAGACAAAAAAAGACCAACAAAAAAAAACATTTTACCCCAATAAGAGACCACCTGCCTCAAGAGACCACTTTTCAGATTTCCCTTTAGTGGTCTCTTAAGACAGGTTTGACTTTACTATAGGTCATTGTTCAAAGTTTAAATTTGGTCCATTAAAAAATTAAAAGTCAAGACAAGTGAGTATCAGGTAAGCAACTTGATCCCATAATGGGATTTCAACCTCTTGTTTCAAGGTTTTATTAATATGTTGTGTTTTCAACACTGTGGTGGGTATCTGTGCCATGTTCACATTTTGTAACATGTGTCTGTTGAAAGTTTAATACAGAATCCACTGTAACAGTACTACTTATTCTTGTTTACAGAAAATATGACGATTCTTTGGAGTATCACCAGCAGGCACGGATTCTCGACCCGCAGAGCCCCTCAACTTACTCTGCCATAGGATATGTATATGCGCTAAAGGGAGATAACCTACAAGCTGTAGACTTCTTTCATAAAGTATTAAAACATTTTATTATTGTTATTTTTCATGCACAATCAACAGGGTGACAGACAAAACACCTCCTGGACATAACCCCTCACCCTCATTTTTATGTCCACCATGTAAATTTTAGGGGAGGTGTTTTGTCCGCCTTGTAAAATCTGCGTGCGGTGTTTTGTCCGCCTTGTAAAGTTTGTGGGAGGTGTTTTGTCCGCCTATACAAAAAAGAGGGTGAGGTGTTTTGGCCGGGAGGTGTTTTGCCCTATACTCCAATCAACACACACATTGAAAACATAATAACAATGTATAGATATTATTTGATGATTTTATATATGATGTTTATAGACCAGAAAGGCATACATGTATGTAGTTATGAAATACTTGTAGTTTTCAGTGATCATCAGCATTCTTTTAGCAGCAATACTCAGAATTTTTTTTGTAACTTTTATATGGATACTATATGAATGGGATAAAATGGATACAAATTTGATCAATTTAAGATTGCAACTGTTTCTAATTTAAATGGCAGCGGTGGTCTAGGGGTAGAGCGTCCATCTCGCATGTAGAAAGTCATGGGTTTGATCCCAGACTGGGTCATACCAAAGACCTGAAAATGGTACTAGAAGCTAAAATTGTTGAAAGTGACACTAAACACCGTACGACAATATGAATGGGATGAAATGAAATGAAATTTGGTCCATTTAGATAGTCACTATTTCTAATTTAAAGTAATCTCAGCATTAAAAAGCTTTTCCTTAAGAACTATTATATGGTTTTATCTCTGTGTATCTTCTAAAGTCAGTGAATTCTTTATTCAAGATATCTAAGTCATTAGTTTATACTAATTTATTTTAGCTCAACTCTGATGAAAGCTCAGAGCTTATTTGACCACTCTCGAGTTCGCTTCCTGGAGTCGTTTGTGGAACCTTACTGAGTATTAATTTATGAGAGGTATTGGGTCAAGAGGGGATTTGAACTCGTGACCTCTGGTATGAGCACCCATCACTCTATCCATTACACTACCACTACGCTTTTCTAGGTTACTCATCTTTATTAATGTAAAAAAACTGTTATCTATCCAAAAAACAATGAAATCTTGTCATTTAAAACATACAAAATATCATATTCGCTTAGAAATCTCATTTACATATTGTTTCTATAATAAAAATTATGTCTGTTTTGTATTTTTCCAGGCATTGGCAATACGAAGAGATGATGCATTCTCCACAACAATGCTGTCCAATCTGATAGAATCTCTCATGATAGAGTTGACACCTGGAGAAGGTCAGTCTGAAACTTATAGTGGTAACATTATATCGTAATGTCCAAAAAATTATATAAAATCAGGTTTTCCAAAACAAGGTTATTAGATTGATGAAAGGAGTGTTTAGTCAGCGTATAGGTATCAAACTGATGGTTTCTGTTCAATGATTTGAATGAAACTTTGTATTTAGGTAGATTATATTCAGGCGGAGGTTGGGATTGCTTATTTGGGTCACTGGGTCAATGTCTCTGTTACTAGAAATAGAAAAATGGTTTCTGTCCAATAACTTTTAAGTGAGATGGGATATTTAAATGAAACTTTGTACATATAGAGCTTTTATTGGAACAAAAATTAAGATTGTATGTTGGTAACTGAGATCAAAGTCAAGGTTGTTGTTAATAAAATAGAAAAAGATTTTTTTGCTAATGACTTTAGATAGGAATGAGCTATTTGAATGAAACGTAATACGCAAGTAGCTTAGTATGTAAAGGTGAGTTTGGGACTACATATTAGGTCAAGGACCTCTCTAAATAGAGAGTTTCACTCTGAAAATGAATTACGGAGGAAATGAGATATGGGATTAAAGCTTTGTTCATAGGTAGCTCTTTAAGCGACAAAGGTTGGGATTGCTTATTTTGTAACCAAAAATATTGACACTACAGGAAGATTGACTCGAGCGATATCGAGATAACGAGTTTCGACTGTATATTCGTATAAGTTGGGGGATGAATGCTCTTCTGATATAACACTATTAACCTGTGCCTGTTTATGTGTTTCAAAACTTGTTATGAACAAATACATCACATGTACGTCAGTTTGTTTGTTTGTTTTGTAGGGTTAGAGGACAGCCCTATGTTCACGGCGCCCGCTCCTGTTTCTGGGCCATTGTTTTCTAATCAAGATCAAAAAGACACTCCCCGTCCCAAGTCCCCGGTGATGAGGTTGACCTCCAAATTGGACGACTCCTCAGTGAATGAGTCGTCAGTGAATGATTCATCAATCATCGACAGCAGTAGTTTGATGATAGAGGAAGTAGAGATGGAAGACTGTGATTGATAAAGATCTGAAATGATTCAACGTGGATCTTTGTTGAAATACAAGATCATACATGAGTGTTTATTTATAATGAATTTATTAAACGAGTTGGCAACATATATTATGCTCTGCTGAGAATCTTACCATTTTTGCCAACAAGTTTAATCAGTTCAATGATCAAGGGTGTTGTGTATGGTCCAGTGATAGAGCATCGGACTCATGATCAGGAGTCATGGGTTCGATCTTTGCCACGGCTAAGTGTGGTGTCTTTGAGTAAGACACCTTTTCCGTATATGCTTAATACTTGTTCTTCTCAGGAAGACTTCGAGTGTGATTTGTCTAAGTTATAAGAACTTCTTTCACAATCGAAATAAAATAACATATCGTATCTAATGTTGAAAGAACTTGTGGTCAAACCCTTTTGTCTTGATTTGTATCTGATTTATATGCATATTATATTATGTAAAATGTATTTATATGGCAATAAAATATGTTAACTAATCAATTCAATAATAAATGAGCATAATTGTAAGATTCATTTTATCACATAATTCAGAAAATGGTACATTTACCTTTTTTTTTTTATTTAAGATGACCTCTATAAAAATGAGAAAATATTGTGAATATCAGTATCCTTCAGTCATCGTATGATGTAACATTTGAAAACAATGCCATTTTCCCCATGACATATCAACATATAATATTATTTAATTATTATTATTACATAATAATTTGGAAGTTGGAAAGCATTTTAAGTACAAGAGACGAGTTTTGCGGAAATTCTAAGTGATGGCTCAGTAGTTATATTACACTAGGTTATATAAAAAAATATGTTGAAGTTTATTACACCCCTGTTAATAATGAGATGACATAGGAATCTTTCACAGGTTTATTACACCCCTGTAAATTATGAGATGACATAGGAATCTTTCACGGGTTAATTACAACCCTGTAAGTTATGAGATGACATAGGAATCTTTCATGGGTTTATTACACCCCTGTTAATTATGAGATGACAGGAATCTTTCACAGGTTTATTACACCCATGTAAATTATGAGATGACATAGGAATCTTTCACGGGTTAATTACAACCCTGTAAATTATGAGATGACATAGGAATCTTTCATGGGTTAATTACACCCCTGTAAGTTATGAGATGACATAGGAATCTTTCACGGGTTTATTACACCCATGTTAATTATGAGATGACATAGGAATCTTTCATGGGTTTATTACACCCCTGTTAATTATGAGATGACATGAATCTTTCATGGGTTTATTACACCCCTGTAAATTATGAGATGACAGGAATCTTTTATGGGTTAATTACACCCCTGTAAATTATGAGATGACATAGGAATCTTTCATGGGTTTATTACACCCCTGCCCTGTTAATTATGAGATGACATAGGAATCTTTCACAGGTTTATTACACCCCTTTAAATTATGAGATGACATAGGAATCTTTCACGGGTTAATTACAACCCTGTAAGTTATGAGATGACATAGGAATCTTTCACGGGTTTATTACACCCCTGTTAAGTTATGAGATAACATAGGAATCTTTCATGGGTTTATTACACCCCTGTTAATTATGAAATGACATGGGAATCTTTCATGGGTTTATTACACCCCTGCCCTATTAATTATGAGATGACATAGGAATCTTTCATTAGTTTATTACACCCCTGTTAATTATGAGATGACATAAATCTTTCATGGGTTTATTACACCCCTGTAAATTATGAGATGACAGGAATCTTTTATGGGTTAATTACACCCCTGTAAATTATGAGATGACATAGGAATCTTTCATGGGTTTATTACACCCCTGTAAATTATGAGATGACAGGAATCTTTCATGGGTTTATTACACCCCTGTAAATTATGAGATGACAAAGACATCTTTCATGGGTTTATTACACCCCTGTTAATTATGAGATGACATGGGAATCTTTGATGGGTTTAAGCTCCAGATTGGAAGTTTCACTATACAGAGGGATTACTCTTGGTCTCTTGGTGGGAATGAAGCTGGAAACAATTAATCCATGGTATGGAATTAAAAAGCCACAAATGAGCCTTATATTTTTGTATGCCAAAAGCACAGTGAATAATTATTGTAATTTAATTTACCACTATTTTTTAACATGATCACTATTTAGATGTGTGTGTGTGTGTGTGTGTGTGGGGGGGGGGGGGGGGGGGGGAATCTTACACTGGTAAAATAACAGATATCTTTATCCAGCAGGTATGGGAGGAAAATAGACTTGCATGTATACATGTATACTAATCTATTTTAAAATATACTGGTATAAACAGCCTTAGTTGTGAGTGTGTAGCCAAAAGAGTTCAAAAGTGCTTTTTCTTTATTCATTTTGTGCCATTTAAAACTAATTTAAAATTCTATAAAAAAAAAAGAACTTTTAACGCTTTCCACCTCATATCATAACTTTTACAGACGGACTGTTATTTGGCTGTTTCCTCACCTAAATTGTCATTATTAAATTGTCCCAATTAAGAATGACATGCCTGACAATTATGGCTCGACTTATTCTGTCAGTTGCTGCAGTGATGGTACAGTTGCTTATCTTAGTTTATACCAGTTCATTTTAGCCTGATTGCCAGGTGAGCCCTTCAGTCCACTTCAGGTTGAACCAGTACCGAGTGTTGTTTTTGAGAGGCCAGTGGGTCAAGCTGGGGATCGAACTTGCAACCTCTAGTTTGAGTTGCCATCACTTTCCACTGCACTACTGCTCCACTTTCTCTCTTGGCACTCAACATATAGAGACAAGGTTTAGTTTGAGTGTCGTCACAAATGTAAATTTGTATATTTAAACTTGTATATAAACGTATATTGTTAAAGTATAAGGAAAGTAGAAAATAAAAATCTCGAGAAAGAATCAAAATACAGTCTTGTTTGTTTTTATTCATTCTGATAGAGTACACGGTATGGTATATATTTAAATGTTTTATTTCATTTCCATGAAATTACACAATTTATTAAATGATTTTTGCAAATTAATTAAATATTGATAAATTCACCATACAAAAGTAAAACTTGCAATGTCCTGGCTCCAGATTCATTGAAATTTTAACGAAACAAATAGTATTTTGTAATGCTGATTAAAAATGTTGAAATAACCATAAATTTATAATTTCATTAATTTAAAAATAAAGTTAATACATTGACATATCTCGTCAAAAAGTTATAAATCAATCCATATTGTAACACTATTTTACTTTTTTGTTTTTTCGATGTTAAAAAATGAAAAGTTTAATCTCTATTGAATACTCCACCCACTTTTGAAAAATGTAATGTCCCCAAGAACGTTTAATATGCGAGTTTTAGGGTAATTTGTTTAAAATAAATAATACCATGTATGCTGTATACATTTATTGAGGAAGCAAAAAAAAAAATGAAATTTACTATCAATCTTCTGAAGGGAAAAAAATATTATATCAATGTCTATATTAAACTCTTTTTTTCGCAAATTTTCGGCTTTCCCCTTCTTCAGGAAAATTGCAGTCTTTTAAGGACTATGTCACATCCATTTTGTAAAGTTTATTTGAGTTATTTAGTTAAACTTTACAAAATGGATGTGACATAGTTCTTAAAAGACTGCGATTTTCCTGAAGAAGGCGAAAGCTGAAAATTTGTGAAAAAAAGAGTTTAATATAGACATTGAAAAAAAATATGTGTAGACCAATATCTTTCAATGATTTAGTAGTGATCTTTTTTATGAATTCTGGAAATTTATCGGGAAGTTTTATTCATAATTTCACTGGTAAGACTAAAGATAATGTAAAAAAAATATGTAATTTTGATATTTTCAATCATAGAATAAAAATTGTTGGCATCAATGAAATATCACTGTAATTTCACTTGGGAGCAGTCAACCACTTAGAAGTTCTATGAAATAATAAGGGTATTTCTCTGTAACTAACTATTCTCAATATAATACCATATCAATATTTCACAATTCCAAGCACTACCGAGCATTGCATTTCAAAGACTGCAGTATTTCCGCAACTTCGACCTCGTCATCAGTTTCTGGTCTTGTTTTGGCAATTGACAACATTTCTCCGTCTCTGCCAACATTGAGGTAATACACGACTATCATCACGATCATCTTGATCACGTGACGCATCCCATCATCTACACCCCAAAAATCAAAACACTTGATAATTCCTGTGTTCACTTCACCTGTTGATAGGTCCGGGAAATATGTATCCGTCATGTGCGGTGGTCCGACTCCATTCTTTCCGGCACATTTTTCTAGATCACCCCTTTCATTGGCGTCGTCGTCATCTGTGACTGCAGTGTTGCTGTCGGAAGCTTCACCTGTTGTGTCACCAGATGAAAAACTTGCGTAATATTGTTTGATTAGGGTTTCCATATCTGTTGTTGAGTCGCTCTGGTTTCCATTACATGTGGTATCATCACATGTAGTTTCAACTAGGTTTTGATTAGAGCTTTTGTCGAGTTCTTCTATTATTTCTTTAGTTTTGTCATCACTGACATTTTTCGAATAGCTGCATTCCTTTTCCAGGTCCAGCTGCATCTTGTAAGTCAGTGCCAACAGTACTTTCAAATGTTCAAAATCTGTTTCTTTAAATCCAAAACGTTTGATGGATTTTATGAATGCCTGTCGGACACCCTCGGTTTCAACCAAATGCCACAGCATCTTGATATCTATTACATCAGCACCATTTAACTTCAGCTTGTCTAACAGAAAGTTGAAAAACACTCTCACATGATCGAAGATTTCTCTGGAACATTCGTTTGTACTGCATATGGTTTCCATCAAATCCCAACTCTTAAGAAAAAGAAGTGTATTGATGTTATATTTATGTTAAGTTTTGCAATAACCAAGTGATATCAAAAGATGAATAATTTCATGTCGACTTATTCAGGTTTGCAAATTAAATAATACATGGATTTCGGCTTGAACAGTTGTTGCATATGTGACTACGATTGGTCTACTATACAACGTTAGAATAATTCTTTTTCGATATAAGGGTGTATGTATGTAAATAAAGGGCGTGTACAAAAACTATTCTGGGGACTTCAAAACATGAGCTATTCTATTATTACCGTCATCAGCATCATCTGTAAAACCACATCTGTATCAAACTCATCATCATCAGCAGCAGCATTATCACCAGTTATTGAGGAACCAAGAAGACTCATGAGTTTTGAATTGATTAATTAGTTATTGATAATAACCCAGAAAAATATGTTTTCCATTGAAAAACTGAGATAAAAGATATTAAAGGTAGTTGGAATGAAAATAAAACTTATATTTTCTGGTCAGGAACTGATGGTGATGATAAAAATAATGATGATTATAATCATTATGAATGAATGATTATGACCCCATTGAAGAAGATGATGGCGATGATGATGTCCATAAAAAATTAGCAGAATATTCAGATTTTTTTTTTCAAAATGTGTTTATACCATTTTGGGGCGTAACGAAGCATAACATGAATTGCTCTCGAGTCAGCATTGAGTGTTGTGTTTTGAGTGCATCATGTCGATCTTGGGATCGAACCAACAACATCTGGTGTTAGCGGCCAACACCCTATCCGCTACACTACCGTTCCGTTTATATATAAAAGAAACTGGAAATAGCAATCGGGGTCATTAACTCAAAGTCATTGTTACAATGAAAAGAAGAAAGTGGTTTCTGATTAATGATTATAATTCCCTTCATTTAATTAAGATTCTCTGTTGTTTAGTGTGCACCAAATAATAATGAAGTGTCATGTGTATATCGCTTTTATCAAAAGGAAGCACAGGATTGCTTTTGAGGTCACTAATCTCAAGGTCACTGTAACTAATTATAGAAACGTGATTTATAATTGAAATATCATGATGACATGTCGGTAAATTGCTTTAGAAGTACCGAAAATAATTAAAAATTATCCCAAATGCTCTGTTCTGTCCGCCAATGAACATCCAGTCATGTTTTTGTCAGGAGAGTGCAGCTAGGTAATGGACCTCTTGTTTATACGTAAGCAGCAGTAGACGTGCTGTAGGAAAATCATGCAGATATATACGATTCCTTTGTTGAAATTATTTCAGCTATGTACTATCACCTATTTTTTTGCGCTCGTGTTTCGGTCAAAGTTTTTTTTTTGTATTTTTTTGCGAACGCAATTTATGGAGAAATAAACATACATCCTTTATATGTTCGACAGCCATTTTTTTTTTAATCGATCGAAAGCTTCCAACGTTTTCTTCTCTGAAATTGGTCACATTCATGATATATTTACAACTTTGGCGCGAAGAATCCTTACATGAAGCTCTCTCAGAAATTACGTTTAGACGATGATATTAAAGCGGCAAAAACAAAAATACGTAAAATATATTTTAGCTTAGAAGATTTTGGTGTGTGCAGTGACAGTGACTTTAAGGTATCTTCGTGAAACAATTTTTTTTCAAAAGCTTCATAATGTTGTGAACTATAGAACTCCGTAACGGACACACACATATCCGTTGAACATATGCCTTGGGGCTCTTCAACGTACTTATCCAGATTCGGTCACTCGAGCGTGTCCATGTACACGTATTGCGCGTAAAATATACGTTAGGAAAATGCCGTAACTAACGTTATAAGAACTTATAACCCGGCCCAACTGCATATATGTGGCAATAAAATATGTTTAAACCGTAAAATATATGCAATCCCTTCAAAATATGATGCGAACTTGTTTTGGTCATTTCCAGTAGAATATTGAATAGATGAACGTTTGGCTGAAGCATGCACGACAATAGACATTAAAAACTCAAATGTTTACATTAAAGCATTTTGTTGATTTATGCCGATTGATATATATTGATTTATTCACCACAAATTGTCTGTTTATCTGGTAGAAACAGAAATAATACATATACCTTTATTTCTGTTTGTGTTTTCATGTTATAACGCTTGGCGGCATAAACTAATTCCTTTGCTGCTAAAAACATTGTCGCAAATTCAGTTTCTAACTTCACTGCTCGTTCTTCCAAGTTTGTTAATTTTGTACCAATGTCTAACTCGTCTTTTAAAACCTTAGTTAATTTCACAGAAGCCATGCTTTTAGCTTTGATAATTTCTTTTCTAAGGAAATGACGTCAGATAAATTTCGCGTTAATATTTGGCGTCATTGTAAACGTTACTATTTGGCTCTTTTTATAGCTCATCCAAAAGTTATCGCCGCCGTATCTTTCGTCCGTAAGTCCGTTCTTACGTTGAATAACGAAACGTACCAATTGATGGGTTGTCCATTTTTTTTACAAATTCAAAATGATCGCCGTCTGCCGCAGCAGCGACTTAATTACATTGTTTATTTGTCTCTGTCCGTAGTCCGTTCTTCATGATATGATTAGACACCGTCCTTCCGCAACTAACTGGTAAACTTCTCCACAAAGTCTTCTGACCGATCTATACTTGAACCCATGACCTCAGCGATGAATGGTTGTTTGAGGTTCACCGAGACGGTAGGCCATGCTCTATTGTGACATCGAACACAAGTCGAGGCAGTAGGCCTATTCGAAAAGGAGAAAATGGCAATTTACTAATATTCATGCATGAAATTAATCTTAACATCTAGCCATAATAAAGATACCAATCTACAATTATTTCTATCCGAAACTTTATATTAAAATGTTTACTACCCCGATGTTTGCTAAACCGATGTTTACTACCCCGATGATTGCTATCTCGATGTTTGCTACCCAGATGTTTGCCATTCCGAAGAAATTATATAGAAATATTTTTTCGCGCTTGTTTTTGAAAATATGATTCAATTAAAAAAAAAGATAATTTTTCGAATTTCTTTTTAATCACACTGACAACCAAGTGCATTTATATTTTACACTTTTTTGTGCCGTAAAAGTAGAAACTACGATGGTGAAAACTCGAACCAACGATGGTGAAAACTCGAAACTACGATGGTGAAAAGTCGAAACTACGATCGTAAAAAGTCGAAACTACGATAGTAAAAAGTCGAAATACAATATACTTCGTTGGTTTGACTTTCACCATCGTAGTTTCGACTTTTCATCATCGTAGTTTCGTTGTTTCGACTTTACTTAATTTGATTACTATGCCGCAATGGAACTAATGGGTCACCGTACGTTGATAACCACAAATGCACAATTCTGGATGCTTTTTATAATATTATATCATGCTTACGCAGGTATAGACACTGCTAGTTAAACATGTTAATACCAAAGTTTTAAAGAGTATTAGCAATTCGGCAAGACATATGCATTTGGCCATTTCCAATGATTACAGAAATATGGCGAAGACAATAATATACAGTTCAATACAACGCAAATAAATATATGATGAAAGTAGTAATCTTAGACATATCAAAGCGACAGTCACACATAGTTATACTAATTTATTTCAGCTTTATTGAAAGCTCAGAGCTTATATGAACTGCTTTCTAGTCCGCTTTCTGGATAGAACCAGTCCTAAGTGTTTTTTAATGAGAGACATCGGTTGGAGCAGGGGATCGAACCCGCAACATCTGGCGTGAGTGGTCAACACTCTATACATGTCACTACCGTCGCGCTTGGCAATCACACTTAGAGCAACACAGCGTAACAGTGGAGTGCATGGTAAAACTGTCCATGCTTTCTTAGAATGTGCATATCAACTGAAAGTATACCAATATTTATTGATTGATTGATTGATTGATTGATTGGGTGATTTATTGATTGATTGATTGATTGATTTATTTATTTATTTATTTATTTATTTATTTATTTATTTATTTATTTATTTATTTATTTATTTATTTATTGATTTATTGATTGATACTTTTATACTTTTATATCCTCCAAGTTTCATGAGAGCATATAAATAATACAATGAAAAAGACGAAGAAATACAAGACAACATTTCTACACAATAAAACAAATTAACAATTTGTACATGTACATGGATATGTATACTAATTGATATAGATAACTCTGGTATAATATGTACCTAGTTGAAACAAAATCACAAAGTACAATAATACTATATGGAGGGCAAGATTTTATATTTGGGATAAAAGTAAAGATGCAATACAATAAATAGCTGCAGCAAATATTCATAACAACCCAGCCATTCAAAGCATTATTCGCTTAATGCCACGTTAAGAGGAATTTTCAAAGCAAATATTCATAACATCCCAGCCATTCAAAGCATTATTCGCTTAATGCCACGTTAAGAGGAATTTTCAAAGCAAATATTCATAACATCCCAGCCATTCAAAGCATTATTCGCTATATGCCACGTTAAGAGGAATTTTCAAAACATATATTCATTACAGCCCAGCCATTCAAAATATTATTCGCTTAATGCCACGTTAAGAGGAATTTTCAAAACATATATTCATTACAGCCCAGCCATTTAAAGCATTATTCGCTTGATGCCACGTTAAGAGGAATTTTCAAAACATATATTCATTACAGCCCAGCCATTCAAAGCATTATTCGCTTAATGCCACGTTAAGAGGAATTTTCAAAGCAAATACTCTTAACAACCATGCCATTCAAAGCATTATTCGCTTAATGCCACGTTAAGAGGAATTTTCAAAGCAAATACTCTTAACAACCAAGCCATTCAAAGCATTATTCGCTTAATGCCACGTTAAGAGGAATTTTCAAAGCAAATATTCATGACAGCCCAGCCATTCAAAGCATTATTCGCTTAATGCCACGTCAAGAGGAATTTTCAAAGCAAATATTCTTAACAACCAAGCCATTCAAAGCATTATTCGCTTAATGCCACGTCAAGAGGAATTTTCAAAGCAAATACTCTTAACAACCAAGCCATTCAAAGCATTATTCGCTTAATGCCACGTTAAGAGGAATTTTCAAAGCAAATATTCATGACAGCCCAGCCACACATTAAGAGGAATTTTCAAAGCATATATTCATAACAGCCCAGCCATTCAAAGCATTATTCGCTTAATGCCACGTTAAGAGGAATTTTCAAAGCAAATATTCATGACAGCCCAGCCACACATTAAGAGGAATTTTCAAAGCATATATTCATAACAGCCCAGCCATTCAAAGCATTATTCGCTTAATGCCACGTTAAGAGGAATTTTCAAAGCAAATATTCATGACAGCCCAGCCACACATTAAGAGGAATTTTCAAAGCATATATTCATAACAGCCCAGCCATTCAAAGCATTATTCGCTTAATGCCACGTTAAGAGAAATTTTCAAATCACGGAACAGACAAACGCGGGTAAGCAGTCACTTCTATTAAGCAGCCACCTCTATTAAGTAGTCATCTCTATTAAACAGCCACATTTGCTCACATTTCCCATAGGCCTCTCTCAAATTATATGCATGCCAGACATTCCATTATCCAAGCGAGGTTAGGAGCTCATCACACTACCAGCTGATTAGTAGACGACTGTAACTACATAGGAAAATGGCTACACCCCTATCAATTAGGGGTGATATTTTGAGACGTGGACAAAATTGCAATGTAAGTTTTCAGGTTTACATATCTATCTATTATTTAAATATCTTATTATTGTTTGTTTTTTTATTTGAAATAAATACAATTTTTTTCTTTAATATATGCATAAACCGCAGCATGTAACAACACATTATGTTAAAAAAAGAAAGAGAAGTGAAGCAATTTGTGTTACCATATTACGCCTTATAAACATAATTTTAAAGACATGTGAACATAGTATTATATATAACAATTTATTGTCAATATTTAATAATATTGAATTATATTTGTATCTTTCATTATAGGCTTGGAATGGACTGTATGAATAAATACAGCACTGTAAACCAGAAGATAAAACCAGCATTGTAAATCAGAAGATAAAACCAGCACTGTAAACCAGAAGAATCCAATCCAATCAAAAGTATATTGATATGCTGGAGAACATAGAGAAAACATGGAAAACATGATGACAGAGACATAAAAAGGTCGGAAATATAGTCAGCTTCCGAAACAGTTGGGTCTCCTCTGCTTTTGTCTGTACAACTGATATGTAAAGTAAATTAAAGTTTTATTTAAATGTAGACATTGTTTTGAAACATACTTGTAATAAGCTGAGTTCGAACATGTATATTGAGAAAATAAAATTTTAATTGCTTTTATTTTATATGTTATTTCATTATTTCTCTGTAATCTGTTACACCCCCTATTATGTCATATCCCCTCCCCCAATATTATTTTTGTTTTATAAAAAAAAGAATAGAAGGATTTGAACAAAAATAAAATGGTTAACTGTTCTGTTGTGTTCTAGACAATGGACACTTACACATGGTAAGGCACAAACATTCATGGAACCTGACATTATACAGACGGTTTGTATCCCTTCATAGTCACTTTCAAAGAGAGGTGTTAATTAGCCTTAATCTTCAGGAATGTTTACACAGGTCAGATGTGAATGAATTGATTTACAGCAGACTCTTCCCCACCTCCCCTACACCCCTGAGAATTTGTAAATACATTCAGTTATCAGATCATAAAACAAGGTTTAACCAGTATAGCAATACACATGCTGAATGATATAAAAACTTAATTTTCAAGTTATGAACTACTTAAATCAATAACTAAATAGTGTATTTTGACCTTTACATTAATTAAACTGTCAACAAATTTAAATTAACAGATGTACTCAGACTTATATCTCAATTATTATCCGAGATAGTCATGTTATCTCTATGTACACTAGTGTTGCTGTAAGATAGGACGTGCTCCTAACCTCGTTCTGGTGTAGATATGCATGTTCATGAGATAATATTAAGAATGGTCTATTTCTGTGCTGTCAGAGCAAATAACCTGTGTTGAGCACCAACCTGTCCTAAAAGGCCACTTTTGCTCCATCCCTTGACTGGCTGTTTCAGGCAGGTTTGGTTGTATTTTTAGGTAACAAAGTGTCGTTCTAATTCTAAAACCCATTGTACTTGATATTTTTAAGATATCGAACATACAAAGGCTCACCTAACAGAGAGTTAAGCATACGTAGCTGTGGAAAGCGGGGCGGTAGTCTAATGGATAGAGTGTTGGCCGCTCACGTCAGAGGCTACGGGCTCGATCCCCAGCTCGACCCGATGCCTCTCATAAAACAACACTCAGTACTGGTTCTACCCAGGAAGCGGACACGAGAGTGGTTCATATAAGCTCTGAGCTTTCATAGCAATCGAGCTAAAATAAATTAGTATAAAACTAAAATAGCTGCAGACAACTCAGACAATGTTCTTGGACAGGTATCACGAACTAATGGTTCCTTAATACCATGGAAATTAGTATAATTATTACACACGTATATCAGTTGCAATATATCACGTCTCTGTGTAATACTTTTTGTGTTTTTATGGGCAGAATGTTTTGATACAAGTATCAATAATAAATAAAATTGTATACAAAAAAGCTTTTTTTTCTCTTTTTTTTTTCATACGACGTTCTGGACGACAAGTTAGCGTCCTAGACCACTGAGCTATTACGGGTCCCAATTATGTACAGTCATTTAAACAGTTTTAAAGGTGTTAATCTTGAAAGGGATTCCATTCTAGTTGACCGGAAGTAGAATTAATTCATACGTTTAATATACGTACATATATATGTAATTTTTAGTAACCACCTGAAAGTTTTCGCATGCGTATATAAAATACGTTAAAATCCGTCCATTGTGTCCCCTATATTTTGGCGGTTTGCTAGTATAGCGAATAGCCTAATTTTGAAATCCTCATTTTACCCAACCCATCTCATGACGATGTGGTTGACTTTTTCAATTGTCTTACTGTCTTCACATATCTACCTGTGCTTCCATTACAGTCATTTTAGGTCTAGAGCCAAGATAAGCGCCGGTGTCTCAATTCTTAGTGTATAATGCTATATAGTATACATCTTTTTCTAAAATAATGCATGAATAATCTGTGATAGTTGTATATATTTTATGTCAATTAATTTTATAGCGATAGTCTCTTGTAATTCTAATATTAAATGGCTATGTACGTTGTATGTGTTACTGTATGTTTTATTTATATGTTTGTTCATAGATGAGTCTTAAATAAAGATATATATACATACAAACACATATTTACAAATGGAAACAAAAACAGAAGTTATACACATATATTAAAACATCCTTAGGCGTACAGTTCGTTATCTCTTCTTTAATTGAATATTTTGTATATAAAATATTTTGTCTAGCGAAAATGTCCAATGACGTCAAAAGTAGTCGTAACGTTGCAACGCCTGATAAATTAATCTGTTTTAATGTCTTTATTTGCCTCGGGTCATAAGTTTATTGGCCGTAAAACAGTAGGGTGCCCCTAATAAACTGATCATGAAAGGTTATTTGCAAACAGAGCATTTGTTTGTTGTTTTCATGATGAAGCTTGGTGATTTATTTTTAAAAACGAATTAATCTTAATGAAATTAAGAATTAAGAAATAAAAATTAAGACATTGGTCCTTTTTACAGTTAATATTTCTGCTTATTATTGTAGGCGTGAATTTGATATTGTCAATATTTGTATTAAATATAAGTCATTGATTATTAACTACATATGTACATGTATCTAGATTGAAGCCAAAAATATGTCCATTTTCTTTATGAAGGTTATGCTTACATTAAGAAAAGTCAAAATAAATCTTCTATCCGTTGGGAATGCTCCAAGAGAAATAACCCTCTTATTATATTGTTTTCACACACAATTATTAACAAATGCCACCCACCATGGGGATTTTGAGTACCCATCAAGGGGATTTTGACTACCCTATCATTTTTGCCATGGGGATTTTGTCTACCCATCAAGGGGATTTTGACCACCCTGTTAATTCTGTCGAGGGGATTTTGACAACCATGTCATTTGTTAGCCATGAGGATTTTGAAGTACACTCTTAAATTAATGCTTATCTTTCTTCATTTATTCGCATTTACAAAATATTAACTTTACTTTTGATTTTGTAAGAAATGTCCCACCGATCGATCATTGTTTCAAGTATAACTTATTGATGTGTGTAGTTTGTATTCTTTATAAAACATGAACCCTATTTTGTAATTTACATAAATGATATGTCGTTCATCATGTTTTTATCTATGTTATTCAATTTCTCTTTTACTAAAGTTAATTACGCTGTTTTTTTTATTTTTATAATTTAATAATCTAATTATAAGTTTATCATTCATGTTGTTTAATCAGCGATTTCACTAGCTATTATAATACTGTATGGAATGGTTGTGGGTATGTTTCGCCGTTTTTGCGAAGGAATGCCCGTGTATAAATGCTTAATTCTACGTAGTTACGCCATTTTCTATGCATATGTTAACATCGTTCGATCAGGTAATAGTTCAGCTTTCGATCGGTGTATGTTTCACTAAAATAAAAGTTATTATTTAGTAAAAATTGTGTTTAACCGTAATTCACTGTTGCTGATTTTCCTTCTCTTATAGCGGTTAATAACACATCAGTTTTCTGTTGTCATAAGTGTATGTTTTAAGAGTAAACTAACACCCCCTCCCCCCCCCACCCCACCCAAGTGTTTTTTTTGCCTGTTCAACCCACGTTTAAACTAAGACATGCGTTTTCAAATGATTAATAACCTTTAAACAAATATAATTATTCGATTCAAAACAGTAACAAATGCGTGTGATTTTTTCGCGTGTAAATTCATGACCCCACGGCAGATCAACACGCGTGGACTATCGGGAGTGCGTGTGGATCTAACGTGACACCGGAAATGACATCTGATTACCGAATATACCGACGCAATGACGATAACCCAAATATAAAAAAGAAGATTTTTTTTCTAATCTGTTCGTGAGAGGAAATGTCAGGCGCTGAAGCCGGGGATCGAATTCAGGACCTTTCTCGTACCATTAGACCACCGCCGCGGTTATTTTGTATTAATAAACTCATCTATAAATACTTTTTTGCTGTTGACATTCTCCCCTGGCCATCAATGTATATAAAACTGTGCGTGCGTTTGTTTTCCTGAGGTTCTTCATTAAAGAAAGCGGCTAGATCAATTTGATTAAAAATAATTTATATCGTATAATTATTTTCAACAATAACTGACATACTGATGATACAGACAATATACAACATGTATGACGATACAATAACAAAATTAAACCTTCTTGAACTGCCTTAATGATAACGTATTTTGCAATATCTAACAATAGAGCTACAACATATAAGCTATTGCAGGGCCAGAATGAATGAATGAATAGGGTTTTACGGCGTACCAACACATTATAGGTTATTCGACGCCAACAGGAAGGAAGATTCCAGGTTCACTCTACATGTACAAAAAACAACAAATTAACATACAGATTAAATAAAATACATCAACAAATGAATATGCAGAATGAACCTAGAACATGGATACCTGCAGAACTGCAGAGTTTCAGCAAATTCTATCGTATTACTCAAATTGTCGCTTCCTACGACATGCATGTGCCACAGCGATTCTATTCTTGCTATCACTCATATGGCTCCCGAGAATCACTCAGGGGTAAATAATTTAACCACGAATAGTGGACATGACAAAAAATGATAAAATGAACATGATACCCATTCGGAGGATTCCTACCCCTCTGCAGAGATCGACAGTGATTCTATTCTTAGCTAGAACCACACGGGCTTGCAGGGGCAGAAAAAAGGAATTATCATTAAAATACATATACTAACACACCAGGATAAAACATGTATTCTACTATATGTCTGGTTTGACAGAAAAGGGACTATCAAATAGTTCACATCCTCATCACTAGGACAAATGAAACCTAAAATGAAATATAAAGGTAAATGGTTAAATTTGTACATGTCAATTTGATTTGATGACATGGACACTAGTTATTTATTATAACATTAATTCATGTAATAAATAAATTTGCTGCGCCTGTTGTAATGATCTATATTCATACAAGCTTAATAGCCTTTCTTAAATCCCAATTCTTAGATTTCCTTGTCAAATAACTAAATGTAAAATTTTATGTTATGTAATATATTAATTAGAATATTTGAATGCAATATTGTTAAAACCAGTAAGACATGATGCCACATACTGGGCTGCATTTATCCTTATTTAAAGTGATTTACAAAACGTAGCCCATTTACTCCGGTTTGAAACGGTTTGATCCGTTGGACGAGGGTGAACAAGAAGATAAACTTTTGAACACAACTTTAATCTCATTGCTGTATCAGATGAAAGTCATGGAACCCGATATGCTCGTGTTTAATATCCATAATGATTATAGTTTATAATTGAGAATTCGATGCAATATTTGTGACACATGTATTGTTTAAATTACAAAAAAACTTGAAACATGTAATGCAATAGAAGAACAAAATTGACAATATAAAATTAACCAATGTTTTCGTTTTTAGGCTACGCGATATTGGAAGTTGTGTTACATGTATGTGAAATTACGACCGTAACAGATTAATTCCTAGATTTTCATTCAAAATTCCAAATAGTTGCGGGCAGTGAAATTTTGGTTCAGATATCCAAACATATGTGCCAGGTTAGGCATCAAATGGAAGAATGAAAATTATCTAAAGATAAATAAATTAACAGTAGAACTTCGATGTTTCGAACCTGGCGGGACTGGACAAAATGATTCGAGTTAGGAATGCTCGAACCAAGTGTTGTTCAACATCATACCATACATGTACATATATATACAACGAAATAGGAATTCGTCCGGGACCAGATATTTAAGTGGTTCAAGCTATATGAGTAGTTCCAGCCATCCGTGTTCCAGCTAACGAAGTTTTACTGTAGTTTAAAATGCGTCGCATTTTTTGGCAAATTTCGAAATTGAAAATCTAGGAACTAATTCATTATGACCTTACATTTATATGGATTTAAAAAACATACCCATTGATTACAATCGAGGTATAAATGAACGTACTGCTATTTGATGTAACTACGGCACCATTCTTGAATGTGTTTAAAGCAGATTAAATAATGGTTAGGGGAACGTGGCAAATTCAAACACCATGCTGCAATTAATTACAATAAGAGAATCTTAACAAATGAAGTCAATAACGGTTTCGTTTTCATAAATCGTGATACATGGCTTTATAAAGGTCTATACCCTCCATTAAAAGATAGTATTGGTCTGTTAATAATGAACAATGGATCGACAGTAACAATGACACAGAATAAGAACTGTTAAGCTGGCTTCTGTTTCACCAACATTTTACTTAATTACTTAAAAACTTAACTTAGTTTTGACTGGTTATTTATCTATTATATAATCAATATCATTGACACAATATGCAGTTTAACTGGAACCAATCTAAAATCATGATCACCTGGCTGCTTTTCTTAGATTTAAGTTTTTAAGTATTTAAGTATATGTTGGTGAAACAGGAGCCAGGTCAGTATACATGTCAGATTAAGTTTAGGATCTATATCCAGTCATTTCAATGGCTGTAGGCATAGGATGCACGACTCGTCTTCTCTTGAAAAGTGAGCATACCAAAGCAAACTTTTGTTTCAGTCTTCTAACCATTTTAAACCACTCCTCTCTAAATAAAGTTCCAATGGCAAAGTAAAGCAAAAAGTTAAACGAGTAATTAATCCAACATAAGTTGCTTACTATAGCATTTACAAGTTGGATTGTCGCAAAGTCTTTTTTATTAGGGTTACTGAGTTTAGAGTTTAGTAAAATTTGAAACAAACCATAAGGAGTAAAAGCAAAAACGAAAACTAAAGTTAGTAAGAATATAAGTTTTGTCAACGATTGTTCTCGTTTGTTTTTAATACCAATAACCTGTCCCTGCTGTAGTGAATGTATTTGTTTCCTTTGTGCAAGTAATGTGAATAGCAGTAAAGCATTAGCTATAATAATGCAAACAGACGGTATCCAGATAAGAAATATATTTGCTAAGTATTTCCACGCTTGTTGGTTGAAGTGTTTATACGGTTCAGACACATACACACATTGAACCAGTATATCACGACTTAATGTTAACCTGCTCTGGTTGTTGGTATCACTGAAGTGACTATGTGTTCCATTGGTCAGATATGTACTGTTTTCTACGTCACTGACGTTACCGTCATTCTCTACCGGTGTGTTGTATTGTCCTGGTCCGTAATTCGTTTCAGTATCTATGGTTTTACGGAGAGTATACCCAAACAACGTATGACTTGTAAATAGAGCAACTGTTGCCATGGTTACTAATGACACAACAAGAGCTTTACTTGGAGTCATAAAAACTCTTGCTCTGGTTGGATACTTTACAGAAAATGTTCTTTCCACTGTAAGAAGAACGAGCAACCAAATAGAAACACCGCCAGCAGTTACAGATACCCATCCTTGGATTCTACAATTAAATTCTGACAGGGTCCTAATATCTATTGTCTTAGAGCTTACTAATGCATGCCGTAACGTTGACACCAACAGAACTGTGGAATCCGATACGGCCAGAAAACGGAGATAAACAGAAGCGGTACGTTTCCTCATTTCTCTCTGTGAAAGGACAATAATGTTCAGAATGTTACCCAATGTCCCAAAGACTATTAATGTAAATGGAACAATCCGCCATATCCACAGTGCAATGTTACATGCTCGCTCTCCAACGTCACCACAAGGTGTTAATTCTAACCTTAATCTCATAGTAGCCATTTTAAAAGGTTTATTTTTATCTTAACAAACTTTATTATTTTTATATCCAGTTAGCACTACATCTAACAATTACTTTTTTATTCATTGTTTTATAGAAATTACATATTTATTAAATCAATCCATTCATGTTTCTCGTCTCACTATAAATGCGTTTCGGATCCAACGTTGACATGCGAAACAGTATCTAGAATGTTTCTATGTTCCACACATGATATCAGTTTTTGTATCTGTCAGTTTTACCAAGCTGGAGACAGTTTATGTAGTCAAAAGTGACGTCACGACTCTAACGCTGCCTTTAAAGATGTTGCCATGCAGCAAAAGTGTGTTTATATCAATATTTTGAGTTTTCGTTGTCACATTATTATACTCGTGACTTTATTGGAACGTAAAGATACCTACCAAGGTATTTGTAACAGGTTATTGCGTTAATTGTTAACAGCAGACAATTATTTAATTGTTACTGGCTGTCTATACATGTTCCGGAGTTTCAACCCCAACCTTTTACTGCCAGGGTAGTAAATAGTTGTATGTGGATACTATAAAATTACAAGTATCTGCTGCTGTTGAATGAAAACAGATCCATGTGTGTAGAATGCTTCCCCATCGAATGATTGACAGTTGGAGTTTTTGGGATTGTTTTTGCCAGTTAAATGTTTTGACAATAATCTAGTCATATGCAACATTATACATGTAACAAAAACATTGCATTGATGACTGAAATTTTGAAAAGGGGTTCCCTGATTTGTACTTAATTATATAAAATCTGTCCCCATAGACATTTTGCAGCTTTTATATGTTTGGTTTTTTTTCGTGCCGGAGATTTATTTCATCCTGTTCATCTTGGTTGATCTCGCAACAGTCGTCTGTGATAGAGATTGACTTCATACTTCAATGAGTTTATCTGAAATCGCAACGTAACACTTTGGTTATATTAAGTTATAAAACTGAAATCTTTGCTGCTGTAAATTTAACCTATTATTAATCTATGGTTAAATTGTCGACAAAATTCAGCGACAACAAAAACAATGAAAATAAAACGACCAAGTATTATCACCCCTAAAACTAAATTTACATAGTATTTGGTATAGCTATCGTGCGCATTTAACAGTGCTTGATATCTCCCGCGTATGGAAAGCACATTATTGATAATAACGCGATGGGGGATGTGTCAAGGCGATGAGGGATGTGTCAATGCGATGGGGGATGTGTCAAGGCGATGGGGAATGTGTCAAGGCGATGGGGGAATGTGTCAGTACGATGGGGAATGTGTGAAATCGATGGAGAATGTGTCAGTGCGATGTGGGATGTGTCAATGCAATGGAGGATGTGTCAAGGCGATAGGGAATGTGTCATGGCGATGGGGAATATGTCACGGCGATGGGGAATGTGTCAAGGCGATGGGGGATGTGTGAAGGCATTTCTTAGTCTTGGACATCCTGCGGGAGGATGATGGGATCGGCTATGAACCCGTCTTTTCAATTCATCCAAAATGCTGTCAATGGGTGACAAATCGGTTAAAAGAGCAGTGTGGCAATCCTTAGTGTAAACACAATATTTTGTTCCACTAAGGTGCTGCTCTATATACTCAGCAAAAAAAAGAAACTTTACTCTCCATGAATTGGTTATTTTCAAAATCCTGTTTGAAACACTGCACTGATATTGGTATGGCTGTGTCAGTTGATCATTTTTTAACAAATCTGTATTTTCATTGGACATTTGAAGTGTAGTTTTGTACCCATAAATTAATGATAAAGTGGACAAGGGGTGTAATCAAAAATAACGTTTTTTAACTGAAACTGAAATTTGCATCGTTATTGTTGCTTTTCAAGTTTGTTTTTAAGACTAATATTAGTGAGGCATAGTTGTGAAAGAAGCAATTAAGTAAGAATTACAAGTTTAATATTTATTTATAAAGGGTGACTTGATTGACAAAGCAAATCTTCCTTGAGGCCCTCTTAAAACAAGTACATCATATTACAAAGTCCACAAAATTATATTGTTTTTTCAATTGTTTGATTAACAACATATCTGTTTATGTAATGCACATTTGTGTATCTACCTGGTGGACTCTGGCATGTGCAAATCATGCAAAACAGGATTTTTACAGCTAGGTTATTATCATTTGTGTTTAAATAAACAAGGTTTTCATAATTCAAACAGACTGACACAATACCGACATTTTTTATTAACATCTTATTATAAATGTTGAAATTAAAAAAGTTTTTGCACTTTAAACAGAGTAAAGTTTCTATTTTTGCTCAGTACTATAACGTATTGCTGCAATATGTAACACAATTTAGGAAATCGTCTTCTCTATAAAATCTTTACACACTATGGCAAATTACACAATTTAAACAATTTATATGTTTAATACTGATACGTATTGTATAAGAGTAACCGCCTTGAAAACGGATGGGGGTGGGGTTGGTTGAGTGAGATATAGCGCTACCCATGTTCGTCCGTCGTACCGTCCGTCCGCCTGTCCGTTCGTCGATTTTCAGGTCAAGGTCAATGTCACTTTTACTGACAATAGAAAATCGCTGTCAACGCTAACAGGCATTATTTTCCATCTGATGCAAGTTACACAGATGTTCAGAACAGAGATACTACGGATGCATTTGCGTTTCATGATTTTCGGGTCAAGGTCAATGTCATCGTTACTAAAAGTAGGAAAATCACCTGTGACTGCTCGACCGCCTTTATTTTAATAAAAAATTTGATGAAACTTCATATAGGTGTTCAGAACCAAGATACCTCGGACGAATTCTTCGGGATTCTGGAGTCAAGGTCACCTTTGCGATAACATGAAAGACAGGAGGGTTTGGGGATATTCATGTCGTTTCGATATTTTTCTCTTTTTTCATATTATTTTAACCAGCAATGTGACTGTAAATATGCTATGGAAGATCGGGAAACTATTAATAATAAACAAAAAGTAAGAAGTCTTACAAGCAAAACATTATATCATGAATGTTTTGTTGTTTGGAAAGGAATTAGTCATGCATCATAAGGTATTACTAAATTGTAGCTACAGAAATGGAACTGGTAACCCTTTGTACTGTATTTTCCCCAAATACTAGGCATGAACAAGTATGAAATCAGAGATAGATAATAATATTATACATATTTGATGAACTCAAGGAATTGTACTGTACAATTGCTAAGATAAAATAAAGGACTAATTATATGATTATAAATAGTGCACGTAATTTTGTGTTGTCTTGATCATGTATTTCCAATTAATCTTCAATAAGTATAAGGCAAACAAGTATGTAATCGTTAGGTCTGTTGTAAACAAATTATTAATGAATGACTGTACAATTTATATTCGTCAACCCTTAGCAAAAATATACTTATCGTCGGAATAAGATTATCTTCATCAAACTTATTTTTGTTACACTAAGGTTTGCGGTTACAATAACCTAAGTATAACAAAAATATACTTATCGTCGGAATAAGATTATCTTCATCAAATCACATACACATCAACTGATTTTGTTACACTAATGGTTGCGGTTATATATAACCCTTAGTGTAACAAAAACATACTTATCGTCGGAATAAGATTTTCTTCATTAAATCACACTCAAACACAATTCAGTTTGTTACACTAAGGGTTGCGGTTTTCAATAATCCTTGGTGTAACAAAAATATACCTATCCCCAGAATAAGATTTTCTTCATCAAATCACATCCCAACACAATTCAGTTTGTTACACTAAAGGTTGTGGTTATCAATTATCTTTGGTGTAACAAAAACATACCTATCCCCAGAATAATATTTTCTTCATCAAATCACATCCAAACAGAATTCAGTTTGTTACACTAAAGGTTGTGGTTATCGATAATCCTTGGTGTAACAAAAATATATTTTCCCCCAGAATAAGATTTTCTTCATCAAATCACATCCAAACACAATTCAGTTTGTTACACTAAAGGTTGTGGTTGTCAATAATCCTTGGTGTAACAAAAATATATCTATCTCCAGAATAAGATTTTCTTCATCAAATCACATCCAAACACAATTCAGTTTGTTACACTAAGTGTTGTGGTTATCAATACTCCACAAAATATACCTTTCCCAAGAATAAAATTTTGTTCATCAAATCACATCCAATCACAATTCAGTTTGTTACACTAAAGGTTGTGGTTATCAATAATCCTTGATGTAACAAAAATATACCTATCCCCAGAATAAGATTTTCTTCATTAAATCACATCCAAACACAATTCAGTTTGTTACACTAAAGGTTGTGGTTATCAAAAATCCTTGATGTAACAAAAATATACCTATCCTCAGAATAAGATTTTCTTCACCAAACACACCCAAACACAATTCAGTTTGTTACACTAAAGGTTGTGGTTATCAATAATCCTTGGTGTAACAAAAATATACCTATCCCCAGAATAAGATTTTGTTCATCAAATCACATCCAAACACAATTCAGTTCGTTACACTAAGGGTTGTGGTTATCAATAAACCTTGGTGTAACAAAAACATACTTATCGTTGGAATAAGATTTCTTCATCAAATCACATCCAAACACAATTCAGTTTGTTACACTAAAGGTTGTGGTTATCAATACTCCTTGGTGTAACAAAAATATACCTTTCCCCAGAATAAGATTTTCTTCATCAAATCACATCCAAACACAATTCAGTTTGTTACACTAAAGGTTGTGGTTATCAATAATCCTTGATGTAACAAAAATATACCCATCCCTAGAATAAGATTTTCTTCATCAAATCACATCCAAACACAATTCAGTTTGTTACACTAAAGGTTGTGGTTATCAATAATCCTTGGTGTAACAAAAACATACTTATCGTTGGAATAAGATTTTCTTCATTAAATCACATCCAAACACAATTCAGTTTTTTACACTTAAGGTTGTGGTTATCAATAATCCTTGGCGTAACAAAAATATACCTATCCCCAGAATAAGATTTTCTTCATCAAATCACACCCAAACACAATTCAGTTTGTTACACTAAAGGTTGTGGTTATCAATAATCCTTGGTGTAACAAAAACATACTTATCGTTGGAATAAGATTTTTTTCATCAAATCACATCCAAACACAATTCAGTTTGTTACACTAAAGGTTGTGGTTATCAATACTCCTTGGTGTAACAAAAATATACCTATCCCCAGAATAAGATTTTCCTCATCAAATCACACCCAAACACAATTCAGTTTGTTACACTTGGAGATGATACAAGTCTACTTTCCTCCCAAAATTGTTACTTTTTTCAAACATTAAGTGATAATTTTATTAGTAATGTTCCATAATTACTAAGTGTCCAAGAAATAAAACGCAGTAAATTTAGTAATATATTGAGACGCCAGCATACCTTTAAAATAATGATGGTGATACAATGAAGCATATTTTAGAATCAAAATAAAACTGGAGCGGACTTTGTCACTTTCAAGAGTTGATAATCTGAGAAAAAGAGAGAACAATTGGTAAGTGACAAATAACAGTGTTTATGCACTTGTTCTCATTTTGGCAAAATTGATCTTGATCACTTTCTCCATAAACCTCGACCCCCCCCAAAACAAAATAAGTATTCCTTTTCTGTCGATTACAACTCGAGATACCGCTATTACTAAGATCGGCCTATTTTATTTGTAGTATCAATGATCTTGATATAATATAAACTACAATATTACACAAAAATTCACAAGCATGTTTTCTTCTATATTTTGATAAGCATTTAAATAAAAGATGTTACACTAAGTGAATCCCGTTTTATAATCAAATGCCAAAACATGTACCAAACATACGTTTAAAATAAATAGAATTTGTGTCACCCAGGATTTGTTTCATTCAGTTTAGCTGATCGTTTCAAATGAAATAAAACTGGAAAGGACATGTACAATTTCAACTTATATGTGAAATATTTGCCCATGAAAGGAATTGTGCTTTATAAAACCATTTGCCCCATGAATGGCGATTGTGATTTGTGTGAATTATTTGCTCCATGAAGGGGATTGTTGTTGTTGAGGGAGTCCCATTTGTGGTTGACGGCAGCACAAAATATTGAGCTGTAGACAAACAATGCCAAACTTAAAATAAAATATACTAAACTAATATTATCTGTTGTTCTACATTCTCCAATAACATGCTTATTCCACTTAAAATGAAATCATATGTAATTTGGTTTGAAATATTCTTCAAGTGGTTCATATGGGACTGTGATTTCTTGCTACAGATGAGTAAATCAAAAGCTGGCAAAGCATACACTGCAATAAGGCAGCACAAGACCAGGTGTTAAAACGTGGCTTATATAGAATTTTAACAGGTGCATATATGTATGAGCAGTTGATGACTTCTTTTTTAAAAGAAACTCTAAGGGTGTCACAGTGCTATCTTTAAAATCAAGCTGGTCAACCAGTTTTTGTTCATGTTTATGTGTGGATACATTCCTGCTATGAAAACTCTATGTGGATATTGTTTACCCTGGAAATCCTATACCTTATTTCATATAGAACAAATAACAAATTTCAACTGTGCAGGGAGACCTGAATGTCCCCATACAGCAGATGTAAATGTAATAACGGAGATATAGTAACCTCGTTCAATTTCGTAAATTCTTCTTTCTTCGAAGGTTTTTGATTTGCTATAACCAAACCTAATGCTTTGTTTGCATCCAAATGCTCAATAAGCGGATACAATAGAACTGCATTGGCTCGGACATGGATGGCTGAAACACCACATATAGCTCGAAGCAATCATCTGATCTAGGCCGAATTCCTATTTCGATGTATATACGTATATACCTGTACATGTATAAATACTATCATTATAATCCTGTATATTCATATGAACATATATTAAATCTCATTTAAAGCGCTATGCGCGTTGTTTATTTTTAACAACAAGAAACATGCGAGCTCATCTTAGTTGTCTTTATGTTTCGTTTCGATAAAGACTGTCTTAATATGGTGTGCTTAGTATGTAATATCAATGTGCATCTCAATAAATAATAACACATGTAGATATTTATTTCTAACAATATATAACTATATGACTATTATCCTTAATATCATATATGTAAGTCAAATATGTTGTTGTTGTTGTCGTTAATGTAAATAGCTATCGTACAACTATACTTACCTGCTTTATTTTTCATAAGGTTCTTAACTATTTCTATATATGAAATCTACCGTGAATGTCTTACATTGTTTAATTCAGAATCCTGCTGCACAATCTTGCCACAAATGTACTATGAAAGAAGCGAACAACGGTAACGTTGCGAAATGATGATTACTCGCCACAAGGGACATTATTATTATTATTGTTATTACTATGTGAGTATATATTCCATTAACAATATTAATAGCTTGGAGACAAGCTTTATTAATGTGTAATAAACAAGAAAGGCAGATAGCTCGAGTAGCCAAAACTAATCAAAAAAGAAAAAAAGTACATCTAAACCAATACATGTGTCCGAGTTTACTACTATATTATGCTATTACTTATTACATTCTAATTGGAAGAAAGCAAGAATAAAACGCAAAGAATCTACATGTTTTATAGATTCCAAAGTAACATTTAAATTTATCAAAAGAGAAACTTATTGGAAACTTGCGGGAGCAGGACTTGGTATAAACGTAAGCAATATTTAAAGCAGTTTAATCCATATACAAATACTGTTTCCTGTAAAAGTTAAAAAAAACTTGTGTTAAGGTTAATACAGTATCGTTCCTTATCGCCATTATAATTTAATACGTTATTGAGAACGGATGCTTAATATATATTTATATTAAACGTATATCGTGGTTTAATCCTATGAGGGGATGCTAATAAGTTTTTGGCCGAACACATTTCCGACAATGTTTCATTGCTCAACATCGTACCCTTCTAAGTCAATGCACTTAGCCCACTGTTTCTCAAAGTCATATTTACCAGTTTTGTAAAAGTCCAAGTTCTGTTGCTCTTAAACGACACGGGTCAAATCATCATCAACTATATATGCCACGTGATAAAAGGTGAAGCAAATATTTATTCATTGCTTTTTATCGATCAATATCATAAACAACCCAGATAAATATATATATATATATATATATATACACATGTCTATACATACTATATACTATACTCTATACTATACACACGTCTTTACTCTACTATATATACACTATACTATATACTAGACTCTTTATACTATACACTTAACTATACACATATCGTTACTCTATTATATACGTATATTTAACTAAAGTCCATACTTTATACTATACACACATCTTTACTCTATTATATATATTCATCTACTAAACTATACTCTATACTCTATACTATACACACATCTTTACTCTATTATATAAATTCATCTACTAAACTATAGTCTATACTCTATACTCTATACTGTACACACATCTTTACTCTATTATACATATTCATCTACTAAACTATAGTCTATACTCTATACTATACACACATCTTTACTCTATTATATATATATTCATCTACTAAACTATAGTCTATACTCTATACTCTATACTATACACACATCTTTACTCTATTATATATATTCATCTACTAAACTATAGTCTATAGTCTATACTCTATACTATACACACATCTTTACTCTATTATATATATTCATCTACTAAACTATAATCTATACTCTATACTATACACACATCTTTATTCTACTATATATACTATATGCTTCATTTCATTCTATACCACACTTTATATTATAAATTAAAATAAATACTTAACACCACTCTATATTATGTGTACCGCACACGTACTAAGAAAGAAGCGAAACGCAGTTATGAAATGATGATAACTCGCCGTAAGGGACAGTAATATATGTGTACATGTATACTACTATGTGAGTATATATTTCCATGAACAATATGAGTAGCTGTTTGCAGACAAGCGTTATAAATATGTGATAAACACGAAAGGCAGGGAGTATGAGTATCCAAACTACTCAGTAACGAGTAATGCATCCAAAGCAATACATGTGTCCGGGCTTACTTATAATTATATATATATACTATTACTTATTGCATTCTAATTTGATGGAAGCAAGAACAAAATCAGTAGGAATCTACATGATTTATTGTTTTCAAAACAACATATATAAAAAGAGAAACTAATCTTGCATGGCAAACGGTAAAATAAATCGTTATAAAATACCGTTTCGTTATGTATAAAGGTTAATAATTTGTGCTAGGGATGGGATAGGGCTGTTCCTTATCGCCATTTTTTTTTAATAAGTGCGAGAACGACTCTGTCTAATATATGTTGATATAACACACATATTATGGTTAAACCATACGAGGAGATGTCAATTCTGATACTGTGTCATTGCTAAAACATAGTGCCCGTCTATATGACCTTAGCCCACCGTTTCTCAAATAAGCCCGGTCATGTTTGCCAGTTTTATAAAAAAAACTACTTCCTGCTGTCCATGAGCTGTACGGGTCAAATCGTCACCAGCATCACTATTGATATATGACAGTTATTTCAAAGAATTTTACTTCTATTTTCAAGACAAGCGTTATGCCATATGTAAATAAGTTTTACCAAAATATTAATAACTTCTTAAATATGATGTTTCGGAAAGAGTTATTAGACATTAGTGATATTCTTGTAGTTAAGCGTCTGCATGTGTAAATATTGAAAATGAACTTTGTCATGCGTCTTTCAACTTCGAGTACTTGGTTGCTCTCCGTTCAAACGCCTGCTCTCACCCATCTTCCGAGTGATCAGTCAGTTTTTTTACTTTATTGGCTTTTTTTTTTTTTACTTTTCTTGCCAATTACACCATTATAAGTTCTGCGACCAACTCGACAATGACCAGTTTCTTCTTCGGAGAGTGTCATATGTTTGATTAAAGCGTACTCTGGTCTTGGTCTAATATTTAACATCATGTTTATGCCAACGAGGGCTACATTGTAACAGACGGTCAGACCTAACTACACTTGCCGGGAATCATGGAAGGTTAACCAGTAGGCCTATTCGAGCACACCCATCTCCACAAGTAACTGATAGTTTTCTAATTTGAATCAGCGGTGAAAGACGACGGACAATTAGACGCAATGTCATATACCAATCATCTCTGAGACTATGGGCGGGCGGGGTTTCGAACTCACAACCCCTGGATTGAAAGTTAGACCCGCTACCGACTGAGCTAAACGGTCCCGGCGTTGTCTGGACGCAAAGAAACTGGAAAGCAATATTCCTGTCAAAATTTGAAGTCAGTTTGTCTTTAATTAAATACTGTATGTTATCATCATCATCATCATCTTTATTAGTATTATACGTTTTACAATATAAACACAAGATGAAATAGAAAATTTCACAATGATGCTTTGATGGATATTATCAGTTATATATTTATTCTGTAAATATTCACGGTTACACTTTTAATACAATAACAACATAAAAGGTTCGTTCTGCATTGATGTTTACCCCTAATAATGATTATTAAATAAATATAAAACATAACATTTAAAGCATTCCTATCCGCACCATCGTGAAAATCAAACGTGTTCGATCGTGAACATTAAACCTGCACTGTCGTTAAAACCGCACCCGTGAGAATACCTTACTCTGTATCATACAGAGTGTCCAAAATATCTGATACAGTTTTGAACGTCAATATTTTATAACTGTTCATAATCAATCAAATAATATGTGTATCATATTACAGGTTATACAATTTTTTTTTTGATGTGCAATAAGTGGGACTCACTTTCTTTGTATACTTATGGCAGACGCTGAAATCTGTAACCCGTTTTATAGAATATGCTCCAAGTGACTTCCTTTTTGCTGTATCAAGACGGTCCCTGAAGTTCCTTACAACTGATGCGCACGTGTTCTGCTCGATTAATCTCATTTTTATTTGAATCACTAACCTTCCATCGCTGAGGTCGGAGGTTCGAACCCAGATTGGTCCCAAAAGTCTATATTAGATCTTTATCAGTTACTTGCGGAAGGACAGTGGCTTTAGTCACATTAAATCTGAGGTTTTCCTCCACCAATAAAACTCGATATGTTATATATCGTATAACCTGTAATATGTTGAACATGTCAAATTCGGTCCCGTTTTGTGCTCTTTTATAACTGATCATATTTTCATATGGTTAAACGTGCATGAGTGTTAAGATCGTATTGATGCGTCAACTCGAAGTCAATATTAAGGTTGCCATATGGTTAAACGTGCATGACTGTTAAGATCTAGAAGTTAGCATCCTTGGAGGTTTTCGTCCGGAGTGGGGTGTGGAGGGGTGTGTGTGTGTGTGATGGGGGGGGGGGGGGGGGGGTCAAACGCACTCTCACAGTGCCATAGACCGACAAGGTACTGTAAAACCATGTACATTATTCAGAAAGGGGAAGTCGGTTCCATGTACAGGGAAAGTCATAGCAAGTGCATGTAAAATCCAACCTATATAACGGCAATCGAGGCAGACACATTACAACTAGACCATCGCCGCGGTCTAGCGTAATTGAGCATTAAAACTCTGTCTGTTGTAATCCGTATGCATGTGTTAAGATTAAACATGAACCTTGCAATATGTTTAGGAAGACCTAGAATGTCCTCGGAATGAATCCGAGTACAACTAGGAAATCCTCAGAATGAATCCGAGAAGAACTAGGAAGTCCTCAAAATGAGCCTGAATAGAACTAGGAAGTCGTCAGAATGAATCCGAATAGAACTAGAAAGTCCTCGAAATGAATCCAAGTAAAACTAGGAAATCCTTAGAATGAATCCGAATAGAACTAAAAAGTTTTCAGAATGAATCCACGTAGAACTAGGATGTCCTCAGAATGAACCCAGGTAGAACTAGGAAGTCCTCAGAATGAATCCGAATAGAACTAAAAAGTCCTCAGAATTAATCCAAGTAGAATTAGGATGTCCTCAGATTAAACACGAGTAGAACTAGGAAGTCCTCAGAATGAATCAGGGTAGAACGAGAAAGTCCTCAGAATGAATCCAAGTCAAATTAGGAAGTTTTCAGAATGACTCCGCGTAGAACTATGAAGTCCTCAGAATGAATACGAGTAAAACAAACTAGGAAGACTCAAAATGAATCTTAGTAAAACTATGAAGTCCTCAGAATGAATCCAAGTACACCTAGGAAGTCCTAAGAATGAATCCGAGTAAAACTAGGAAGTCCCAAAAATAAATCCGAGGAGAACTAGGAAGTCCTCAGAATGAACCCAAATAGAACTAGGAAATTCTCAAAATGAATCCAAGTAGAACTACGAAGTCCTCAAAATGAATATGAATAGAAAAAAGAAGTCCTCAAAATAAATCTGAGTAGAAATAGGAAATCCTCAAAATGAATCCGAAGAGAACTAGGAAGTCCTCAGAATGAATCCGAGTTAAACTATGAAGTCCTCAGAATGAATCCAAGTAGAGCTATGAAGTCCTCAGAATGAATCCAGATAGAACTAGTAAGTGCTAAGAATGAATCCAAGTAGAACTCAGAAGTCTCAAAATGAATCTGAGTAAAACTATAAAGTCCTCAGAAAGAGTCCGAATAAAACTAGGAAATCATCTGAATGAATCCGAGTAGAACTAGGAAGACCCCAGAATGAATCCGAGTAGAACTAGGAAGTCCTCAGAATGAATAAAAATAGAACTATAAAGTCCTAAAAATAAATCAGAGGAGAACTAGGAAGTCCTCAAAATGAATCTGAATTGAACTAGAAAGATTTCAGAATGAATTTGAATAGAAATAGGAAGTACTCAGAATGATTCCGTGTAGAACCACTGCTTATCTAGATTTACATATAACTAACACATTTTTTAAATATTTCTATAAACCAAATTTCATTCAAGCACACGGCAGATAGATAGATATATCTATTACGGTAATAACCGTACATGTATATAAAGCATGACAACGTGATGCATGAACGCTATAATAACAATGATAAAAGTAATTATAGCAACAAACACATGTAAACAGGCCATGAAATGCACGCCAATACCAAGGACATCATAAGAAATAAACACAAACAACTATGATTATTTTTCTTTATAAAGACGTTGGTATAACGACCTTTTTCTTTGTTTGATATTTCGTACGAGGCGCGCACAGAATATTTGATCTAAAACTCTGCTGTTCTGCAGGTATCAAAGTTCTAATTTCATTCAGTGTATTCGTTTGTTGGTGAATTTTTGTAGTGTGTATATTAATGCGTAAGGAACAGCAGTGTTGTTGCCGAGTTAAGAAGGGCTGAGAATATTCCTCCTGGGTAGTTTCATATACTGTGTATTGTTAACCACTGTGTATTGTTAACCACAAACCCGCCCAATTCATCAATCGGTTGATTAGACAACACCTTATTTTCGTTAACCCGTGACCGGTTAGCTTAGTCGGTAGTACGTATGACTATTAATCTTTGCCGGGTGGTGAGTTCAAATCCTCACCCGGCCACAGTCTCCGTGATGATTGCTATACGACATTGCGTCTCTTTGTCGTTCGTCTCTCACCGCTGTCAAGTAAAGAGTTTTCAGTTACTTGCGGAGATAGGTATTTTCGAAAACTGGTTTACCCCCCAGAATAACAGGAAAGAGTGGTAAAGTCAACTGATCATCCGTCAACCCTCGATGGCATAAAAACGAAACCATAATTATTATGTAGTTTACTCAGCCGATGCTGTTGGACACCAGATAATGAATCCTAAATACCATGGACATTGATATTCTTATGATACACGTATATATGTTATATATGTCCAATGTCATAATGTTGTTTTTTTTTCATTTACATCGTCAGACTGTTTTGATATAAGTCAATTGCTTAAATGACAAATAAAAATGGTATAAAAAATAAATCTTTTCTTTTTCTTTACCTTGACCGCGGTTTGAACACACGACTTTCTGGACGACAAATCAACGTCCTAGACCACTGAGCTATTATGGGTCCCAATTATGTACGGTCATTTAAACCCTTTTAAAGGTGTTATTCTTGAAAGGGGCGTCATTCTAGTTGACCGGAAGTAGAATTAATGCATACGTTTAATATACGTATACATATATGCAAATTTTTGTAACCACCTGAAAGTTTTTGCAGGTGTATATAAAAGACGTTAAAATCCGTACATTGTGTCTCCTATATTTTGGCGGTTTGCTAGTATAGCGAAAAGCCTAATTTTAAAATCCTCACTTACGTGGTGTCAACCCATCTCAAGCTGATGTGGTTGCCTTTTTCAATTGTTCAGTCACCGGTCGTAGAGGACTGAACGCCTTTTTCTGTTGTCTCGCTGTCTTCACATATCTACTTGTGCTTCCATTTCAGTCATGTACTGGGAAGGAAGCATCTCTATCATCTAAACTTTCACTGTAGAAATATCGGTGTGAGTCCATATTAATTGTGGATTTCATGTTTCGATATTCGCTCGTGCAACCTTTAGCCTTATTAGTCCAGTCTGATTTTTAATAGGTTCAGCTCTATTTTCCTACTGTCGTCTATTTTCTTACACACTCTTGCTGCAAATATACTAAGAAAGCAGCGAAAGAACTTTGTGAAATTACAATCATTCGTCGCAGGGGACATTATCATTATTACTATTATTATTATTATTATTATTATTATTATTATTATTATTATTATTATGTATATTACTATTTCAATATACATGTTTATTCCATGACAATATCAATAGCTATTCATGTAAGTTGGCAGACAAGCCTTATTTGCACGTAATAAACAAGAAAGGCAGACAGTTCCAGTATCCAAAACTACTCAAAAACGAAAAAAGAATATTCGAATCATAACATGTGTCCGGGCTTACTGCTGTATATACCATTACTAGTTAAACTCTATTTAGATGGTTCAAGAAAGATTGAATTGATTGATTGAATATTTAGCGTCATTTTTATGCCATCGAGGGCTAACATATGATCAGTTAACCTAACCGCTGTTTCCTGGGATGCTGGAAGGATAACCAGTACTCAAGCACACCCATCTCCGCAAGTAATTGATAATTTTCCCATTTGAATCAGTGGTGAGAGACGAATGATAGTGAGTATTTCAATGTTCAGCCCTGTATTGCTGTATGAATGCGTTGTATTGCATTGTTTGTATAAATAACGATAAACTGTATTTTGTACTTGCTTAATACAGCTCTCTTAAGGTCTCACTGAAGACTTACCTCCCTTACATGACGGTAGCAAGTTTATTACGCCAAAGAAATTAGAGCTGTGTAAAGCGGTTGGGCAATTTTTTTGTGTGTTAAAAATGTATAAAATGTCATATTTCTTTGTGCATATGGGATCATTGGAACATTTTCACGATTTCTGCAAAGTTTGGGTGACATTGGGGACTGTTTAATGATGCTATAACAGTTTAAAGATGCGTAGTGATACACTGCAACAAATTGACAGAGTTGTCAAAAATGAAGGGGTGCCATCAAACCATCGAAATTGTGAAAAAAACAACCTGGTTAACCGCATGTGTTTTCTGCATATTTAGACCAACAGAGGACTATCTATGGGAATAACGCACTTTTAGAACCATTGGTAATGTATGCAGTGTTCCAGAAGTGCATGACTCTATATCTCTATAAGCAAACAACAGACATTGATTTTGTGATTTGTGAAATGCATTTATAAAGTGGCATTGACAAGCTATAGATACAAACAGATGCATGAAACGTAAAAGGCATATATTAAAGGAACAGTATCTCAATATATTGTATATTTTCAAAACGTGGCCCAATTATCAAATGTCTTTTACCACTAAATGTCGGGCTTCATTCTTGAAAATATTATTTGAACAATATGCCTGCATATTCAGTATGATCAGAATAACTTATTGATAAACAACATTTATCAGATTGATGTTTCGTATTTTTGTGTAAATGGAATACATGTAACAATTATTTTTCTCTGTAAGTTCGAGCACAAAAGGTACTTCGTTATTCGATGTAAAAAACGATAAACTGTATATATTTAAGGGATATTGAATAAAATTCTGTTCTCCGCGACCGAATGGTTCACGATGTTGTCTAAAGCTCAGTAACCTCTCACCGCTGAAGTCATAGGTTCGAGCCCAGATTGATCCAACAACGCTATGTGAGGACGTTTACCAGTTACTTGCGGAAGGACGGTGGATTTAGTCACATTTACTCTGAGATATCCCTCCACCAATAAAATTTAATATGTCATACACCGCATAACCTGTAATATGCTGAACGTGTTAAATTATGTCCCGTTAAGCTCTATGGTAACTTATTACTTAGGCTAAGATTTCCGTATGGTTAAACGTGCATGAGTGTTAAGGTCGGTTTGATGCGTCAATTCGAAGTCAATATGAACATTTCCATATAGTTAAACGTGCATGAGTGTTAAGATCGGTTTAATACGTCAACTCGAAGTCAATATCAACATTGCCGTATGCCCCTTTAAAGGTGTTCAGGAAACGAGTGACAAACATCACACTAACAACGGGCCGTTGTCTGACCCCCCTGAGCAAACCTGTAGCTTGAGAGTCCCAAGTGGCCGAGTCGTCTAATACACTGTCGTCACATGGCCAATTACCTCTCGCCGCTGAGGTCGTCGGTGGGTTCAGGGACATGGGCCCGGTTCTACTGAACATCTCAAGCTCAGAATTTCCTCAACTCAAAATTGTCAATTTTTCTAAATCACAAATCTGATCAATCTTGTCTCAATGGTAAAAGTTACACGCAAAATGATCAATGTAAATAAGTATCAATGTAAATAGTATTACAATATCTGAGTTGAGGAAAATCTTAGGTTTTAAGATTGATAGTGAAACCGGGGCCAGACTCTGTTTAATCCCAAAACATTATGCGAGACAGTTTGCAAGTTACTCGTGGATAACAGTCGTTACGTTCTATTCAGAGATAAGTGACTTGTGTTAAAACAGGGCTGTTCCCTATCACCATTAACATTTAACATGTTACTGAGAACGTGTCTAATATATGTTTATATTACACATATATTATGGTTAAATCATATGAGGGAAAGTCAATAAGTTTTGAAGACAATTCCGACCATGTGTCATTGCTCAATAAGGTGCCCTTCAACAAACAAGTCAATAAACTTAGCCCACCGTTTCTCAAAGTCAGTTTCATAAAAGGCCACTTCATGCTGCCTTTGAACAGTAGGGGCAATTAGGAGCTGCGATGCTTTATTGGTTAGCAATCATTCTCCAAGACCCGGAAGTTCTGGATCGATTCTCGGAGGGTTTTCGTCCGGGGGATGGGGTTTCAAATGCACTCCCACAGTGCCTTAGTCCGGCATGTTACTGTAAAAGGGGACTTAAAGCAGTCTGTTCCATGTACAAGATTAGTCATAGCAAGTGCACGTAAAGTATCTCACTGAACTTTTGTGACCACAATAAGAACTATCCTCTAAATAATGTGGGCCAAGCGCGGAAGCCTTCTTGTAACATTTATTCAAGTCATTGGTACGACCCTGCCGGGAATCAAACATATATGAACACAATCGAGGCGGACACTCTGCCACTAGACCACCGCCGCGGTCTAGAATAATTGAACATTTATACTCTGCCTGCGGTTATCCGTACGCATGTGTAAAGATTGAACATGAACTTTGCCATGTGTCCATGTAGACCGAAAATGTCATCTGAATGAATCCGAGTAACACTAGGAAGTCCTCAGAATGAAACCTGAATAGAACCAGGAATTCTCAGAATGAATCCGAGTAGAACTAGGAAGTCGACAGTATGGATCTGAATAGAACTAGGAAGTTCTCAGAATGGATCTGAATAGAACTAGGAAGTTCTCAGAATGAACCAAAGTAGAACTAGAAAGTTTTCAGAATAAATACGAATAGAACTAAAAAGTCCTCGGAATGGATCTGAATAGAACTATGAAGTCCTCAGAATAGATCTGAATAGAACTATGAAGTCCTCAAAATGAATCCGAGTAGAACTATGAAGTCCTCAGAATAGATCTAAATACAACTATGAAGTCATTAGAATGAATCCAAATAGAACTATGAAGTCCTCAGAATGAATCCAAATAGAACTATGAAGTCCTCAGAATGAATTCGAATAGAACTAGGAAGTCCTCATAATGAATCCGAATAGAAATAGGAAGTCCTCAGAATGAATCCGAGTAGAAATAGGAAGTCCTCAAAATGGATCTAAGTAGAACTATGAAGTCTCCGGAATGAATTCGAATAAAACAAGGAAGTCCTCAGAATGATTCTGAGTATAAATGAGAAGTCCTCAGAATGAATTCGAATAGAACTATGAAGTCCTCAGAATGAATTCGAATAGAACTAGGAAGTCCTCATAATGAATCCGAATAAACTAGGAAGTCCTCAGAATGAATCTGAATAGAACTGGAAAGTCATCAGAATGAATCCGAGTAGAACTAGAAAGTCCTCAGAATGAATACGAACTGGGAAATCCTCAAAATGAACCCGAGTAGAACTATAAAGTCCTCAGAATGAATCCGAATAAATTAGGAAGTCCTCAGAATGAATCTGAATAGAACTGGAAAGTCATCAGAATGAATCCGAGTAGAACTAGAAAGTCCTCAGAATGAATACGAACTGGGAAATCCTCAAAATGAATCCGAGTAGAACTATAAAGTCCTCAGAATGAATCCGAATAGAACTGGGAAGTCCTCAGAATGAATCCGAGTGGAAGTAGGAAGTCTACCGAATGAATCCGAATAGAATTAGAAAGTACTCAGAATGAATCTGAATAGAACAGGGAAGACCTCACAATGATTCTGAATAGAACTATTTAGTCCTCCGAATGAATCAGAATAGAACTAGGAGGTCCTCGGAATGGATATGAATTTAACTATGGAAGCCTCAGAATGGATCTAAATAGTACTATGAAGTCCCATGAATGAATTCAAATAAAACTAGGAAGTCCTCAGCATGATTCCGAGTATAATTAAGAAGTCCTCAGAATGAATCCGAAAAGAACTATGAAGTCCTCAGAAAGAATTCGAATAGAACTAGGAAGTCCTTAGAATGAATCCGAATAGAACTATGAAGTCCTTAGAATGAATCCGAGTAGAACTATGAAGTCCTCAAAATGAATCCGAGTAGAACTGGCAAGTCCTCAGAATGGATCTGAATGGAACAAGGAAGTTCTCAGAATGATTCCGAAAAGAACTAGGAAGTCATTAGAATGACCCTGAATAGAAATAGGAAGTCCTAAGAATGAATCCGGATAGAAGTACGAAGTCCTCATCATGAATCCGAGTAGAACTACCTAGAACTAGGAAGTCCTCATAATAAATCGGAGTAGATCTAGGAAGTCCTCAGAATGGATCTGAATAGAAGAAGGAAGTCCTCAGAATGACTCTGAATAGAACAAGGAAGTCCTCAGAATGACTCCGAATAGAATTAGGAAGTTCTCAGAACGATTCCGTGTAGGACCACCGTTTGTCTACATGTACTTACAACTAACAATGTTTTTAAATATTTCTATAAACCAAATTTCATTCAAGCACACGGCAGATAGAAAGATATATC